>JACEEZ010018460.1:0-52500 GCA_016584305.1 Chionoecetes opilio | reverse complement strand
GGGCCGCCGGTAAGACATACGGAGGGCCTCCGGGGGCCCCTCCGTCTTTGTGTTTGTGGGTATACGCTCTTCAAGGGGGCCTTTGCTAAGAATTTTCAAATATCATAATTATTTATACACTATGCTTTGTTATTATATACATATATGTATTATGTCTTATTATGTAAGTAATCTAAATTCTTCCATGGTAACTAATTTCACCATGTATATGTTATTTTTTGTAAGTAAAAGAAAAGCCATTGTACATTAATGGAATAAAGCATTCTGATTCTGATTTCTGATTCTGATTCTGATTCTCTCCTCTCTCTCCCTTTTCTTTTCTCTCTCTCTTCTCTCTCTCTCTCTCTCCTTTTCTCTCCCGCATTCCTCCTCCTTCCCCCGGGATGTTGTTAATCCACGGGGGGGGGGGGCCCTCCTCTTCTCTCTCTCTCTCTCCTCTCTCTTCTCTCCTCTCTCTCTCTCTCTCTCTCTCTCTCTCTCTCTCTCTCTCTTCTCTCTTCTCTCTCTTCTCTCCATTCCTTCCTTCCTTCCTTCCTCTCTTCCCTTCCTTCCTTTCTTCCTTCTTTCTTCTCTATCCTTCCGTTCATCCCTCTCTTCCTTCCTTCCTTTCCCTTTCCCCCCTTATTTCCTTCCTTCCCTTTTTTTTCTTCTTCCTTTCCCTTTCCTCCCATCCCTTCCTTTCCTCTCCTCCTCTCTCTCTCCTCTCTCTCTCTCTCTCTCTCTCTCTCTTCCTCTCTCTCTCTCTCTCTCCTCTCTCTCTCTCTCTCTCTCTCTCTCTCTCTCTCTCTCTTCTCTCTCTCTCTCTCTCCCCCTCTCTCTCTCTCTCTCTCCTCTCTCTTCTCTCCTCTCTCTCTCTCTCCCTCTCCTCTCTCTCTCTTTTTCTCTCTCTCTCTTCTCTCTCTCTCTCTCTCTCTCTCTCTCTATTATAATTTTATATATTATATATATATATATATATTATCCGTATATTTTTATTATATATATATATATATCTCTCTCTGACACTATCACACAATGAGGATATTACTACTATGTAAATTAAAAAATACTTTAATTATAGATATTGCCAACAATATTATTGGTATATCATTCACAATCTACACACACAGACACACACACCACACACACACACACACACAACACATACACACACACACACACACACACACAAAACACACAACACAACCACACACCACACACATACACACATACACACACACACTCACACACACACATACATATTTTAAATGGAATACACACCGAGATGGTCACACCTTGCTCTCAGTGTTACGAATATTTTGCTATAGCCATAATTTTTTCCAAAAACAAAGAATGTAAATATTTAAAAGTTACTTCATCCGTCTGATGGAGGAAGGACCCAGTTGAAGGGCTCAATGGAAGGAGGGAAAGGGAGGGAGCTGTTAAATTGCATTAGCTGTTGGTGCAGGATTTAAAACTATAATTACTCATCAGGGAGCTATAAAGTCGGGAGGTTTTGAACAGGTGTGGCTACTTAGGGGGGTGGAGCGGGTCTCCAAGATGAGATGAGCGAACATTTGTAGACAAGAAAGATTTGAGAAATTGATGGGCTTGCCTCGCCCCAACTGTTCGCGAAGTATCCCAGCAAACACAAAGACGAAGGGCCTCCGGAGGCCCTCCGTATGTCTTCCCGGCGGCCCGACGGAAGTGTAGGGACGTAGGGCCGCGGGGATTTGCTCAGAGGCTCACGGCGGCCGCTCTCAGCGGCCCGCCTTTAGGGCAATTTGCCCTTTTGCCGCTGTTATATTAACTGATTGAGGAATTTTTATGGTTATACTTTCTAAGTATATTGCAGATTAGTAATGTTTTAAGGGGTGTTGAAACAACCCATTAGCCGTTTAATAGACTAATGGACTGTTCAACACTTATAAAACATTACTATATCTGCAATATACTTAGAAAGTATAACCATAATATTCCTGTCGTTACCCAGTAATACGATGAAAAGGAGATCATAATTGCTACGGACATTGTTTATTTCATAAGTACAAAAACATTTTCGTTTTTGGGGTTTATATATATACATGCTGGTGTACGTGGAACACTTTACAGCCATGTAGAAGGATATTGATTGGGGCGAAAAAACATAACAACATCCACCGCGCTTGTGCGCTTTCCAAGTAACTGATTTGAAGTGATTTCACGAGTCACTGACACAACGCTGCCGAGGAATTCCTAAAAAAACTTTGTCGTACTGCAATCATTTATATTATTCAGTCTATTTCGATATAATGAAGGAGCGAAAAACATGTTATAACAAAGTTCTCATTATTTTATCGACTGATTAAGGGTGATTTTTAGGCCCTTTGTGGGTTTTAACCCCTTTGTAATGGCTATCGTACGTCGCAGTTAGTGCATTGATAGCAGGGAATTAAAAATAATATTCTGTTCTAAATCATGATATTATCCATGTTAATTCTCCATCATCTACATATTCTTTTTAGGGGTACCGATGAGTATTGATATGTGTTGATAATATGTTGGAAAAAGATAGAAATAAGGGAAAATATGACCTTGTGCACATGTTTATCCGTAATCTTTGCTCGGTTAATTAATAAAATTTTTTTTTATATGATACTAGCTACACACATAGACTAACTGATAACCTTTTTCCATGTAAACTCCTTCCTAAAGTACGTATCTCATCTTTATTTCTATGTATCTCTGGGGTTCCTGATTAAGCTGGGAAAAATTTGAAATAAACTGATATATGATAATTTCTATAAACTATTATAAAAACTTCTATAGCAATTTTTAATAGCTTGAACAGGCCTAATAATATGATGGTACCCATATTGAGATACTATGTATATTACTGTGTTAATTATATAAATATGAAATTAATATTTCCCACTTACAAATAGTACCAGCGCCCAGCGGGCTCCGGAGGATTGACGTCAAGTTGCCGCTGCTTGTCATACTGATGTAATACTACAGCAAGATAATCATATAAAATGTTGTTTCAAAAAAGTTTTCACATAGAAATATTCAATTCTTTAAATTCTGTACATTAATTTCAACATAGTAAGTTTTCCCGTTGAAAATACACCAGCGGCCCTTCGGAGGGCTGACGGAGGTAAATTGCCGCCGGCGGCCGCCGTTCGCCGCCTACAGCCACGTAGGCCCGCCGGTGATGGTTAGCTGGAATGTGGCGTGACTGTACCGTCAAAACTTTGGGGCACAGGCATACCGCAGGGAGCAGCACTCCTAGGGGGAAGTGGGAGCATCCAGTGTTAGGAATAGATAAGGGAGGGACAGTGGGAAATACTTGAGTCTTGAGGTATGTATTAGTAGACGGGAATGACTAGTGAATAGGATAGGAGAGGAGATGATGAGAAAAACAAAATAAAAGGATGCAAGCTGTAATGAAAGATCTGAGAAAGACTGGAGTCATGAACCAGGGTGTGAGGTGTGAGACAAAGGAGAGTATAAGGAAAAAATGAGAGAGTTGGACACAAGAGGATGGGGGGGGGAATGAAATGATGAAAAAACAAGTTTGAAAATATATAGAAAATGGAGAAAAGAGAAGGGAGGCCAAGAAGAAGTAGGCTATACAGTAATGACCAAGCTTCAGAACGACTGTTTAAGTGCAGGACAAACAACCTACAACTAAATGACAGAAGGAGGTTCTGGGGAGAAGAAATAACTTGTGATTTATGTGGGGCGGAAAAGGAGGACTTAAAACATTGTCTGCTATGGTGTCCAGCCTACAGTAATGAAAGAAAGAAAAGTGTGAGGCTACAAAAACCCTTACTAGAGGAGGAAGAGGATATAGTGGGGAGTATTTGTTCGGAGATGGGAATGTGGAAGAAGCAAATAGAACAATCAACAGTTTTTGGATGACCAGAGAAAATAAGAAGAAAGAAAAAGAAAGAAACTAATAAGATAGAATAAGAGAAGAAAACTAATTAAAGACCCAGACATCAAGAAGGAACACGTCAGGGAGTGCCGTTGAAAAAGGCTTGACTCCCGACCAACAACTGAACTGAAGTTGAACTGAACTGAACTGTCACAACAAAGCGGGCCTGGCAACGCGATCTGCAGCCTTGTTTAGTGTGACAATACGTCACCCTAGAGCACGCCTTGGTGGCCGCGGTGAGTGAGAGTGTGTGGGGGTGTGTGAGGGGGTGAGGAAGGGGTGAGAGGGGGAAATAGCCAGCTGGCGTGTGTGTGGGGAGGGTGTGAGGAAGGGGACAGGGGCTACAAACTTAAAACCCTTGTGCCTGGTGGGGCAAAGATTGGGGGAAAAACTTTGGAAGAAGTCCTTCCCCCCCCAAATCTTTTTTTTTCCCCCCTATACCCAACAACCCTGGGGAACTCGGGGGGGGAATAGGGGTTTTTTGGGGGGGGAAGGGCAAATATAAGTGTTTTATGGCCCCCCAAAAAAAAATATAAAAGCCCAATTTATGTAAAAATCTGGGGAAATTCCTAAATTTTTAGGGATTCCCTAGATACCCTTTCCCCTAGGGAAATTTTTCCCTTTAATTTATATAGTATAGTTTTGGGAAACAATTTTGGGAGCAATAAATGATTTGTGTCGCCTTCCCTCCCCAAAAACCCAATTTTTCCCATAAGGCCACCATCCCTTGCGGGCCCGGGGGTCAAAAAAAAAACCAAACCTTTCTACCCAGAAGGGCTGGGGCCCCCATGGCCCCCCAAAAGGTTGCTAATCAACCCCTCACTTTAACCCCCTAAAATTTTACAAACCTAACCTCACTATAACGAATACAGTTAAATTCCGGGCCACCAGTTGAATCGGGCCCCGCCTATATTAAAATGCATACCAAGCATGCATATGAAAACCCCCGAGAAATTTTACATTAATGGGGGAAGGATGAAAAAAACCCACAAAAAGTACAATAAGCTAACGGGGAAATTTTTCCTCCACCCCTCTTTCCGAATCACTGGTTGGGGCTTAAAAATTTTAAGCCAGAAAGGTAATTGGGAAACGTGGGAAAAACGAGGTAAAAGAACGGGGATTTAGGTTAGGATAATTTGAGAACCCAGTCTTTGATTTAAAGTCGCCTGTGGGAGGTGAAATTCTCGCCCCTTGGTAAAGGGCCCCAAGGGGTAGGATGCGTTGGCGGACCAGGGGGCCAAGCGCTCAAAAATTTAGAGAGGGGGCAACTCCCCAACAGGTCAACCCCAGCGGGTGTGGGGACAAGGAGAAAAAAGGGAAAATAGAAAAATAAGTGAGAAAACTTTGGAAGTGGGAATGGACTACGTTAAAATTTAAATATTAGGATAACGACTTGAGCTTTAAAGCATGCTATCTTTTTAAAGTTTTAACAGTGCACGCTGAAGTTACCAGAGAAGTAAACTAGATTAGGTGCCGACTTGAGCTTTTACATGTGGTATGGGTTAAGGGTGGTGACAGTGCAACCAAAAGGTACCAAAGATAGTAAACTATATTGGGGATAACGACTGAGCTTTTGGTGCGTATCGCTGGGAAGGGAAGGAAGACTTAATTTTTAAAGAAATTTGGGAAAAAAGTAATAAAAAAATTACCAAGTGAGACTTTTAAAGAGTTAAATTTTATTATAACTAGAAATTTTTATTAACGGGTTGTCTTTTCAGTTCCAAAAAAGTATTTTAATTTTTTCTTAAATCTTTTTTTTTTGTTCTTTTAATTTTTTTTCCCAATTAATGGGGGGTGGTGGACCCCGGGAGAAACCCAGGACTGTGGGAGTCCCACCCCCCCAAAAAGGTGGGCATACATAATGGGGGAAAAAGGGGTTTTTAGATGGTAATTTTGACCACTCCCTTTAATTTGGGTGACAGGGTTTGGATCCATCGAGGGTTTTCCGTTTACCCACAAAACCCAACAAAAAACTCCTTGTTAGTTTATTTTTTTTTCCCAAGGCCAGTACACGGGGTCATATCCATGTATGGGATTTAGGTTAGTAGGGACTTTGCCAGACCCCCTAAGATTGGAGGGGATGAGCCTAACGTAACAGTGAAGTTTACAGGGGCCCCGGGAGGCAAGGCTAGAACCTTCCTTGTAGATGCCCGACTCAACGGGAAAAAGTTTTCCAGAAAGAATTGAGTTATTTAACCCTATGGGTTAGGCCCAAGAAAATGTATTAAAGGCAACGGGAAGGTGGGAAAGCAATAGGGGAAAAATAAGGAAAGTAGTAGAAACATTGCAGGCCAACGTGCCGATGTGAGAAAAGGATTGTATGTTTAGAAACATAGGATCAAAACCCAGACCATTATGCTAAGAGTAGAACAAAAAAAATTTAAATGAAAAAAATAACCCGGGGGCAATAAACAAAAATTTAAAAAAAAAACAAACCGCAGTTGGGAAAAATTAACCCTTTAAAACCCCAAAACCCCCTATGCACACGGCTTAGGTATGGGGGGGTTTGCATTTTTTAGGACGAGCGGGCGGTTTTATATATAAAGAAGCTAGTAAATGAAATAGGACAAACTATCAGAATTGGGGGCCCCCGTCCCCGGGCTTTAGGAGGGCCCCGGGTCCCCCCCCGTAATTAGGACATAAAAATGGGGAAAATAATTTGTTCAGGTTTGGGGAAGACCCCTCCAGCAAAGTAAGCAACTTAAAGAGGGCTGCGTGATTTTAATACCCACCGGGAAAGGGCCCGGTGGTAGAAACTTTTTAAGAAAAATCGGGGAAAATTTTTTTTTTTTTAAAATTTTTGGGTAAAGAAATTTTTTTTGGGGGGAAAGGGGAGGTTTTAAATGGGTTTTCAGAAAGGATTGGAGGTTTCCTTTCCAAAAAGGAAGCAATTGGTAGAGAGCTTAAAAAGGAGGAAGGAGTAACACACGAGAGAGGCAAAACCCGTCCCGAAAAATGCGAGCGTTTCAAGTGGATGAGTAGCTAAAAACAAGAATTAGCAAAGACGAAAGAAAGGGTTGAGTTTTTTAAAAAATTTAAGGGGGAGGAGGAGCAGGAAGTTAGGAGCCCAATGAAGACAAAAAAACCGAAGAAATACAAATACGGGAAACCTGGGGTTTAAAAAAGGGTATCGAAGCAGGGGGAAGGTTGACAGTTTTCCCTTTTCCCAGGTAAAAAATTTGTTCGAGGATTTGGAGGAGGGGAAAGAGGATACTTATGGACTAGAGTAGATCCGCAATTAGCCTTTTTGAACGGGAATCCCCTCGGCCCGCAGTTTTTGGGATCAGGGAAAACCCCCCTTTTTAACTTATGGTTATAGAGAGCTAACAGACAAAAAAATTGGCAGAATCCTTAACAGTATTTTAAAGCCAGTATGACGGAGGGAAACCCCCACAAGACTTTGCAAAAAAAACTCAAATCCCCAAAATACGCCATACGGAAGCGAAGGTCAAAATCCCCGGGGAAAAACCCCCCGTAGGGGGAAAAATCTTTAAGAAAAAAACTTTTGGCGGGGAAATTCCCAAAAGTCACAGAAAAGGGGAAATTAAAATTTTTTTTAAATGGATGAACAAACCCCTCTAAAAAAATTCAAAAGAAAAGAGTGGAGCCCGAGGGGGCCCATTGCCATGGGAAAAGAGACACCGAAAAAAATTTTCCCCGGTTTTGGAAAAACCAGCCACGACACCCCGTAAAGAAAAAACCCCCGTTTCCCCAGAGTAGTCCCCCCAACACAAGGAACAGTCACAGGAACTGTCGGCCTAGTCAGTCAAAGGGTTTGAGAACTGCGTCCCAAAAGAGGGAAAGGGGCTTTTGGGGGGGAAAAAAATTAAAACCCCCTTGAAAGTAGGAACGACCAAAAAGCCTGGGGTTTAGCTTGGGGGAAGGGTTTCCCACAGATGTTTTTTCCCTACGTAGAATGAACAACCCCCTCAGCCGCAGACTGTCGAAGAAGAAAAAAATAGCAACGCTTTTTTGGGTTTGGGGGGGAATAGGATGTAGAAGAGGGAACCCAAAAATTGCTGGGGAGGACAGGATTTTCCCGGTAAATAGTTAAACTCAATCCCCAATAATCCCCTTACCATTAAGGGGATCAGGGTCAGGAAAGTTTTTTTAGACACAGGAAGCGAATTTTCATTTTTAAAAAAAAGAGTCCCCAGCTTTAGTTTTAAAACAAAATGGGAAAACCCACAGAAACCCCCATTTTAACCCGGTTAAAAGGGGCCCAAGGGGAGTTGGGGGGGAATCTTAGGAAGAAGAGTAAAAATCCCCTAGGAATAGATAGAACAATAGAAGTGTGGATGTTTTGCGTTCCAGATTTAGTATTTATCCACCAAGCCCTGATAGGGATGAACATAAATTTGGGGTAGAAAAAAAACATCAAACAAAAAAAAAGAAAGTAAAGTGGGCTAACCAACTTATCCCTTAAAATTTTTTTAAAACCCCCGATACGGTACCATCCCGAGCAGTTAAGAGTGAAAAGTGCGAAAGGGGGGTTTTTTAAAACAAGCGTAAAATTTAAAGGGTCCAAAAGGGGACCATAAAAACCCGAAAAAAACTCAATGGTTAGAATGTAGTGGAAGAAAGGGAGAGGGAACCACTTCTTGGTGGAACAAAAAAACAAATGCAAGAAAATTTTGCACCGTAGGTCCAGGTTACAAAAGAAAGAACTATCTTTCTACCAAAAAATTTAAAAAAGTAGGGACAGCTTTAAATTACGTCCCTTTGGGACAATTTTAGCTAAAAATAGAGTAGTAAACCCAAAAAAAATTCGAGAACAGCCCAAATTACGGCCCAAAAACGGGTTGCCCCACCACTTTGGATGAGTAACCCCCAAAGACCCAAAAAAGTGATGGGTAGCGGGGGGTTTAAAAAGTTTTTTCGGGCCGGGGCGGGAAAACAGGCAATTTAGAAAAAGGAGATGGAAACACTTAAGGAACAGGAGAGGCATCATCTTTTCCCCCTTGATTAAAAAAGCACCATGAAATATTTATCTTTTGAGCCCGGAGAATTTGGCCCCCATGAAAATGAAAACCCCCCGCCCCCAAATTTAGGTGTTAAAAAATCCAAAACCATGTCTTGAGGGTTTACCAAAAGGTACCCAAAAGCCAAAAGGGAAATAATTTGCTTTTAAAAAGTTTTAGAGAAATTGGGAAAAGAAGGGCATAAAAGAAAATTCCACAGCTGCGTAGTTAAGTCCTAATATACTGGTTAACCCAAACCCCAATGGGGAAAAAAAGGGTGTGTTTGATAAAGGGAAAAGGTGAATCAACATTTAGCCACTGATATACACCCCCTACCTTTAAAATTGGGGAAAAAGTTAGTAGAACGGTAGCGGGCTATGAAAAACTATGCCACCCAAAAATATGAAAGAGGTATTATAAAATACCGGGTTTGAGAAAGTAGTTTAAAAATCTAAAAAACTTTTAGTGAAGGGATTAAACCCTTTTAAAAGATTCAAAAGACTTCCCTTTGGATTAACTTTCCCGTGGGGCAATTTTTTCTCCAAAAATTTGCCCAGAAACTTTAAATCCTTTACTTAAAGAAAATGGCCCCCTTAAAAAATTTTCTGGATGAAAATAACCCGATGGACCCAAATTTCAAATTAAATTTGGGAAAAGGGTCGGGTTAAAATTTTTTGGACTTTTTTGACTAGATTTGGGCAAATTAAAATTTAAACCCAAAAGTTAAAAAAAAAGGGACAAAGAAAAGTTAATTTTTGGGGCACTTGTGAACAAGGAAGGTTCCAACCCCAACCCCGAAAAATATGGGAAAGTAGTAAAATGAAACCCCAACTAATGCCCCCCAAAGGGAAAACCCGAAAAAGAGGTAATGGTAGGTTTTTTATATGGAAGTACATTTTGAAGGAATTTCCCCCCCAAAAATAGCAGTGCCCATCACAATTTTGACTAAGAAAGATAACCCAAAATTTAAATGGTCAGAGGGGAAAACCAGCCCAAACATTTCAGATATTTTTAAAAGGGTAAAAATTTACTAAGTGCTCCCATCTTTAAATAAAAACCCAAAATTAAAAAACCCTTTGTTGGATACCGGGTGTAGCCAAACTCACGTAGGGGCCCGTATGATGCGTAAGTGAGAGGGGAAAGCCCCAAATAATTCTTATTTTTCAAAGAAATTAAAAAACAGTTGGAGCGCGATATCAGCCCAAAAGATAGGGAAGCCTTGGAAAAAGTTTTTGCTTGCAGACAGTTTCATCATTTCCCGGGGGGGAAACCCAAAAGGGGATCATCAGAAAAAGACCAAACCCAAACCCTTAAATGTCAGTCTTTAAACAAACGAACCAAAACCTAGGTGAAAAGATGGGGGTCCTAGAGATGAGAGGGCTAAGGGATCAGATGAGTAAAAAAGCAGGGGAAAAAAAGAACACTTTGCAGACAAAATTAGTAGACCAAATAAGAATCATTCGATGTCAAAGTAGAAGAGAGGGGGTTAGGAAAAAAAATAAAGAAGAAGAAAAGGGAAAAGCAACAAGAGGACCGTAGATGGAGAGAAATGATTTGGTATTTTAGAAGGAGGCCCGAATAAAAAACCCGATCTAAATACCCCAGAAATACTTTAGATCAATTCGTAATAGAAGGAGGAATTTTATTTTTTAACTAAAACCAAAAGTTCGATAAAAAGATACACTTTTATTGGGTTTTCCTAGTGAACGGGAAACCCAGCGGCTTTGGAATTAATTCACAATAAGGAATTGGGTTCATTTAAAAGGGGAGAGGAAAAATAAGTAAACCCGAAGGCAAAAATTTTTTTTGGCCCAACCGAAAAAAAGGATGTGAGGGGAATAGTGGGAAAGGGAAATGGTTTTTTTTTCATGCCAACAGAATTTAAAGGGTTTGTCCTGGACTCCAACAACAATGGCAAAAAATTACAAACAGTAAGTAAAAAACCCCTAGAGAGGATAAAACATAGCCAAAAAAGACATGGGGGAAAGGGAAGCCCCCGGGTAAACCCCTATGTATTAACCATAATAGATCATTATAGTTTGGTTTATACCTTTTTTAAATTTAAGGGCTTAAAGGGTGACCGAAGAAGTATGTTAAAAATTTTAGGGGAATTTTGCATTTTTTTGGAGCACCACATAAACCCTTTTTATTGGATAATGCCCCCCAAGAAGTTTAGTCACAAAAAAATTTAAAGAGTTGTGTGACCCCATGTGAGATACAATTAGGATACACACGCCCTTTCCCCCACAAGGTTAAAAAAGTATCTCAGAAAAAAGAAAGAACCCAACAATGGAAAAAAATTCTCTCAAACCTGTGAAAAGGGTTTTCCTCATAGGTGGGGCCCCCCTTTTCTCTTAGAAAAATCAAAGAGTATTAAATAGTGCAGTGCAAAGGAAAACAATGGGAACCCCAAACCCTTTCTAGCTTTTTTTTCCCCATAAAGCCCCCCAAAGGTTTTTGGTTGTGGAAAAAACCACAAATTTACTCAGAGGATGAAACAACAGTGGCCCCACGAAATAACCCCCCCGAAAAAATTTGGAGAGGGAGAAAATGGCGGGAGAAAGCCCAATGTGAAAAGGAAAAAAAGAAAGGTTGGAAAAAGACGAATTTGGGGTGGGGAAAAAAGAAAATTTTTAGACGGGGACCCCCAAAAGAAAACTTTTAGTTAATGGTTTGGGGCCATACAAAAGGGGTGGGAAATTTGAGAGATGGAGGTTATTGAAATTTGGAAAAAATAATTTTACGGCAAACATGTTTTCAAAGGCTCGGCCGGGAAAATTAAAAGATATGTAGGACAAGATGGCGGGGTTTGAATCGCAGAGATAGTAGTTTTAGAAGAAAACTTTAGCAACCCCCACGGTTTGAGAGAAAGGGGACCAGTGGGGGGGAAAATACTTTAAAAACCCGTTGATGGGCAGGCCCCATAAGTTTTAACCTCTAGGGAAAAAGAGAGATTTGAGGAAGGCCCCCAAAACAGAAATTTTAGGGTGAAACATTTTATTTTGCTTTTGAGGGTGGACACAGGGTTTAACTGAACACTAAACCCGCCCAAGGGAGTCGTAAGAACCCCAGGATGTGCTTGGCCCCGAGCTTTGCCCGATGGGGATAGGGGCGCAGGAGTATTTTTGGGCCCCAAGCAGGAGGGAGCCTTATCCCAAGATACTGAGGGTATGGAGTAGATCCAGTCGTGATTTCTCCCTACACACCTACGCCCAGGGATTAGTGGGGTTTAAAAAAGGAAATTTAACCCTTTCCCCGACTAGAGGGACGAGTCCAGTTGGGACTGTATAGGGTTTTTTGGGGCCCCAAAAAAAATAAGAGAGGAAATGGGGAAGGTTTTTAAATTTTAAGGGAGTAGAGTCATCACATTTAAAAGGGGTATTCCCAAATTGGGTTTAAATCACTCTTGGTGAGGGAAGTGATAAGTTAAGAATACAAATATTCATTTTGTTGTAAATTGTTGGAAGAATTGGAAAAATTTCAGGAGGAAATTTGTTTGTAAGTGAAGAAGATCCTAAGGGAAAAATTTAAAAATTGAAATATTTTGTGAGTATATGATAATTTTTTTTTAAATTTTTTGTTAGATATCCGGTAGGAGCCTTTTATGAAGGACTGAGGCCCTAAGGAATTTTTTTTTGGGGGGAAAAAGAGATATGTTTAAAGCGAGAAAAATTTCATAATAGGGGAAGAGAGGGAAAAAACAACCCTAAGTTATCAAAAAAGCCCAAAGAGGAATTTTCCCCCCAAGCCTCATTCCTGAAACAAATGGTTTTGGTTTTATTTTAAGCCAAATATTAATTTGAAAATTCCCAATCCCAGGGGAGGAAAGGGATTCTAAGGTTAGGATAATTGAGAAGAGCTTTGGGCGGTCATTTAGTTAAGTCGGCCCCGTTTTGGGAGGTGTATTCTCCCCTTGGTGAAAAGGGTTTTTCCCCCCAAGGTAGGATGCCCTTTGGGGGATAGGGCCCAAGCGTCACAAATTAGCAGAGGGGGCCCAAATGCCAAAATGTCACAGCCAAACCGGGGTGTGAGGACAAGGAGAAAGAAGGAAATAGAAAAATAAAATGAAAAGGGAAACGTTGGAAGTGGGATAGACTAGTAACATTATAAATTTGGATAACGACGTGAGCATTCGCATGGGGTATCGTTAAAGGGTAAAAAATGCGAGAAGTTACCAGAGGGTAGTAACTAGATTGGATGGGCGGGTTTAGCATTACATGCGACGTTAATGTGGTGGGGCAGTGCAAACCCAAGTTTCCAAAGATAGTAAAATATTGGATAACGACTTGAGCATTTTGCGTGCGTATCGCCAAAGGGGGGAAGGAAGACTTAAAAATAAAGATAACTTTTTAAGTATAATAATTTCCAAGTGAGACAGTAAAGAAAAAAATTATAACTAGAAATATATTAATTTCCTTGTATTCAGTTTCCAACCCCTTTCTTACATATTTTTTTTTTAAATTCTTTTAAATTTTTTTCATTTATATATTTTTTCCCACTTAAGTGGGGGTAGGTGGCCCGCGGAGTAACCCAAAGGGCGTAGAGTACACTCCCCAAAGGGGGGGGCACTACATAATGGTGACAACGGTAGATGGTCATTTTGACCACTACACATTTTTGCATAACCTTTTTAAGGTTTTTTAAAGAAAACCTAACCTAACCTGAAAAACCAGGGAAAATAAAACCTAACCTAACCTTAACCACAAAAAATAACCTAACCTTTTAACCCCTTTTAACCCCAAAGTATACCTAAACCCAACCCTTTAACCCCAAAGTATACCTAACCTAACATAACTTAACCCAAACCCCAAAAAATACCTAACCTAACCTTAACCACAAAGTATACCTAACCTAACCTAACCTTAACCACAAAGTATACCTAACCTAACCTTAACCACAAAGTATACCTAACCTAACCTAACCTAACCTTAACCACAAAGTATACCTAACCTAACCTAACCTTAACCACAAAGTATACCTAACCTAACCTAACCTTAACCACAAAGTATACCTAACCTAACCTAACCTTAACCTCAAAGTATACCTAACCGAACCTAACCTAACCTTAACCACAAAGTATACCTAACCTAACCTAACCTTAACCACAAAGTATACTGTCTGCTGGGTATGCATGCTACTATAGGCGGCCTGTTTCAACTGGTGGCCCGAATCAACGGATACCACTATAACCCCCTAAAAGTTACTAACTTAACCTCACTATAACCCTCTAAAAGTTACTAACTTAACCTCACGTTACTCACTATAACCCCCTAAAAATTACTAACCTAACCTCACTATAACCCCTAAAAATTACTAACCTAACCTCACTATAACCCCCTAAAAGTTACTAACTTAACCTCCCTATAACCCCTAAAAGCTACTAACCTAACCTCACTATAACCCCCTAAATGTTACCAAAATAAACTCGGCCAAAAATCGGCCGCATATCAACCCTTCAAATAAGGCCAAATAATGCTCTCGAACCACGTGCGTAGTTGTGATAAGACTTGAGAAAGTCACAGGGAAAATCATGCAATCTGGGGGAAAATCCCTGGCCATCTAAGGAAAATCCCTGGCTAAGGACAATCCCCAGTAAATTAATCACTCACTTAATCGTGAAATTATTGTAGTCAGTGTAACCCTCTTACCTAACCCTCTCATTATAATCACATCATCAAACACTTCATAATTACAAGAGTAAATAGTCCTTTCAACTTACCTTAAAAATGGAGATACACCGTGACGGCTGTAAAATGGCGCCCATGGTAATATACGTGATGGGGTGATTTGCATAACTACGTAGTGGTAGTTATCGACAACACCACATTTTATATTGTAGTCCAAGGTGGCAGGTTTATAATGAAAGTGCAATAATCTTTGGTTTGCAAAATGAGTTTGTGGTGCACATAAATAAAAGTTCCTTTGGTTTCTCGTTATTACACTCAAAAAAATTCTGGAGTCACCATCTGCACAACCTTCTGTGCCCATGGCTGCCAATGTACTGAACCCGCAGCCTGGCCTGACGTCACTGAGGTGGCAATTATACGCGGAGTATTATAAACATTAATATATTTCCCTATATGATTATTATGCAATACATATGCTTAAATATATCAGAAAGGTTGATGTGGTACGAATTTAGAGCATTTCGTATCCATATATGCAGTAATTAATGCAAACTGTACCTGGTTCCTTACACAGGCACTACATAGCCAGCTGTAATCAAGCTTATCAAGGGTGTACTGGGGCTCAGTCTAGCTAGGAAGTGCTCGGGACTGGATCTGACTGGACTTAGAATTTTTTGAGGCACCTCATATTTCATAGCGGCCGTGTGGGTTAACCAAGGCCGAGCGCACGCTGGAACCTTTACAGATGTGAAGTACAATAAGCATACAATACAGTGCGGTAGTTCATTTCAGTCAAAGCCGGAAGGATGAGTTCCAAAGTATTTCCGAGTAGTCTTTGGCTGTGGCTAACTATCGTGTGTGCCTTGGCTGTGGCAAAGATTACTGTATACTGTATAGAGTAGTCTTTGGCTGTGGCTAACTAGCGTGTGTGCCTTGGCTGTGGCAAAAACTACTGTATACTGTATAGAGTAGTCTTTGGCTGTGGCTATAGCGCATTTTCGTGACGTTCACCGCCCTGGTTCAGTCCAGTCTATACCGTTCCAGGCCGGACTGATGCTCGCTAAAATACATCGAGACTGGCCCCATCCCATTCGTCGTTCCTATTGGCTGGGGGATCGAGTGGGCGGTCCTCCGGGCAGAAATGCACACATTTTTAAAAAGCGCGCGTTTTATTTACTTGACTTCTCAATGGGAAGTCAAGTTGTAGGGATGACTATGAAAAAATGAATGAAGAAATTTCATTTCATTTAGCGTTAATAACACTATCTAGTCGCCGTTAGTGCAGTCGCCACTGCACTAATGTCGCAGGGGGGCATATATTACGAGTTTTAGCATCACTACAGATCACATCACGTGCACATTACGTAGTTTACATTATCTACATAACACTATAGCTACGGTACATGTCTTCAGTGACACATACAAGTCTGTAGTGATGCTAACATTCGTAATATATGGCGCCTGGTGACATTAGTACAGTGGCCACTATAGTGTTGTTGACGGTACATTAATTTCCCAAGATGTTGTTTCAGCAAATTGCGAATATTGTAATTTTTCGTGAAATTACTTTAGTCTTATGGTCAGCCATCATGGTGTTTCATGTCTTATCAGCAGCACGAGAAGCTCCTGGTCGTCTTCCCCGCTGACTGCAGTGCGCATGCGCCAGTTCTCCCCACACTGGTCCAAGGTGGTCCTGCTCTCTGGGCTGCACCGGACTGGACTGGGCTAAACCGTTCCAGACTGCCTCGCGAAAACAGTGGCCGCCCGGGACTAGCCCAGTCCAGACCGGACCAGAGCGGCCGCGAAAACGCACTTTAATAACTAGCGTGTGTGCCTTGGCTGTGGCTAACTAGCGTGTGTGCCTTGGCTTTGGCTAACTAGCGTGTGTGCCTTGGCTGTGGCTAACTAGCGTGTGTGCCTTGGCTGTGGCTAACTAGCGTGTGTGCCTTGGCTGTGGCTAACTAGCGTGTGTGCCTTGGCTGTGGCTAACTAGCGTGTGTGCCTTGGCTGTGGCTAACTAGCGTGGGAACATTGCGGGTTTTGGCTAACTAGCGTGGGAACATTGCGGGTTTTGGCTAACTAGCGTGGGAACATTGCGGGTTTTGGCTAACTAGCGTGGGAACATTGCGGGTTTTGGCTAACTAGCGTGGGAACAGTGCGGGTTTTGGCTAACTAGCGTGGGAACATTGCGGATTTTGGCTAACTAGCGTGGGAACAGTGCGGGTATTGGCTAACTAGCGTGGGAACATTGCGGGTTTTGGGTCGGCAAATACAAAGCCAGGAGCGAAAAGGCTACATTTCTAGCGTTTGCCCAGACTCTCCCCCTTCCCCCAACAACACACACACACAATCTAGCCCCATCCCATAAACCTATGGGGGCACCGCCTTTTCATGGGGGGGGGCACGTGCCCCCCGTACCTACGCCAGGGCAGCAGAAAGCCTTGGGCCCCTGACAGCCTCGCCGTGACGTCATGACTTAGGCTCCGCCCACGTAAATATATTTCAAAAAAACTTTTGTTCGTGGTTCAATCTTGGATCTGATTACAGTTTTAGAATTGGCATTTCATATCATCAATTTTTATATATCTACTATGATTTTTAATGCGATATTTAAAAAGTCGATAAAAATTAGAAGAAATATGGCGCTGGGGGCGCCCCCTATATAGTCTGTTTATTTTGATAACTCCCGCTAATTCCAGGTTTATGAGGCTTTTCTTGTTTGTCTGATTTATATCTAATATTTCCATATACACAATGTACTTAGTGAGGCGCATTATGAGGCTATTGACAGGAAGGCTCGCAGCCTTGTGTTGTGTCAAGTGTTGTGTCAAGGCAACCATATTTCTCCGCAAAAAAAAAAAAAAATTCTTGGGGTTGAGGCAATAATTGTGTTAGATAATTAAACCAATATGTTTGTAATATTTTTTAGATATGTTATCATGCTTGTTTCACGGTCCTAAGTTCGGGCTTGCCGTAACCCTTATGTATTTTTTTTATCCATTTTTTTTCCATCTATCCCCTAAGCTACTATCACAGTCCCAGCTGGCTCTCTGTGTCCTGACTGATCACTGTTGCAGGTGGTGAGGTCACAGTCCCAGCTGGGTCTCTGTGTCCTGACTGTGACCACTGTTGCAGGTGCTGAGATCACAGTCCCAGCTGGCTCTCTGTGTCCTGACTGTGACCACTGTTGCAGGTGGTGAGGTCACAGTCCCAGCTGGCTCTCTATGTCCTGACTGTGACCACTGTTGCAAGTGCTGAGATCACAGTTCCAGCTGGCTCTGTGTCCTGACTGTGACCACTGTTGCAGGTGGTGAGATCACAGTCCCAGCTGGCTCTCTGTGTCCTGACTGTGACCACTGTTGCAGGTGGTGAGGTCACAGTCCCAGCTGGCTCTCTGTGTCCTGACTGTGACCACTGTTGCAGGTGCTGAGATCACAGTCCCAGCTGGCACTATGTGTCCTGACTGTGACCACTGTTGCAGGTGGTGAGGTCACAGTCCCAGCTGGCTCTCTGTGTCCTGACTGTGACCACTGTTGCAGGTGCTGAGATCACAGTCCCACCTGGCTCTCTGTGTCCTGACTGTGACCACTGTTGCAGGTGGTGAGGTCACAGTCCTAGCTGGCTCTCTGTGTCCTGACTGTGACCACTGTTGCAGGTGGTGAGGTCACAGTCCCAGCTGGCTCTCTGTGTCCTGACTATGACCACTGTTGCAGGTGGTAAGGTCACAGTCCCAGCTGGCTCTCTGTGTCCTGACTGTGACCACTGTTGCAGGTGCTGAGATCACAGTCCCAGCTGGCTCTCTGTGTCCTGACTGTGACCACTGTTGTAGGTGGTGAGGTCACAGTCCCAGCTGGCTCTCTGTGTCCTGACTGTGACCACTGTTGCAGGTGGTGAGGTCACAGTCCCAGCTGGGTGTTTTGCTGCACACTAAGGCATCTCGCGCCAGCATCCCTAAAGCTTCCTGCAGGACCGGCCACCATGTATGCTGCCGTGAATATTGCTGCGCTGGAGGCTGTGGCAGGAGGTAGCAGCACCACCAGTGGCCGGGAGCAGCAGCAGCAGTGTGCCTCAGCTGTGGGGAGGCACAGGAGGGATGGCAAGAATCACCTGGAGGCAGGCAGCTCAGGCCAAGAAGGAGAGAGGCAGTTTTGTTGCTCACAATGTAGTAAATCATTCAGATGCAAGAGTCTGCTTGAGAGACATTTCCTGACACACAGTGGCGTCAAGGATCATGAATGTCTAGAGTGTGGGAAAAAATTTAATTTTAAGTCTAACCTCACCACACACACACTGACACACAGTGGCATCAAGGATTATGAATGTCTAGAGTGTGGGAAAAAATTTACTCTAAAGGCTAATCTCACCCGACACACCCTGACACACAGTGGTGTTAAAAATTATGAATGTGTAGAGTGTGGGAAATTATTTTCTGTAAAGGATAATCTCACCACACACACCCTGACACACAGTGGTGTTAAAAATTATGAATGTGTAGAGTGTGGGAATTTTTTTTCTCTAAAGGCTAATCTCACCAGACACACCCTGACACACAGTGTTGTTAAGAAATATCAATGTCTGCAGTGTGGGAAAAGATTTACTCTCAAGTCTAGCCTCACCACACACACCCTGACACACAGTGGTGTTAAAAATCATGAATGTGTAGAGTGTGGGAAAAGATTTATTTGTAAGTCTAACCTCACCACACACACCCTGACACACAGTGGTGTTAAGAATCACCAATGTCTGGAGTGTGGGAAAAGATTTGCTCACAAGTCTCACCTCACCACACACACCCTGACACACAGTGGTGTTAAAAATCACCAATGTCTGGAGTGTGGGCAAAGATTTACTTACAAGTCTGACCTCACCCAACACACCTTGAGACACAGTGGTTTGAGGGAGTTCAAGTGTGATGTTTGTAAGAAGTGTTTTAAGACAAAGGGTGATATTACCAAACACATGAAGATCCACTTTTGAGGTTATGTGTTGTGTGGACAAGTGTGGTTGTAGGAGTGTGGCAATGGATGGTGGTGGTGGTGGACAGAGTGTTACATGTGTGGTGGCAGGAGTGTGGCAATGGGTGGTGGTGGTGGTGGACAGAGTGTTACATGTGTGGTGGTAGGAGTGTGGCAATGGGTGGTGGTGGTGGTGGACAGAGTGTTATATGTGTGGTGGTAGGAGTGTGGCAATGGGTGGTAGTGGTGGTGGACAGAGTGTTACATGTGTGTGGCAGGAGTGTGGCAATGGGTGGTGGTGGTGGTGGACAGTGTGTTACATGTGTGGTGGCAGGAGTGTGGCAATGGGGGTGGTGGTGGTGGTGGACAGAGTGGTACATGTGTGGTGGTAGGAGTGTGGCAATGGGTGGTGGTGGTGGTGGACAGAGTGTTACATGTGTGGTGGCAGGAGTGTGGCAATGGGTGGTGGTGGTGGTGGACAGAGTGTTACATGTGTGGTGGTAGGAGTGTGGCAATGGGTGGTGGACAGAGTGTTACATGTGTGGTGGTAGGAGTATGGCAATGGGTGGTGGACAGAGTGTTACATGTGTGGTGGTAGGAGTGTGGCAATGGGTGGTGGTGGTGGTGGACAGAGTGTTACATGTGTGGTGGCAGGAGTGTGGCAATGGGTGGTGGTGGTGGTGGACAGTGTGTTACATGTGTGGTGGAAGGAGTGTGGCAATGGGTGGTGGTGGTGGTGGACAGAGTGTTACATGTGTGGTGGCAGGAGTGTGGCAATGGGTGGTGGACAGAGTGTTACATGTGTGGTGGCAGGAGTGTGGCAATGGGTGGTGGACAGTGTTACATGTGTGGTGGTAGGAGTGTGGCAATGGGTGGTGGTGGTGGTGGACAGAGTGTTACATGTGTGGTGGCAGGAGTGTGGCAATGGGTGGTGGTGGTGGTGGACAGTGTGTTACATGTGTGGTGGCAGGAGTGTGGCAATGGGTGGTGGTGGTGGACAGAGTGTTACATGTGTGGATGTAGGAGTGTGGCAATGGGTGGTGGACAGTGTGTTACATGTGTGGTGGTAGGAGTGTGGCAATGGGTGGTGGTGGTAGTGGACAGAGTGTTACATGTGTGGTGGCAGGAGTGTGGCAATGGGTGGTGGTGGTGGTGGACAGAGTGTTACATGTGTGGTGGCAGGAGTGTGGCAATGGGTGGTGGACAGAGTGTTACATGTGTGGTGGCAGGCGTGGCCTGTCATAGGTGTGGGGTTCATATGTCAGTGTTATAGTGTTGTGCCTTTCCTTAGCAGTTTAAGAAGAGCGTGATGGTGGTGGTGTTGAAGTATTGTCAGCTGGCTTGGACCTGAGGCATAGCAATTTTTTTTTTTTTTTTTTTTTTTTTTTTTTTTTTATACATTACAAAAGACTGGCCAATTATTTTTATTTTGATTTTTTACACATAATTATACATGTGTGTCTTGTTCAGGTTTGTTTATTCTTCATGTTTTAGTGTTGTTTACCGTGCACACCACCACCTTAAACAGGTCATATCTATGTAATACAATGATATTAAACAGGTTATTCCTATACCAACATTTTCCCCGCTACTACTTACATGACTTCACTGAGATATTTCTACTAGATATTTATATTAGCACTGAGATATTTCATGTTATTTATTGATCAATATTTTGTTGCCATGACAGTTTGTGTGTGGCATGAAGGAGTGATGGCGGTGAAGAAATGGTGTTGTCTTAAGGCCGGCTCCCACCAGTCCGCTTGTACGGCCGCCGCTGCCGTTCACCGCTCAACAGTGACGTCACCACCATCACCGCTGGAGTGGCTGTAGTGGTAACCGGCCTTTAGGAGTCAAAATGCAACACTGGCCTGTACAAGATGACCTCTGGTGACCTCTAAGGTGTTGCAGGGTCATTCGCAGCCAGGAGACAGGTGAGAGGAGAACTGTATGTTTTGTTTTATTGTATGTACAGTTGTTACTAGTAATGCTATAGATTAATAGATGATCAGTTTTCAAAGAGCTAGTCTAGATATTTAACTTTGATATTGTATTAACCCCTTCACGCCCAGATCTTTCCTTTGCTATATAAAATTGTCTGTTGTCAGCCATAAAATAACGAAAAGTCACTGAATACACTGATACCTTGACTTACGAGTGCCCCAACTTACGAGTTTTCCGAGTTATGAGCAGTCGCTCGGTCGATTTTTTGCTTAGAGTGGCGAGCCAAAATCTGAGTTACGAGCGAGCTTCAGATACGCCGCTGCTAGTTGGCACAGCGAACGCCACAACATCCGCCCAGCATCCCGCGTTCCACTCGTTCACTTCACGTGGTTACCTCGCCGTGGAAGCATCTCAATTGTGTTGTGCTCACACAGGCGAATGCAAATGGCGGAGGGTGAGTGCAGTACGTTTAGCGGCAGCTCCACCCACAGCTGTTTCCAACAGCTGATAAACAGCTGATACACAGAGTATAAACACAGGCGAATGCAAATGGCGGAGGGTGAGTGCAGTACGTTTAGCGGCAGTTTCACCCACAGCTGTTTCCAACAGCTGATACACAGAGTATAAACACAGGCGAATGCAAATAGCGGAGGGTGAGTGCAGTCCAGTCATATAGGTACAGTAAAAAAATTAGGGTTTTTTTGGGGGGCTGGAACGGATTAATGGTATTTAAATTAATTTCAATGGGGAAAATTGATTTGATATACGAGCAAATTGAGTTACGAGCTCGATCAATGAACGAATTAAACTCGTAAGTCAAGGTACCACTGTATACCAAATTAGTTAGTGGACAAGGATACTAAACAGGTCATAGCTATAAAACATTGCTTATAGTCACAAAAAATTGTCTAATGGTACCCAAATTACAATGGAAATTACGTTCTGGGCCTCAAGGGGTTAAATACATTCATTAAAAAAAACTTCTTATGAACGTCAATATTTTATTAGCTACATATATTTAGAAGTAAAAAAACATGAGTTAACTAAGTTCTCGAGTGGTGATTCATAATTGCTTTAAAGATATATATAGAGTATAGTCTATTTTTTTTTATTATGGTCAAAATTCAGTCAGGAAGCCACGCCCCCTGCCTCCCCTTCTATGCTACGGGGCAGCTGATTGGTGCATTCCTCGTATCATCACTACCAATCACAATATCTTCACTACTTAACAGCGGCGTGACCACTGGACAGAGCAATCTTCACTACAAAGGGTGACAAAATCAAAACACCCTCTGTAGTGAAGATTGCTCTGTCCAGTGGTCACGCCGCTGTTAAGTAGTGAAGATATTGTGATTGGTAGTGATGATACGAGGAATGCACCAATCAGCTGCCCCGTAGCATAGAAGGGCAGGCAGTGGGCGTGGCTTCCTTACTGCACTTTTACCATAATAAATAAAATAGACTATAGTATCAAATGTGTGAGGTAGTTAAGACAAAAATAATGGTATAAAAATCAAACTGGATCAAGAAAAAGTTACAGCCAGACAAGAACAGATCAGTTACATATAACAATACATATATATTATACTAATTCAATATATTATTATAATCATATATAATAGTAATACAATTTAATATAATAATCAAATAAATAATACTGTTTAGTGAGGCAAAAGTTGAGGTTTTTTAGTTAAATATTACAAAAAATTGCAAAAAATTGCAAAAAACCACCCAAAAATGCAAAAAAACCCTGTATTAAGTCTTAAATGCCTCCAAGCCTCTCCGGAGACAGACTGATTGGATGATTAAAGACAAAGTAATATGTTGGAGCAAGTTTATTTAGACGTAAAACCACATACTGTACATTGATACAGGCATATACTGTCACGGGGTAGCGCTGGGATGATTACCTGTCAAATGTGTGTAGTGAGTGTATGTGTTTGTGTCTGTGGTGGAGGCTGTGTATCGCCTGTGGTGTTAATATACTGTGGGGAGACATATTGTGGCTCCTGTGGCTGCGGTGAGGTAGAGAGAGAGAGGGGGGCACTTATATGTTCAGACAGTTTCATATACTTAATAAACAACAACTCTTCGGATCTTCAAGTGGCTTGTGATCACTGTCTTACTCTATGGTTGTGAGACATGTTCACTAAATAGCGACTTGAAGAGACGAATCAATCTCTGGTAATAAGTGTCTTCGCAGAATCATGGGGTATCTCTGGGATGATTACGTGTCAAACCAGCGATTGCACCGTGAGACTGAAGCGAGGCCTATTACCTGCATAGTCTGTTAGCGCCAACTTGGGCTACATGGGCATGTGGCACGCTGCCCTGAAACCGATCTTTCCCATCAGGTTGTATCTGTAAGAGACAATCCGGCGTGGAGGAGGCCAAGGGGGCGCCCACAAGGCTCGTGGCTGGGGCAAGTTGATGCTTCTTGTCGAGAGCTGTTTGGTATGGGAAGGCAGCCTGCATGGGGACTGCTTGGTATGGGAAGGCAGCCTGCATGGGGACTGCTTGGTATGGGAAGGGCAGCCTGATGGTGGGGACTGCTTGGTATGGGAAGGCAGCCTGCATGGGGACTGCTTGGTGTGAGAAGGCAGCCTGCATGGGGACTGCTTGGTGTGGGAAGGCAGCCTGCATGGGGACTTGCGCGTGGTGACCCCCGGAAGTGGCGTCATAGGATGGGCGAGGCGACGCGCCCCCAATGATGGATTGATACTGTAAGAACACACTGTTGTCACTCTAGATGTACTGTTAACACGGCAATAATACGTCTAATACAAATACACATGGCAAGCGAGTTTAAGTTCTTTTCATGATTTACTTTTGCCTAATCTCCGGACGCTCTTCTAAGTATTGATGACTTAAATACTAATTTACCTTATGAATAATAGACTTTTTACTAACTAACTATGAATAATGTACTTTTACTAACTAATCAACTAATGTTTTTTGACTTCTAAATATATGTAGAAAATATATATCTAAATGTAGCTAATACAAATTGAAGTTTATAAGATTTTTTTTTATTAATGTAGTGAAAATATTGAAGTTAAATATCTTGATAACCTCTTTGAAAACTGATCAAATATTAGCATTACTAGTAACAACTGTCTCTACACTAGAATGAGCAGCATAATTACAGTGGTGGAAGTTGTTACAGCAAAACATACAGTTCTCCTGCTCCTCTCACCTGTCGCCTGGCTTGTGAATGACCCTGTAACACCTTAGAGGTCATCAGAGGTCATCTTGTACAGGCCAGTGTTGCATTTTGACCCCTAAAGGCCGGTTACCGCTACAGCCACTCCAGCGGTGATGGTGGTGACGTCATTGTTGGGCGGTGAACGGCAGCGGCGGCCGTACAAGCGGACTGGTGGGAGCCGGCCTTAAGACAACACCATTTCTTCACGCCATCACTCCTTCATGCCACACACAAACTGTCATGGCAACAAAATATTGATTCATAAATAACATTAAATATCTCAGTGCTAATTTAAATATCCCAGTAGAAATATCTCTGCGATCACAAAGAAATGATCAGTGTAGTAGTTGTCTGTAGTACAATGGCGGTGTGTCAAGTATAACCACCACTACTACTGGTGGTAAGGAGGAGGAGGAGGTGGTGGTAGTGGAGGAGGAGGAGGAGGAGAGGAAGGAAGAAGAGGAAGAGGAGGAGGAGGGATTTTATAAGA
Source organism: Chionoecetes opilio (assembly GCA_016584305.1). Taxonomy (NCBI): domain Eukaryota; kingdom Metazoa; phylum Arthropoda; class Malacostraca; order Decapoda; family Majidae; genus Chionoecetes; species Chionoecetes opilio. The sequence continues at coordinate 27,420 of JACEEZ010018460.1, read as the reverse complement.
GTACAGTGGAGAGAAGAGATGATTTGTCCTCTGATACTAGTGATGGAGAAGGTGTGTGTGTGTTTACAATTTTACACATGTCTATTTTTGTTTGTATGTATTTATTATGTATGTATAAGTATATATGTATGTAGTACCTGTCTGTGTGTGTGTGTGTGTGTGTGTGTGTGTGTGCGTTTAGCTAGCCATAAAGAAAAAGTCAACCCTTACTATGTGACTCAAAAATGTATCTGTTAGTCAAGGCCCGTCCACACTAGGCATTACGATACATTATAATGCTGGAACTCTATTTTGGTGTTGAGTGCTGGTGTTGAGTGATGCTGGGGACAAATCTAGCGCGGGGCATTTCTGCAACGTAATGCCGTAGTCAGTAGTCAACGTAATCGGTAGCCGTCAGCTGTCGTGCCTACCCTCTCTGTTTTACTATCAAAGGCTTATTACTATTATTTACAAGGATTTCTCTTACTATTTAAGGATCATAATTATTATTACAAGGATCTTCCTTTGTATGAGAGGCTTATATTATCATTAATTCAACAAGCAGTCCTCAACACAGTTCCCGCCACCACCTCACACCACACCACCACCACCACACAGCACCACCACCACCACCACAGCCACCACCACAAGCCACCACAGCTCTCTCTGGTACAAGTCAGCCAATTGTTATGATTCAGTAAACTCCCGCATCATGTTCTGTGGGAAGTAATGCCACGCCAAGGTGTAGTGTTATAATGCCCATCATAATGCCTGGTGTGGATCTAGCTTTAGGGAGCGAGGGAGGAGGGTAAGGATGTAATTATGTTAACTGGCATTTGTCCTTGACTGACTTGGGTGTGTGTGTGTGTCTGTGATGAGTCCACCAAAACAATCACCACCACCACAGTCCTGCCTGGCTGTGGTGAGTGTGGTGGTGGCGGGAACTGTGGTGGTGAGGACTGGGTCTTGAGTCTTCTGTCCATTCCTCACAGGATGGAAACACTGAAAGATAAATAGACTTGTTAAAAGTTAAGTAAATACGTAGACAGTATGAGAGAGAGAGAGAGAGAGAGAAAAACAAAAAGTGTGTGAGGGAGTAAGAGACAGAATGAGAGGAGGACAAGAGAGAGAGAGAGAGAGAGAGAGAGACAGAGGTGGAGGAAAAAGAGAGAGAGAGAGAGAGAGAGAGAGAGAGACAGAGGTGGAGGAAAGAGAGAGAGAGAGAGACAGAGGTGGAGGAAAAGAGAGAGAGAGAGAGAGAGACAGGTGGAGGAAAAGAGAGAGAGAGAGGGGATATAGTTTTATACAGTATATATATATTTTTGTTATTTACTCATTGATAACTAATTTACTATTATTTCTGTAGGTATCAATTTTTTGTACTGATAATTTATTGACTGATTATTATTGACTGGTTGACTTTTTTATGATAGAATATAAATGATGTAGAATGATATTGAATAAAAATTATATCCTGATAAACTTTCACCTAATGTTTTCTTTCCAAATTTTACTCAATAACCAAAAATGTAATGGCACGAAACTACTTTCTTTCTGACAGACTGGGTTGAATCAGCGGTTACTGGTAAGGTGGTGGCTGTGGTGGTAGTAGTGGTGGTGGTGGTGGTGGGTGTGTGTAGGTAGTGGTGTGGTGGTGGTGGTGGTGTGGTGGTGGTGGTGTGGTGTGTGTGGTGGTGGTGGTGGTGTGTGGTGACTGGTGAGGACTGCATGTTGGATTGATGATAAGGGTAAGAATCTAATTATGTTAACTGGCATTTGAACTTGACTGACCTCTGTGTGTGTGTGTGTGTGTGTGTGATGAGTCTACCACCACAATCACCACCATCGGTCCTGCCTGGCTGTGGTGGTGTGTGGTAGTGGCGGGAGCTGTGTGTGGTGAGGACTGGCTGTTGAGTCTTCTGTCCATTCCTCACATGATGTCAACACTGAAAGATCAATAGACTTGTTAACTTAAAGCCGGGCATACATAGGAAGTAATAGGGATACATGGGAATACATAGGGATACATAGGAATGCATAGGAAGAGGAGGAATACATGGGGATACATAGGAAGAAGAGGAATACATGGGGGAAGGGGAACCAGTTTACTACCCATAATGTCCAAATAGAATAAATATTTAAGAAAAATAAAGGTACTAGATGCAAATAAAAAAATAAAAGAAACCAGCTTTTTCTATGACCTAAACTGAACTGACAAGAAAAGATTAAATTTAAAGAATAAAACTATTTCTACACACACACACACACACACACAAATGAATGATGAACAAATACACAAAACACTATCTTTAAATCACACACACTCTCTGTCTATCTTTAAATCACACACACACTCTGTCTATCTTTAAATCACACACACACACACACTCTGTCTATCTTTAAAACACACACACACTGTCTCTCTTTAAAACACATACACACTCTGTCTATCTTTAAATCACACACACACACTGTCTATCTTTAAAACACACACACTGTCTATCTTTAAAACACACACACTGTCTATCTTTAAAACACACACACACACACACACTCTGTCTATCTTTAAAACACACACACACTCTCTCTCTCTAGTCCAGGGTGGGGAACCATGTTACTAACAAGGGCCATTTGGACATTCATGACACATTCGCGGGCCATACAAAACTATCAACTTAAAAATCAGCCTGCTTGTTTTGGCCGACGAGAACCCTACGTGAATTATACGTGTCTGTCCCGTCATCTGTGTCCTCTCCCTCCCGTAATGGACGTGCTTGGCCCTTAACATTGACGTTATAAGTATTATGCATGCACTTAATAACAATTTATGTTGGTATGACAAAAAAGCTTCAAGATTTATTGAATTTAGAGTCTGGTCTGTGGTGGCCTTGGCAGGGCCTCAGCCAAGGGTTTTGTGGGCCAGACGTTCCCACCCCTGCCTTAAATACACCACTATTACTATTACTACTACTACTACTACCACCACCCCTGCTTTAAGGCAACAGCTATCTAATGAAACCATTTTTTTGCTTTACGCCAAATGACACTACAAACATCAATACATGGGTCCGAAGGGCCCACAAACACTTGTATTATGGCTATAAATTAACTCATTATCAAAATATCCCCCGAGTGGCGACCTTAGTAACGGCTACACTAAGGTCGCCAGCTAGTGTTTGTGTCCTCCCGCCCGAAAGGTGACAAGTTGCTGTCTGTCGTGGCGCGAAAAAAAACCGAGTAGTGAAATTTGACACCGTTAGAGGAAGAAGGCCATTGAGGAGGAAGGCGAGAGTCAGGGAAATACCATTCCAGGGTATCAAACTGTGTACAATGTAAGCTGCTTGTGTGAGGCATGAAGGGAAGATGTCAATGGTGTAAACTATGTGCACAGTGTTTACTTGTGTTACTGGAGAGCGGCTAGTCTGTTTGAAGCCAATGAAAAATAGAGGAAAGGTGGAAACATAAACAAAAGCAAGACAATAGTGTGCAGGCTACATGGACCCTGGAGTTGACTGCAGTGCAAGTGTGGTTTGAAGTACGTAAACTTGGATGTAAGTCTTGTAAACTTTTATGTATTGAGGCTGTGTGGTCACAACAAAGTGGTGGTGGGTGGAGGTAGACTAAGGTGTGTGTTACCTATGGAAGCATAATGATGCATGTGCCAACTTGTGCGTCATGTTCAAAAGTAAGTGTTCGTGTAAACTTGTATTATTATGCTGTATTGGAAAATGAGTGGTAATATACAGGTCATCTTTAGTATGGAGTGTAGTGTAAACTGGGGAACCTTTATAAGAGAGTAGTGATCACTCCATTTATGGGCGCCATCTTGCTGCCAGGGCCTCTCCGTTCACTCTAGACCCGGGGAAGTTCTCAAGGCATCATGACCCCGCAGTATATCATGTTAGACATGTATAAATGATGTACTGTTATCTTCGGAAATGTTTGTTCAATAAGATTATCACATAAAACACAGTAAAACACATTAATGCTAAAATTCTCCTTAAAATGTCCTACTCATTGCTATAATACAGTGTCTGCATAAAGTATTGGCCGGGCAAACGCTAAAAAAAGTTATTTGGGTGGGTCGGCGTTGCACGGTGATTCCCTCCACAGCTGGCGTTTGATCGTACGTCTGGCACCGTCACAGGCTGTGAGAAGTGTGTGGGGGATGACATGGCGGCATAAATGTCACGCCAGTGCTCTCCGAGGGCCATATGCAAGACATTTTCTCGACCCGTGTCACCGCGCGGCGACAAGCAAGAATCATTTGAAAACACTCCACTGGTTGCGTTGACCATGCATCACGCTCTGCCCTTATTCCATCATATTTCTTCCCAGACCATTACAGGCGAGTTTTCAACATAACCGAGAGTAACATACATAACTTGTGATTGCACACGTGTCATAATTAAGGTAAAATTAGGTCCAGGAGGCCTTATTACATCGTTGTGTTAACTGGTTAGTAAGCCGGGCGGCGGTGGAGGCGGAGGTCAGCCATTGTGTGGAGCAATACTGGCGGGCCGTTCAGATGTACTCACACGCATCACTCGGGCCCATTTTTTCTACACCAACGCCTCAGACAAGTGGCGAACACTTAACTAAGCTATTATTTAATGGCAGAAATGATAAATTAGACTAGTAAAAGGAATTAGATATGTGTAAAACAGTCAAAATACTGATGCCGCCTTGGACTGGCTTGTGTTGGTAGGTCTGCACAGATCTCCACTGGCCGGGCAGTTGCAAACAATTCTTGACTATCTCTCCCGTCAAGTTACGACTGTCGGAAATGTCCACCGGCCGGGACTTGACGAGCATTCCTGCATATAGCCCTGAGCTTCCACAGAGGGAGGAATGTCACACCCTGTTCTCGTGGTGAATTATATACTTTCCCCCATAATATTCTAGGCGCAGTATTTTACAACCCAAGGCACTAGGATGGCTCCTACCAACATATCCATAGAGGAAAAAGCACGAATTTTAGCCTGGAAAGCTGATAATGTCTCCACTCAAGAAATTGCAATGAGGACAGGGCGAGGAGAGAGGAGTATCAGGCGTCTGGTGGTGGCACCGCGGGACCCCCCACCTAACACTGTTCCATTACCTAAAAAGTGTTTTGGAAGGCCAAAGAAGACTTGCAAGACCACAGATAGACTCCTGAAGCGAGAAGTATGAAGGACCCGCGGATCACTGCCAATGAACTCATAATAAAACATTCATTATTGCTGGGAGAGGTTGCTGAACGGACGATGCAACACAGATTGCAGAAGACCTCAACACAGGGGGATAGGGGGCGGCCAACACTTTTTGCGGACACTCTAGTATTAGGAGGTGCGATCAAAAAGTTCCCGAACTCCACCTATAAAAGGCAGAGAATGTGTCTGATTCAGATGCCTTGTTCATGTGGTTCCCTTTCTGTTGTTTGATGGGGCGGTAAGTAGTGTGGTATAAGCTGGCATTTCAGAGTGTGGCACATCCTATGCATCCTTGTCTTATACCTCTGCTCATGTCTATTTATGTTTATTTGGCCTTTCCTGTATTTTTCATCATTTCTTTTTGTTTAAACATTTTACACAAGATTCTGCTGACAACTTTATAATTATATAAGGGTTCAATAAATATTTCTATCCTCCCATTGCGTCCATGTATAATTGTATCTCATAAAGAAGAATGAACAATCTAGACCCATTTACAGCACTGCCCACCAGACCAGTGCTGGGGCATTACCAGGCCAGGGAGGGTGGGCAGGAGGCAACACTGTCCACCACCACTCACTCCCACACAGGACACGCCACCACCCACAATGCCTCGGCACACACTGGACCACACTTGTCCACACCACATCACACCACCTCAAAAGTGGATCCGCATGTGCTTATAAATATCACCCCTAGTCTTGAAATGCTTCCCACAGACATCACATTTGAATTTCCTCAGGCCAGAGTGTCTGAAGATATGTCGATTGAGTTCACTATTCGAAAGGAATCTTTTCCCACATTCTTCACATTCATAATTCCTTTCACCAGTGTGTGTCAGGGTGTGTCTGGTGAGGGTAGACTTATCAGTGAATCTTTTCCCACACTCTTCACATTCATAATTCCTTTCACCAGTGTGTGTCAGGGTGTGTGTGGTGAGGTTAGACTTATCAGTGAATCTTTTCCCACACTCTTCACATTCATAATTCCTTTCACCAGTGTGTGTCAGGGTGTGTCTGGTGAGGTGAGACTTTCGAGTGAATCTTTTCCCACACTCTTCACATTCATAATTCCTTTCACCAGTGTGTGCCAGGGTGTGTTTGGTGAGGTTAGTCTTATGAGTGAACCTTTTGCCACACTCTTCACATTCATAATTCCTTTCACCAGTGTGTGTCAGGGTGTGTGTGTGTGAGGTTAGACTTATCAGTGAATCTTTTCCCACACTCTTTACATTCATAATTCCTATCACCAGTGTGTGTCAGGGTGTGTGTGGTGAGGTGACACTTTTCAGTTAATTTTTTCCCACACTCTTCACATTCATAATTTCTTTCACCAGTGTGTGTCAGGGTGTGTCTGGTGAGGTGAGACTTTCGAGTGAATCTTTTCCCACACTCTTCACATTCATAATTTCTTTCACCAGTGTGTGTCAGGGTGTGTCGGGTGAGTTGAGACTTTCGAGTGAATCTTTTCCCACACTCTTGGCATTTATGGCCCTTATCACCAGTGCCTTCAGGAAGATCAACACACCCCAGCCTGCCCACACCAGAGGCACACTCCTCCTGTGTGCTGTGGCCACTCCTGCTGCTGCCTGTTCTTGCAGCCATCTCTGCAACACGACTTATGACAGGCCCGATGCTCTTGTAGAGGCCCTCAGGGAAGCTGGGCTAAGCAGGGTTTCCCAAGGATACACTCACCACTGTCCTTGAGGACGAAGGGATCAGGAGTGGGAAGCACCGAGGTGTCTCCTCAGAAGCACTGGGCAGTTACCCTGTGAGCACCAAGCACAGCACACAACAGTCACCTGAAACACGTGATGGAGGTGTCACCCAACAGGTAACTGTGTAATTACAGACAGGTATGCTGGGCTAAACAGCAAGGCAAAATCTGACTCAGTAAAATGCTTTTGTGTCCAACCATTATTTATGGGGTCATAATGATATCTGCAGCAGCAAGACTATCTTATCACCTGTTGACTTCCCTTTACTCAATACACTACTCTTTAAGGCGATCGTCCACGTGAAACAGCATTGGTGGGGAGAATAGGGGTGGGTATCAGCAGCCACGCACCCTCCATGCTCACAGCCGCCTCCACGCACCACACTGGCTACAGCTCACTACTAGATGACTCATTTTGCAGTGCTTAAGCTGTGTAGCAAACTCTGCAGTGCGAATTGACTATTCTTGACAAATTGTAGACATGGGTAGTCATATATATATATATATATATATATATATATATATATATATATATATATATATATATATATATATATATATATATATATATATACTTATAATCGTGTGCAGATATAGATGCCCATCACTGCGTGTTCGCACCTGCACTCTGCATGGTTCCATGTGTACAGTGTAAATATTTGCGTGGTACTTACTCGTATATCAGAAAACTAAATATATCAATGGAAAGCTAATTAGATTCTGCTTCTTTTTATAAACTCCATGTCACAAGTTTTCTCACAAAATTATAAATGGCGATGAGTTAAGGACGTCACTCCGCTTGGAGGCGCAAAAGAAAAAAGTGAAAATGTGCGAAAACTTTTGAAAAATCAGCCTCATGTGTTGGCATTACCGTCCCAAAAGATTGCTGTCATTTGACTATTTTTTCAATTTTTAATAAATATTATAAGTACTGTTGGTAGGCTGGCAAAGACTTGTTTACATATGACGTAATAGCACGTGGGCAGCTCATTTATACTATTTTTTCCCTCTTTTTTCTTGGTTTTGCTATATTTTTTTGTCTCTGGTTAAAAAAAACCTTTGAAAAAATAATAAAACATAAAACATAATCAAACTTTGACGGCCGTTTCTGGAGTTTGGTTTTTGCCTAAGATAATGTCATTCAACCTCTTACTACTCTGGCAATTCTTTTCAGATTTGCATCAATTTTTTTTTATTTGAAAGCTGACACTTTTGTTGAATATCTGATTTTATATTGAAGTTTATGTTATGACGTGGGTGAAGTATGAGGAAAAACATTTTGAAAATCCAACAAAGCATAACCAACGAACCTACACCAGAAAAAATACGTCCAAGTTTGGCACTATGCCCAATAGTTTTCATTAAAAAATAACCCAGGCAGAACTCCTAATAGCTAGTGACTAGTAGCGACATGAATACTTGACTTAAATCACGGACAAATTCAACAGATTTTTTTTTATTTATGCATTTATTGATATAATTTAATGAAACTTTATCTGTATAGTAATTAATTATGGCAATTTTCAGTAAATAAGAGATCCAAACTCTTTAGGGAAAAATTTCGAAAAACAGAGGACCCCTTAACCCCGGGACTGGGGGAGCAAATTTTTTTAGTGCCCCCAGTGGGGGGGGATGGGAGGAAAACAGTGACCTACAGAAGGATAAAAATCACTCAACGTCAAGGTGGGGTTAAAATCCACACCCGGGAAAATATATCTTTTTTTAACCCCAAAAAGTAGGGGTTGTGGGGGGTTTTGTGGTCGGGATTGAAATATCTGCGCGAATGGCACCAAACCGCTGGCAGAGACTGCTGAGGTGGGGTGAGGGGGCCCCATCCTTAAATTTTTTCCCAAGATTTTGAGGGATTATCAAGTATTTCTCCAGTAGTTTATCTAAAGGTAACTTTAAGGTACCTTTGACGTCCCTTTGGATAAATACGGAGAAAAACTGAAAATCCCCCCAAAAGTCCCGACAAAAAAATCCCCAAAGCCAGGGCCCCAAAAACCAAAATCTTTGGGAAAAAACCCCAAAGGGGTGGTATTCCAGCGTAGAGCGTAGTTATAGATGGTGGTGTTTTGGTTCGGGTGACTCAAGGCGTTTATGGACCAGTTTTAGACTTCTACGAATGTTGGCGCGGTTTTTTATGCTTTTTTGAATTTTGCTTCCGAAGGCAGTCACAGTCCTCAGCAGAAGCCCTTCCCGGAAGGCAGCCCCGTCGCTCACAGAGCCTTTGGGGAAAACCTGCCGCAGTCCTCAGCAGAGCCTTCCGGAAGGCACGTCAGTCGCTCAGCAGAGCCTTCCGGAGGATGTCATAGTCGCAGAGCCTTCCGGAAGGCATGTCACAGTCGCTCAGCAGAGCCTTCCGGAAGGCATGTACATCGCTCAGCAGAGCCTTTCCCGGGAAAGGTGTCACAGTCGCTCAGAAGCCTTCCGGAAGGCATTCACAGCGCTCACGAGCCTTCCAGAAGGCATTCAGTCGCTCAGCAGACCTTCCCGGGAAGGGTTTCAGTCGCCCCAGCAGAGCCCTTTCCGGAAAGGGATGTCGTCGCTCACAGAGCCTTCCCGGGAAGCATGCCCCCAGCTTCAGCAGAGCCTTCCGGAAGGGATGCCAGCGTCAGGGAGAGCCTTCCGGAAGGCATGCCCCGTCGCTCGCAGAGCCTTGGAAGGTATGTCACAGTCGCTCAGCAGGCCCTCCAGAAGGCATGTCAGCGCTCAGAGAGCTTTGAAGGCATCCGCGTCGCTCACAGAGCCTTTCCAAGGCATGTCACGTCGCTCAGCAGAGCCTTTTCCCGGAAGGTATCACGTGCTCAGCAGCATAGGGGGCGCGATAACGAAAAAAAAATCACGATAAACCCTAAAACTAAATAATTTGTCGGGGATAACCGATAATCAAAAACTGGTGATAAATTTATCGCCCATAAGGCGATAAACCCATAGTCGTAAATTCAAAAATTTCCGATACTGCGATAACGTATTTATATTTTAAATAAAAAATCTTAAATGCATCAAAACTGTTTGAAAAAACCCCTTTATTTTTCCTTTTTTCACACAAATCTTCTAAAATTTAAGTTTTTCTTGACTCTTTACTAATGAAAAGTACTGTTTTTAAGTAAAATAACTACATTTGAAAGTTTAAACTACTAAAAATGTCTTTTGCACAGCCACAGTCTAGACCAGGTTCTGCAGCATGTTCCCCTTCATAAACATGAGCATGTTGAAGTTGCTGCCTCCAAGGCACGCGCGGCTCGCCCCTGTGCTAAAATAGAACCAAAAAATAAAACTATCGATTATCGCTTGTTTGGAACCAAAAGTATCGGCGATACCGATGAATCGATAACGCGGGGAAAAAATTTATCTGATAACCGATAACCCGATATCGTTATCGCGATAAATTATCACGATAAATCGCCCACCTATGCTCAGCACAGCCTTGCGGAAGGCTTGCCGCAGCCCACAGGTTAAGGGAATTTTGAGTTCATGCATATTTATTGATAATCTCATAATTATCTCATAATATTCATAGTCTCATAATGGTATTATTTATTTAACGTGTTTTTCTGTGCTTTATGTGATCATCATAAAGAACAAACATATCTGATGATATCAGTACATCATTTATTATACTGATGAACCTATTAGGTAGGGGGTAAATTACTCTGGCAAGTAAACCTTTTCCCCGGGTTTTTGTACTGCTGTTCATCACGCAGCCTCCGCCCAGTGAACCGGCCTGGTATATCCAGGGGCCTCGGCTGCCCACACCCCAATCCCCCCGCTAGTTCACTAACCTAACCATTGATTACGTTACCTAACCTCACTGGGGGAGGGGGATTTCGCCCCCCCAGACCCATGTGTGTTATTTTTCATTTCAGACGGCTGTTGTAGGGGTTAGAAATACTCCAGTTCTACTGTAGTGTTAATACATTACAAGTCATGTAGGTATAACCATGCTCAACTTGTAGATCTGACAATGTGCAGTACAGTAAAACCTCTCATATTCGGACTAATTGGCCCAAGGAGAGGTCCGAGTAATGCAAGGATCGCAATAATGGGGGGTATTACATCCCTCCATATTTATATATAAAAAAATATATAAAAATCTATGTGAATATAGAAAATTTCTAAGTCATGCAAATATCAATGAACATAAGATGAATCATGTAAATAAATAAATCTACGGTAAAAATACACAATACAGTACTGTACAGGTGTAGTGTACAGCACTGTCAGTCCTACGTCTGGCAGCGGCAGCCGGCAGCAGTATCAAACCATTTTGAATGCGGCGTTTTCGGTTGGGGAACAAATTATGCATCGGAAACACGTAATTTAAGAGTTGTGTAAGGAGGATCAAATTCCCTAGATTTAGGGTAATTTCCTTATATCTAGAGAAATTTGCCTAACCAAAATTAATCTAACCTAGTGGGGGGCTTGACCCACCGATAACCTAACCTAACCTAACCATATCTAACCTAAGCTAACCTAACCAAATCTAACCTACCCTAACCTAACCAAATATAACCCTACCCTAACCTAACCAGGGGGGGTTGGGGTTATACTCCCCGTTATACTTCTCAGATCTCACATTCTACTAGTAATCATTCTACCGCAAATTGTAAACACATCAAATCAGCTTCACATATTTCTGAAAATCTATCACATATATAGTATAGACTGATCTGTATTCATTTTCCTGTAATGTATTATATGATGGTGTTCATTTCAATGCTTAATAATTGCTAACACTATTTATAACTTACAGAAAAAGTATAGACTTATTTTGACCCCAGAGTATGTTCGACAAAATATGCAACATTTTGTATATTTTAACAAAACCCTTTGGTAGAACAAGTAGGGCAAAATGACCGTAGAAGTGCGACCAAACAGTCTGACCAAATGGCAAGTTTGACGAAACAGTCCGACCAAATGCCTCGTGTGATAGCCGCTTTAGGAGTGTTGAAAAATTCCCTAGATCTTGGGAAAATTCATTGGATTTCTTCTGAGTCCAGAGACGTGTGAACCTGATGATCCTCACAGAATGATGACCGAAGTGTCGAGAATCCCCCCAACCCCCCCGCTACCGTGCTGTTGCCAGACCACCGTGATCACCAACACAAGGAATCACACGTCCACCCCACAGCTACTCACTTCTTCGTGTGACCTGGGAGTTGCCAGTCTAAACATTTACATCGCTTCATAAGTTGTTTTACCTCTTTTTCCTTTTCTATTTTGAACAAATATATGTGCAAGAATAAATGCATCATATGTGTGAAGAGCCTCCCCCCCCGTAGATAACACTAAAGTCGCCAGGGCAATGTTTCTTTTTGATGTAGGCTACAGACGTGTGGTGGCGTTCATACTTACATTTGTACATCCGTGATTTCAGGAAAGTTAGAAGGGGCTATCTGGAGAGTCTGTCATTTTGTGTCTTCATCTGTCATCTAATATACTATAGGAGTAGCCGTGTGTCTGTATGTCTGTCTGTCTGTTTTGGGTAGCTGAAAATGTGAATTCAATTTTTATGAGAGTAGGCTAAAAGAAAATCGCAAATAATTCGTAGGTGGTAAGCAGCTTGGTCCCATGTCGATTGAATAATTTTGAAGGGGGTTCTGGGCTAAAAACACTTTAGGCGTACTAGATTACCGGAAAAACTCTACGGTAACGTCTGGCCGCATTCCACAAATTCAGTAGACTCATGGACGTTTGTGTGCGTTTGTGAGTGTGTGTTGTGGAATGGGGAGTTTTCTATTGTGTTGGAATCACACGGAACGTGGTCTACCCTAAGGCACTTAGACCAGTAACCAACGACAGCAACAACATAATTGGAGTTTGCAATCACATGTTGTCTAATATATTCTACTACTACAAACATCAATACATGGGTCCGAAGGGCCCACAAGCACTTGTCTAATATACTATAGTAGTAACCGTGTATCTGTCTGTGTGTCTGTCTGTTTTGGGTAGCCGAAATTGTAAATTCAATTTTGATGAGAGTAGGCTCAAAAATTCGCAAATAAATCGAAGGTGGTAAGCGGTTTGGTCCCATGTCGATTGAATAATTTTGAAGGGGGGTTTTGGGCTACAAACACTTATGAGTATTGGGAAACTCTGCGGTGACGCCTTGCCGTATTTCACTAACACAGTAGACTAATGGACTTCCGCTTGTGTGTGTTGCCTGCAGGAGGGGTGTGGGACTGGGGGAGGCAGGCGTGGGCGGGGTTTGGGCGGGCGGGGAGCGGGGGGAAACGGGGTGGGGCCGGGGTGAGGCAGGCGTGAAACAGGTTGGGGGGGGGTTTGAGGCAGTGAGGGCTGGGGGGGCTGGAGTGGGGCAGGCGTGGGGCGGGGGTTGAGTGGGGCGGGGGGGGGGTGAGGCAGGGGGGGGGGTTTGGGGTTGAGGCGGCGTGGGGCAGGCGTGGGGCGGGGGTGAGGCGGCGTGGGGCTGGGGTGGGCGGCGGGGGGCTGGGGGGCAGGCGGGGGGCGGGGTGGGGCGGCGTGGGGCTGGCGTGAGGCACGTGGGGTGGCGGGAGGCAGGCGGGGGGTGGGGGGAGGCAGGCGGGGGGCTGGGGGGGGCAGGCGTGGGCGGGGTGAGACGGCGTGGGGCTGGCGTGAGACAGGGTGGGGCTGGGTGAGTCGGCGGGGGCGGGGGTTAGACGGGGTGGGGCTGGGGTGGGGCAGGGTGGACGGAGTGAGGCAGGCGTGGGGCTGGGGTGGGGGCAGGCGGGGGGGCGGGGGTGAGCAGGCTTGGGGCTGGGGTGAGGCGGCTGGGGCTGGGGTGAGGCAGGCGGGGGGTGGGGTGAGACAGGCGTGGGCTGGGGTGAGGCAGGTTTTTGGGGTGGGTAGGCAGGTTAGGGCTGTGGGGGGCAGGTGTAGGGCGGGGTTTTGAAACGGGCTGGGGCGGGGGTGAGGCGGGCGTGGGCGGGGGTGAACAGGGTGGCGGGGGTAAAACAGGCGTGGGGCGGGGTAAAGGGCAGCGTGGGGCTGGGGTGGGGCAGGTGTAGGACGGGGTGTAACAGGCGGGGCTGGGGTGAGGCAGGCGTGAAAACGGTGTGGGCGGGGTGTGGGCTGGGGGGGAAACAGGGTGGGGTTGGGGTAAAAGGCGGGGGCGGGGGTGAGGAGGCTTGGGCTGGGGAAATAGGGCGGGGGGCTGGGTGGGGCAGGTGTAGGGCTGGGTTAGCGGCGGGGACTGGGGTGAGGCAGGTGTGGGGTTGGGGTGAGGCAGGCGTGGCGGGGGTGAAATAGCGTGGGGCGGGGGTGAGGGGTGTAGGGCGGGGAGAGGCGTGTGGGGTGGGGTGAGGCAGGGGGGGGGTTGGGTGAGGCAGGCGGGGGGCTGAGGTAAACAGCGGGGGCGGGGGTAGGAGGCGGGGGGCGGGGTGAGGCGGGCGTGGGGCGGGGGTGAGGCAGCGGGGGGTGGGTGAGACAAGCGTGGGGCGGGTTGGGCGGTTGGGGCGGGGGTAAGAGGCGTGGGACGGGGGGGAGGCAGGGGTGGGGGGGCTGGGGCTGGGTGGGGCAGGCGGGGGGCTGGGGTGGGCAGGCGGGGGGCTGGGGAGGCAGGGTGGGACTGGGGTGAGGCGGGCGGGGGGCGGGGGTGAGGCAGGCGGGGGGCTGGGGTGGGGCAGGTAGGGGGATAGGTGGTCTACCCCGAGGCACTTTGACCATACCACGCAGCAACAACCAAAATTGGATTTTGTACCTCATTTTTGTCAATATATACTACTATACAACATTTTACAAACCAAATACAGGGTCCGAAGGGCCCCAGACACTTATTATGGCTAAAAATTAACTCTTTAAAAAAATACCCCCCGGGGTGGCGACCTTTGTAACGGCACACAAAGGTCGCCAGCTAGTTTGTGTCCTCTCGCCCGAAAGGTGACAAGTTCTGCCTGTCGTGGTGCAAAAAAAAGACCGGTAGTAAAATTTAAACCCTTTACAAAAGAAGGCCATTGGGGAGGAGGTGAGACCGGGAATCCCATTGCGGGGTATAAAAACTGTGTAAATGAAGCTGCTTGGGGGGCATAAGGGGAAGATGTCAATGGTTAAAACTATGGCAAGGTTTACTTGTTTTTACGGAGGGGCGACAGCTTTTGAAGCCAAAAAAAATAGAAAAAAATGAAAACCAAAAAAAAGCAAGACGATAGTGTGCGGGCACAGGGACCCTGGTTCTGCGGGGGAAAGTGGGTTTGAAGTACGTAAATTTGGGAGTAAGTCTTGTAACTTTTATGTAGAGTTTAAGGTTTGGTGGTCACAACAAAGTGGGTGGGGGGAGGCAGACAAAGGTGTGTGTTACCTATGGAAGCATAATGATGCGTGTGCCAATTTTGGCGTCAGTTCAGGAGAAAGGTTGGTAAAACTTGATTATTAGTGATTGGAAAAATGAGTGGTAATAAAAGGGTATTTTTTAGTAGGGAGTGTAGTGTAAACCGTCCAAATCCAACCGGCTTGAAATTTTGTAAATACCTCCCCTGGAGTAATAAGCTTGCTTATGGCTTTGGGGGATGGCGGGGAGCTAAAAAGTGTTGTTATGGAGTTATGTACAACATGGTTGTTTTTCAATTTGAAATTTGTAGACCAAATAACACACCGTGCTGTTTGCGCGGTTCATTTTTTTAAAATTTCATTTCACGTAAATATAATTTCCCCGAAAAATTCTTTTTAAAATTTTTTACATAGAGTAACCCATCCTATATGGGAGCCCAGAAACAAAGATTTTTAAAAGGCTTTTTGGTTTTAGAAAAATTTTCCTCTGGACTCGTGCTTTAAAAATGGGGCGGTAAGTAGTGTGGATAAGCTGGATTTCAAGTGTGCACTTTCTATCATCCTTGTCTTATACCTTGCTCATGCTATTTATTTTTTTTGGCCCTTTCCCGATTTTTCATCTTTCTTTTTTTTTAACATTTTCACAAAATTCTGCGACAACTTTATAATTAAAGGTTTTATAAAATTTCTATCCCCCCATGCGCAGTATAATTTTTCTCAAAAAAAAATGAACAATTAGACCCATTTACAGCCTTTCCCACCAGACCCCCTGGGGCCTTACCAGGCCCGGGAGGGTGGGGAGGGGGCAACATTGTCCCCCCCCACTCACTCCCCCACACAGACCGCCACCCCCACAATGCCCCGGCCACACTGGACCACACTTGTCCACACCACATCCCCCCCTCAAAGTGGGTCGAAAGTCTGAGAAATCACCCTGTCTTGAAATGCTTCCCACGACCAATTTGAATTCCCCCAGGGCCCAAAAGTCTGAAGATATGTTTATTGATTTGAATTGAAAAAAATCTTTTCCCCCCAACTCTGAAATTTTAATTCCTTTTACCCTGTGTGTCTTGAGGGTAGACTTTTGAGTGAATCTTTCTCAACTCTTTTACATTCAATTCCTTTTTAAAAATGGTGTCGGGTGTGTGTGGTGAGGGAGACTTTAGGGGTGAATCTTTTCCCCACTCTCCATTTATAATTTCCCTTTTCCCGTGTGTGTCAGGGTGTCTGGTGAGGGGAGACTTTCGAGTGAAACTTTTTCCCCCACTCTTCACTTCTAATTTCTTTCACCGGGGGTGTCAGGGGGTTCGGGTAGGGGTTTAAATTTTGAGTGAATCTTTTTCCCCCCCTTGGCATTTAAAAGGGCCCCTTTTCACCAGTGTGTTCAGGTGTGTCTGGGGAGGGCAGACTTGATGAAAACTTTCCCCCCTCTTGGGATTCATGGCCTTACACCGGCTTCAGGAAGATCAAACCCCCAGCCGCCCCACCAAAGGCACTGCTCCTGTGTGATGTGGCCACTCCTGCTGCTGCCCGTTTCCCTTTCAGCCCTCTCTGCAAACCCATTATGACAGGCCCGCTGCTCTTGTAAAAGGCCCTCAGGGAAACTGGGTCAGCAGGGGTTTCCGGTACACTCAGCACTGTCCTTGAGGACGAAGGGATAGGATGGGAAAACCCAAGGAGTCCTGTCAAAGCCGGGCAGTTCACGTGTGAGCACCAAGCACGCACACAAAATCACCTGAAACCGTGATGGGGGTTTTCCCCCAAAAGGGAAATGTGTAAATTTAAGACAGGGATCTGGCTAAACACAAGGGAAAATCGACTCAGTAAAAACTTTTGGAAAAATTATTTAGGGGGCAAAAAAATTCTGCAGCAGCAAGATATCTTATCACCCGTTACTTTTCCCCTTTTCTAAAAACCTACTCCTTAAGGGGTCGTCCCCGTGAAACAGCATTGGTGGGGGAAAAGGGGGGGTTCAGCAGCCAAGCACCTCCAGCTCCACCTCCTCCAAGCACCCCAGCTCACTAACCCAAAACTCGTTTTCAGTGCTTAGTGTTAGTAAAACCCGCGTGCGAAAACGACATTTTTGACAAATTGTAACATGGGGGTCTTATACAGGGGGGTCCCTTTTTACAACTTCGGTAAAAAGGAACCGATGATACGAGATGTGTAATTAGGGTCTATTTTTAAAATTTGAATGAAAAAACCTGATACGAATTCAAACAGGGGGGAGTAAAATTATCATTTTAAAAAGTGCGCCCTACCACTTCTAGCGGCAAAGGGGGGTTTTTTGACCCCCGTGAGGTCCCCCCCGCAAACCGTGACCTAAGGGGATTAAGCTTTAGGGGGCCGACTTTTGGGTAAATTTGAGGGTTTTGCGGGGCCCAAACCTTTGGGACCGCAGTCAGGTCCCCCTACAAGGCGTAAATAAGGGTAATTTAAAAAATATGGCCCCTGACCTTTAAGAGAATTTGCGGGGCGGCCCCAACCTTGGACCGCTCACACCCTTTCTTTTATAAAGTGCTTTCCCCCACATTTTCAACGTTTTTTTGCTTGTTTTCATTTTTATGTTTAATTTAATTTTCATTTTGTTTTTTTTGTTTCTTTTTTCTTTCAGAAACTTTTTTACAGAATAGGTGTACGTTGGGATTTAAAGCTGTGTGTTTTTTTTGTTTTTTCTAGTTTTTTTAGCTTTAAAAAAACCTTTTTTTTTTTTTTTTTTTTTTTTTTTGGGGCCCGGAACCAAACCTTTTTTTACCATTGTTATGTTTCATTAACGGATTTTGCTTTTCGAGTAGTCAGGGGAAACCAATGCTGTATCTTGGGACCTCCCCGTAATATATTTAATTTTTTTAAATATATATAATTAATAATAATATAATATAAATATTATTATATATAATATATTTTCCCAACCTCAAAAAACGGGGGCCCATATAAAGCTTTGGGGGTTTAAAGACCCATTTTCGTGCCCCAAATTTCGGGCAAAAAATTGCATTTCAGACCGCCCGCCGCTCCGGGGGGCAAAATCAACTAATTGTATTTTTTTCTCATTTTACTGTACTAGGTGGCCCCCCCCTCTCGTATCTTCGGGACCCCCCTGAAAAATTAAAAATATATTTTAAAATTATATTAAAAATATATATATATATTACGTCAAACCTCATTAAAAAGGGCCCGAATACGGGCTTTGGATGTAAAAGACTCCATTTTCGTGACAAATTTTGCGGGGGAAGAATGCATATCAAACCCCATCCCCCCCTCGAATTGTCAACCAAAATAATTGTATTTTTTTCTCTTTTACTTTGGAAAGCTTGGGTTTTAAGGACTTTGATGTATAACATATTAGTATTAAGGAAGGGCCTGTGTTTTCTGTGATTTATGGAGAAGGGGGTTTTTGTTTAAAATAGGGGTTTTTTAGTGTTTTGGGTGGCCCTGTACTTTTCCCGTCACCTCAACACCCAAATTCCCCCCATTTAAGGGGACACCAGGCTACACGACCTAAAAAAGTGACACTTATAGAACTGCACTTCAAACCATTAATATAATAGCTAGAAATGTCATGATAATATGCAATACCTTTGACAGTCCGGGTTGTCTGGGGCCGGCTTGTTGTTTGTTTTCCCTTTTTCTAGACTTAGCTTGACTAGTACACGATCTGGTTGTGTTTGTGATTATTTCTCATTTTTTCACGTGAGGAGGCGGACCAATCCACTGTAGTGCCAAACACTGTTTAACTCCCAAAATAGCTACCAGTCTGGTGGTGTTTATATTATTCTCATTATTTTACTGTAGGGGGGGCGGGACCAAAACCAGCATGAGTGCCCGTCATGTTTACCTCCTAACATGCTACACAGTCTGGTTGTTTTTTTTGGGGTTATTTCCATTTATTTTTCAATTTTAAAAAAAGATTTTTTAATATTTTTTCCCCCCCTTTCAAAATACCCTGTTTAAGGGAAAACGGCTTTAAAAGGACCACTCCTCCCCCCCCTTTTTCTGTTTTTCGAGGGTTTTACTGTATATATATAAAAATTATATATATTATTATATATTATATATAAAATTTATATTATATATATATAATATAATATATAATATATATTAGGTGGCCTTAGCCATATAGTGAATTTTATTTTATCCGTTTTTAGGTTGCGGGGGTTTTCTGGTTTTTATTCCGTACAAAAAAGTTTGCAAAGGATTTAAAAAAAATTTAAAATTTGAGGGCGCGAAAATTTAGGGCAAGTTGACATTTTTTGGGAAAAAAAACAAAGTTTTCAAAAATTTCTTTTTAAAATATTTTGAAAACCCTTTCCTCATTAAATTGCATTTCCGAGATTTTTTTTTTTTTGTCAACAAATTTTTATTTCACCATTCCCTCGATCGGGCCAGGCCCGGCGGGCCCAAAAAAGTCAAAAAACCCTTAGCCCGCGTTCCGGGGGCCCTATTTTTCCCGTTTGGTTGGCTCTCTTGTGGTTTCGACCGGGAAAGGAGTGCGGGGTTGGGACCGTGGGCTTTTAGAAATTTTTTACCAACGCCTTATAACGGGGGGTTCGTTTTTTTTTCCCGTTTCTTTTACATTTTTGTTCCCCAAAAAGGCCCTTTTTCCTGGGGGGAATTTCCAATCATCCTCACCATTTGACATGTTTTTTCCCTTTGAGGGGGGCATTACATAATTTTTTTTTTTTTAAATAATAATAGCCTCCCTCTCCTTTTTCCCCAGAGTTGCGATGGCGACGACTGGGGTCAAACACGACTGTTGTCCCTTGTAATAGTACACTAAACCCGAATTTAAGGGAAAAGCCGATCCCAAACCGGGGGAAAAGCTCCCCCGTCTTTTCCCTGCCCCCTTTTGGAACTGAAGCAGAGAAGAACCCCGCGGCGGCCAAGGGTTTGATGAGGAAATCCCCATTCGGGGCCCGGGGGCCCGCATTCCAGTCCGGGCAGCCCCCGGGGTTTGCGGCGAAAAAACTCATCCGACTTAAAATTGAGGGGGGTTTCCCCTTGAAGAAGAGCAAGTCGAAGGCGGGCCGCCCCAAGGGGCGGGGAAGGGGGAATTTTCGTCGACCCCGCTGCCTTTTCGAAAATCGCGCCCCAAGATGCGTTTAACACTCCAAAGAGGAAGAGGACCGGCCCTTTCCCCTGGGGCCCCAAAAGGGGAGGACGAGCCCCGCGGTTCTTTTGGGTTCCGAGACATGCCCCCTTGGCTGTCAAAGAGAAGAAGGTCAAGGAAAAGTTGGAGTCAACGAAAGCCGGCGGGGAAGGGAGGCAAAAAGTGTCCCTTTGAGTTGGAACCGGGTTTCCTTTGGGGCTTTGGGAAGTTCTTCGCGGGCTTTTTTCCGGGGACTCCATTCCCCCAGTGCCGGCAACAGCCCCCTACCGGCCGTTGCGGGGGCTCCCCGAAGGGAACGTCTTCAACGATGGCGACGACGAGAGGCCTAAAAAGTCGGCAATACCCCGAAGCGCAGCGGGCGAGCGTGCAAAAAGCCCTTCCCAAAAAACATTTGGAAAAATTGGGGCCGCCGGTCGCCCGGGACCAAGGTGCCCAAACCGCAATGCGGTTCACTTTTGGGCACCCTGCCCAGGGGAACTTAGGACAGGGCCCCCGCCGAGCGGGTTTGGCTGAACCGCAAAATCCTTCAGGCGCGTCGGATGAAGTTCCGAGAGGGAGGCTCCCAAAGGAGATAAAGGGCCCGGCGTTCAACCCCGAGGGCCGTTCTCATGCCACGGGGAGGGAAAAGGGATCGTCCCGGAGAGCGAGGGGGGGCGGGGGGAGGGGAGCGTAAACCCGGCCCCCCGGTCCTGGTGTCGGGGGGCGGAGGGAAAAGTCCTCCCCCGGGCCCAAAAATCCCGTCCGGGGCCCAGCACAGGAATGCGTCAGGCCGTGCCACACGCTGGAGGATGGGAGCTGGAGGAGCGGGTCCGCGGGGCTCAGCTTCGGGCACCACGGCCCGGGGAACCCGCGGGTGGTGAAAAGGGGCTTGTACCCCCCGAGCAGAACGGATCGGGCCCGTCCTCCACCTGGCCTGCCGGGACCAAAGTGTACGAAAAGGGGCCTGGAGAAGGCCTTCCCCCCGGGCCCCTTTGGGGTCTCGATGGCCCCGACATCCCCGCTGTTCAAAAAGGTTCCAAGGCGGGGGAGTTTATCGACAGGACCCCGCCCGGGGCCCTTTACCGCCCAGGGGTTTTCCCGGGGCGGGGGGGCGAGCTGTGGTCAACTTCCGCCCCTTCCTTGACCACGCCCAGGCCCCGGGGGGCCCACTACCGGGGAAATTCTGGAGCTCTGCGTAATTTCTTCCCGGGGTTTCCCAAGCCCGGGATCCGCCTCCCGCCCCCGGGCCGCTCCACCGGGCCAGGGGAGGCAAAGGGCCCTTTTTACGGGTGTGAAGGTCTTCCTCTTCAGGGAAAAAGTTCCCGGGTGACGGAAACCGAGGCCCAGGGGGATAAGGGGGCGTGCCCCTGTTCGGGCGGGGTTTTTTTTTGCACGTACGCCGCCCCCCTGGTTCCGGACTCCACTCAACCCCTGCTGCGCCCGGCGCGGGCCCCGGCCTTCGTGGGGAAAGGCTCCGCGCCTACCCCCACAAAAGGGGCTGCGAAGGCGACAAATCCCGGTCTTCGGCCGCCCCCCTGTGGTATTGAGCGAGCGGGTGGTGGTCTGGGGACCCCTTCGACCCGACCTTCCCCTCGGGGGGCAAGCGAGAATGGTCCGGGGCCCTAGACTTGCAGGAGGAGGGGGAGGGGGACGAGGACCCCCCCGCCCAAATCCCCAGTGGACATCAAAAGGGGGGGGGGGCCCGGGCCAAGACGGGGGGCGAGCTTCGTTTACGACGTCGTTTTAAGCAGCTTTCAAGAACCCGACCGGGGGGCGGGGGTTTCCCCAACAAGGACCAGGCCCGGGCGGGAGGAAGGGGGGGGCAGTACCAAGCCGCCGCTCCCTGTAGTCCGGGGGCTGCGGGTGGGAATGGGTTCGCCCGAGGGGCCCGGGGTGGCGCTGAGGGAGGGCCCAAACCAGGCCCCCACGAAGGACGGGGGAAAGGCCAGTTTTCCGGGAGGTCGTTGAGGAAACCAAAAGGGAAACGGTAACCCCCACGGCCCCGCCCAAATCGGAAAGGGGACTGCTAACCAGGCCACATAGGGGTGAGAGATGGGTGCCCACCCGCCCATGAAACTCCCCCCCCCCCAATGAGGGGGTAATAATCGCAAAAAGAGGGGGGAATGGGGGTAGACCAGCATTCCCGGTGGACCAAAAACTGAGTGAAATACCAATAAAAATATAAAAATGACTAAGAAATCCCTTTTAAAATCACCCAAATAGTGTAAAACGTAAAAACGAATTTGATAATCTTAAAATTTTTCCCCCCAAAATCTAACTTTTACCTCGATTCGGCCCTTTTAAAATATTAAATTTTTTTCAAAAAAAATTTGCATACTTTATTTTTTACGGGAAATGGAACCAAAAAACCCCCCGCACCGCATTAAAAAAAAAAATAAATTTTTAAGTGCCACCCTAAATATATAAATATATACACCACAGAAATGAAAGAAAAAAACACCGCCGACGGCGGCGAGAATTCCCGGGACGAAGTTGGAGGTAGGGGGGGCGAAACCGGGTTTGTCGTGCCCGACGGAACCGACCGCTTGGGGTGTGCGGGACGGGGCAGTAGCCGGGTGGGGGGCAAACCGGCTGTCACGCCCGGCCTTGAACCCAGCCAGCTTGAGGTGATGGCAGACGGGGCAGTAGCCGGTGGTGGGCGTAACACTGTCACCCCTCGGCACTTAAAACCCAACCGCTTGGGGGATGGCGGGGCATGGCAGACCGGGGTGGTGGCATAACCACTGTCCCTACCTGGGCACTTGAACCCAGACCAGTTTTAGGTGATGCAGGGCAGTGCAGAAAGCCGGGGGGGGGCAAAACCCAGCTGTCACTACCTCGGCACTTGAACCCAAACCAGTTTGAGGGATGGCGGGACAGGGGCATAGCCGGGGGTGGGATAACCCCGTCACGGCCTCGGCCTTAAACCCAGACCAGCTTGAGGTGAGGCGGGACGGGGGCAGTACCCGGGGTGGTGGGCGTAACCAGCTGTCAGTGCTCGGCACTTGAACCCGCCCACTGAGTGATGGCAGGGCATTTGGCAGTAGCCAGGTGGGGGGCGTAACCACTTCGTGCCTGGGCATTAAAACCCAGACCAGCTTGAGGTGATGGCGGCAGGGCAGTACCGGGTGGTGGGCGTAACCGCTGTCACCCCTGGGGCACTTGACCCAGCCCACTTGGGGTGATGGCAGGGCAGGGGCGTACCGGGGGGTGGGCGAAAAACCAGCTGTCAGTGCCTCGGCATTTGAACCCAGCCCCGTTTGAGGTGATGGCAGGGCTTGGCATTAGCCGGGTGGTGGGGGGGCCAGACACCGGGAAAAAGACTGCGTCTCCCACCTCCCCCAGGCGGAAAATCTTAAGAACAAAGGCTCCACCAAAGCTGACCCAAATGTTGGCCTATGTTTATACTTATGTCCTTAACAATTGTTTAGATCTTAATAGTGCCATCCTTACTTGCCTCAGGGCCGATATTAAATTTCGGGTTTTTAAAAAACACGAAGCAAAATTTAATGGACGAGGGTTTGAAAAAGTATGCGATTAATACCGTTTTTGCCGCCATAAGACGCATTTTTTTTCCTTAAAAGGAATCAAATTTCACCCTGCGTCAAATGCGGCCTTTTGTGCAAGAGGGGGGCAGAGAATGCAAAACCCCGGTGGTGTTTACTAAAGGGGGTTTGGGGAGTGATCTGTGTTGAGCATTAGTCCACTGAACACAAATTAGAATTTTTTATCACAGTAATGCATAATATAAGAAAGTTGTTTTAAAAAGAGAAAACAAGGGGGGGGCAACTATTGCGGTTGTTGCTGCCAAGGGCCGTGTCAGAGTAAACACATCCCCCCCCCTCTGCTGCCCCATTGAAAACCCCTTTGATTCTCGGGTCTCCCTTTCACCGGGGATACTTCACTCGGCGCCCGCCCTCCGCGCACCCACCATGGGTCTTCCACTCAGAGTCACCCCCGCCCCCCGGGAAAAGACAAACATCCCGCTATAGTTGTACCCTTAACCCGCTTCGACTGGGCCACACAATTGACACAACAGTTGGAAGGGGGTGATAGAAAGGGAGCAGAAAAGGTGATGGAATTTTCGCGGGTGAGTATTTTTTGATAAATGGAATAGTGAATCAAAGGGGTTTTAAAATTTTTTTTTTAGTGTGAGGGGTGAGAGGAAGGGTGTTCTTGGGGAGTTTGTTTACACACAATGATGGGAAAGGGGTCGTGGCTTCGTAGTTTTCTGACAGCGAGTATTGACAATTTGGGGGAAAAAAGGGGGTGCTCGGCGGTGTTCTATGTGTGCCCTGTGGCTGACTAATTCCCTGGCGGTTCGTTGTGTCGGCGAGGAAAGTCAGGTTAGCGTCAGGTCACCCCTAATCCTGGTCCCCCGAAGGGAGGGTGGCCTAAACCGATGCAGGTGTGGGGTGTGTGGTTTGTTTTTAGCGCCTACTGGGAAGCAAGGTGGGATGGGGACAGCAAAGGGGTTTTTTACCACCCGACCCCCAAAATCCCCCTGTACCCCTACGGGGTAGGAAACTGTATAAAGAGTGCTAGTAAAAAAGGCTGCAAAGGGAGATGTGCGGGCAAAAGTCTTCCACACGGGGCCCCAAGACCAAACCCATCTGGCGCCACATCGTCCCCCAAGGCCGAAAAACACCTCATGGGGACACGGCAGCCCGTCTCTCACATCCGTTGAATTTTTTTTCATTCAAACAATAGACGGTTACAAAACGGGGCGCCCCCGTCCCGGCTCCAAAACAAACCCCCCCGTCACGTAATGGTTTCTGGGGAAAAATATTTTAACGTAATGAGACTGGCCCTGCGATAATCATCGTTTTCTCAAGGGTTTAGTCCCCCCAAAAAATGTTTTGAGTTTTAAATCCCCTTCTTCATCCACTAGAAATGATTAATGCAAATTTTTTTCAAAACCAAAACCCTAGGGGACCATGTCTGTTTTTGAGGGTGACAGGAATTGCCGAAAATGACGGAACCTGACAAAAAGTGTGAATACAAGGGACGGGTGACGGAAACCCGCTGTGATTTCAGATATGAACCAGCCTTTACCTTTCCTTCCTGAAGAAGACTAATCAACCTCGCGACGTGTTTGTTATAGGGGTTTTTAAACCGGGGAAATCGTCGATCCCCCAAGGGGCCCCTTAAATTACAGCAAAAACAATAGAGTGGCTACCCTTTCGACAGTGTTAACTAAATATCTTCGTAAATTTGTATTTGGGGAACCACCGTTTCGACGCCCAAACTTTGTCCTCCTGAATAGTTTTATGTGTTTTTAATTTCGGCTCTCGTTTTTTTTCTGACATCAAAGTTGTTTACATGTGTGTGTGGGGGGGGGGGGGAGGGGGGGGGGTAACCGCCCCCCTTTAATCCGCCCCCCAAACATTGCTTTCGCTTCACACTGTCATATTATTGGTAATATTCGTTTTTTCTCTTATATCTGTTATAAACCAAACCCCACCTCTAACCTAACCTAATCTGATTTAAACCCAAATTAAATTTCGGCGAAATAAAGGGAGATTTTTGGTATCGGTAATTTTATTATTCATTGCGCCCGGGGGAAATGGGGTTCAAAAAATTAGAAAGAAGAAAGCTACACGATGGGGTAGGTTTAAAGTCCCAGGGCTTTTTAAAGCCCACTACCAAAATAATACAAATCTATACTTCAATATTCCCAAAATCTAAACACATGGGGAAAAAACAACAAAGGATACCTACAAAATTTAAAACTAAGCTATATTCATGGAATAAATTAGAATATCAAATTTGGGGCATCCTGCAATATATTTGAAACCCATTTTGATTACCCGCATTCCCTTTACATTTTAACTATATATAATTTTTATTTACATTCACTGCACTGGAAATTTTTTTAGGTACATGCCAAAACATTTGTTTTCCCCTACAAACCTTTTTTTTTTTTAATAACTTATAAATTTTCGAAATTAATTTTTTTCCCCCAAAAAACCCCTTATTTTATTTTTTCTAAAAACCTCCTTGTAAAATAGGGGGGGTCTTATGCGGAGGTGCGTCTTATGCCCGGCAATACGGTAGTAGGGATAACCTAGGGGGGGTCAAGGGGGGCGGGGCCCCCCCGTTTTGGTTAGAGTAAGTGGTCGGTCAGGGCAAGGGAGGTTTGGTCAGGCAGGGAGGTTAGGGGAGGTCAGGTTTTGGTTAGGGGAGGTTAAATTAGGGAGGTCAGGTTTGGATGGGTTTGGGCAGGGCGGTTTGGTTATGCACAGCACGAGGGGGGCTAGGTTAGGGCTGCGAGTTTTTTTCATCTTTAGAAAAAGCTCAAACCTCCATCTTTTCTTTTGGCCAACAAGCTTTGGGGGCATGGTGGGAAAACGGGTTTTTGGGGGGGGGGCACACACATAAAGGAAAAGTGGCCCCCCAAAAAATCCCCAAACTAGGGAATTTTTCCCCAGTTCATAGATATCGGGGCCATATTTTTATTTCCCCCCATGTCTATGAATAGGGAATTTCCCTTTAAGTGATTTGGTCAAAATTTTTAGGTAACCCAACCAAAGTTTTTTGATGCCCTTTTGTTTTTCTGGTGTGTTTTTATTGTTGTGAATTTTTCTGCTACCGTAGATAACTGAATTTTCTAGTGAGGGGAACTGAAGTGCATTTCTACAACCGGGTTTCAGGGAAAATTTGAAGGGCTATCTGGAAAATCTTTTCATTTTGGTCTTTATTTGTCATATTAGGGCTATAAAAAGAAAAAATTACAAAAAAAAAAAACCAGTGGCGCCTCACTAATACTACAGTAAAGTCGCCCGCTGTATTTTAACCCCCAGTTGGGCGCCACCTGGGGAATTCAGGGAAAATTTGAGTAAAATAAAAAAAAGTCTCTATATAAATTTGCTGCGGAAGAGCTTGGATATAAAAATTTCCCCTGCCAAGTGAAAACAAAACTATTCAAGTTTGAAAGATCTGGCAAGGGGTTTTTTGTCCCCGTCGCCCGAAAAGGGGATCACGCGTCTGTCTTCGTGCGAAGAAAAACGTGAGAAGCAAAATGCGCAAGTTATATTTGCAGAACAAAACATAAACAACGCGAAAAACAGGGGATTATACAGTCTGATATAAACTACGTGTAACATCTTCAGTGGCACATAAAAATAGTATGATGCTATAATTCGTAAAATTTGGCGCCTGGTATTTACTGCAGGGGGGCCCCACTTCATGTTTTTT
>JACEEZ010018459.1:203410-282916 GCA_016584305.1 Chionoecetes opilio | reverse complement strand
TTTCAGTGCACTCGTCGTTAGTGATGCTAAAATTCGTAATATATTGTGCCTGGCGACATTAATTCAGTGGCAATTAAGTGATGGCGACTATAGTGTTATCTACGTTAGAAGTATTGAAGTGGTTCAAGGGATACAAGCAAGGAGATGGAGGCCGCTCACAAAACCTCTTCATCACCTCATCTGCCCAGAGGATTTTTTAAGCAATCTTACTGGGCGACATCCATGCTGTGTTTATGAAGCTTCCAGTGGCACCCAACAAAATTTCACTGCGTAACAATCGACGGGTTATAGATTAGCTTTACAAGATGATATAGGCAATAATAGAAGAAAAAGATGTAAAATACAAATCGTTATTTTTTATGCAGTAATAAGAATGTACTAACGGATCTTGCACACACAGACAGAGCCATTGCATCCCAGAAGGATTTTATGAATAAATATCTTTCGCCCAGTAGCTTAAAAATGTCTTTATGGGCGACAGTTTTCCATCACTGGGAGACATTTTGGTTCGCCCAGTTAGCATGTAAAAAAATGCACTGAGTCAGGTGGGTGACGGGGTGACAGGTGGTGATAGCGTGACAGGTGGTGACGGGGTGACAGGTGGTGGCGGGGTGACAGGTGGTGACGGGGTGACAGGTGGTGACGGGGTGACAGGTGGTACCTATTTGCCTATCAGTATACTTTCACAGGATTAATTGAAGCTGGTAATGGGCTACTATACTACGGAATAATAAATACTCGTCAGGCGTCAGGATTCTTGTTACTACCCTAGATAACACTATAGTCGCCAGTCACTCGCCACTGCACTAATGTCGCCAGGCACAATATATTACGAATTTTACCATCATTACAGACTTGTATGTGCCACTGAAGACATGTAGTGTGATGTACATAATAAAAACTACTGTGCATGTCTCTTCAGTGGCACATACAAATCAGTAGTGATGCTATAATTCGTAATATATTGTGCCTGGCGACATTAGTGCAGTGGCAAGTGATTGGCGACTATAGTGTTATCTACGGTAACGCGAATGTTTGGTGGTAGTAGTTATACGCCACATCTTAAAACCGTAACTATTTTTTTGTGTGATAAGTAACTCCACTTGACCACTTCATATTTTAACTTACAAAGTGACTATCATAGATGGGTTGTTTTTATAGTGCCTAAATATCTCAAACTGAAAGTAAGGGACGCCGACATTGAGGAGGGAAGGAGGGGGAGGGGGTAGATGGTGGGGGGTTAAGCCTAAAGAAACTCACTCACTCAGTAACCTCATACCCTTCCCTTCATCATGTAGCGCCCCCCCTTTTATAGCTTTGATGTTAACTCGAAGGGCTCCACAATCCTGGCTATTACTCTGCCACACACCCACAATAGTGGGAAAAAAAAAAAAAATGATTAAGAGAATATGTGAGTATTACTGGGACTGAATAAACTACTCGTTAACAGGGTTTCAGTATATTATCACATACTGATGGGCCAGTATTCACTTCCCTACTTAACGTAAGGTTTTACAACAAATAAATAACTGCACAATGTGAACATCGACACGACGCGACTCTCAGCTCGTGTTTAACCAAAAGCCAAGAACTCCTTCACCCCACTGTCACTGTGTAACATCCAGCCACACTGAATCACTGTGTAAAGTACCTATACACACACACTCTTGGTATGAAACATGGCCTTAGCTGTATCCACTGGTGTGTCCATGGTCATCCACTCAGCTCACGCTCACACCGTCAGCTCACACCATCAGCTCACACCAGCTGCTCACACCATCAGCTCACCCCTCTCCAAAACCCTATAAACAACGTATAGCAATGAATATTCAAGCTATAACAGATAAATAATCAATCCCCTATACATACCCACCAATAAACCTCCCCACACATACCTTCAAAAGGGTTGTAAGGCACAACTTCCCACACGTGCTATCACCTGGAGACTTCGTGAGAGAGAGAGAGCTAATATGACTACCTTCCTCCCTGCTCGCCTTTCCCGCCTGACGTCACGAGCGATCGCGGGCACAAAAGTATTGTCGGAAACTATATCTAGTGATTAAGAACTGAGGAGTGAAGGAAAATGACGAGCATTTAATTACTCGACATTTATATATTACTTTACTCCCCCCACTCAACGTAAACTCTTCGTCAATCATGAGTCAAAAGGTTTTAACCCATTTTCTCGCGTTACAATCATAATGAGGTTCTCCATATACTGTAAAATACGCCATGAATAAACATATAAATAATCTCACTCAGTCATTCAAACACGACGAGTGATTAAAATATCACAAGGGAAAACATGACACAAGATGGCTGACTACTCACGATAACGCGAAGCTCAGTGGGCCTCCTGCACCTAACATCCGGCCTGCTTCCTGCCTTCACCCGGCCTGCCCGAAGCTTGCAGGCAGCCATGCAGGGTTTCTCAACACACCACAATACAAACGGTAACACTATATTTGGATACGCGAACCCTGTAAGTGCGTTACAGAGCAAGGAAATAGAGGATAACGGCAGACAACTAGTCCTGAGCACCGACGCCGCCACCGCTGCCGCAAGCCTCACGCCTTTTGCCTCCCAAGTTCCGCTCAAGTTCACAGACGCAAGTACCAAACCACTCGCAAAGCCTCGACTCTATAGTTTCTTTTTACGTATTTCTCCTTGATTCCTATACTGTGGCTTGCTTAACCGGTGTCTATCGTGAGCTTTTACCGTTGTTTTGATGACGGTAAACGTGCCAGATATAATATGTATAGCTTGATTGTTAAAAGAATTAAGATCACAAACTCTTGAGTAATTAACTATGCTTCGATTGTTTGATCTGAATGTATCAGAGAGAATGAGAGAGAGAGAGAGAGAGAGAGAGAGAGAGAGAGAGGAGGAGAGAGAGAAAGAGAAGAGAGAGGAGAGAGAGGAGAGAGAGACGAGAGAGAGAGAGAGAGAGGAGAGAGAGAGAGGAGAGAGATAGAGAGAGGGAGAGACGAGAAGAGAGGAGAGAGAGAGAGAGAGAGAGGAGAGAGAGAGAGAGAGAGATACGAGAGAGAGAGAGAGAGAGAGAGAGAGAGAGAGAGAGAGAGAGAGAGAGAGAGGAGATAGAGAGAGAGAGAGAGAGAGATAAGAAGAGAGAGAGAGAGAGAGAGAGATAACGAGAGAGAGAACGAGAGAGAGAGATAAGAGAGAGAGAGAGATAACGAGAGAAGAGAGAGAGAGAGAGAGAGAGAGAGAGAGAGAGATAACGAGAGAGAGAGAAGAGAGAGATAACGAGAGAAGAGAGAGAGAGAGGAGAGAGGAGGAGAGGAGAGAGGAGAGAGAGAGAAGAGAGAGAGAGAGAGAGAGAGATAGAGAGAGAGAGGAGAGAGAGAGAGAGAGAGAGAGAGAGAGGATAACGAGATGAGAGATAAGAGATAGACGAGAGAGAGGATAACGAAGAGAGAGAGATAACGAGAGAGAGATGATAAACGAAGAGAGATTAACGAGAGAGAGAGATAACAAGAGAGAGAGAGATAACGAGAGAGAGAGAGAGATAACGAGAGAGAGAGCGATAACGAGAGAGAGATAACGAGTGAGAGAGATAACGAGAGAGAGATAACGAGAGAGAGATAACGAGAGAGATAACGATCGAGAGAGAGATAACGAGAGAGAGAGAGATAACGAGAGAGAGAGATAACGAGAGAGAGATAACGAGAGAGAGAGATAACGAGAGAGAGATAACGAGAGAGATAACGAGAGAGAGATAACGAGAGAGAGATAACGAGAGAGAGATAACGAGAGAGAGATAACGAGAGAGATAACGAGAGATAACGAGAGAGAGAGAGATAACGAGAGAGATAACGAGAGAGAGAGAGAGATAACGAGAGATATAACTCAGCTAGCTGTTATGTGAAGGGATCATATCAAGTTTAAGATCGCGGGAACGCATGACTTCCACCAGCCATGTATGCCTCTTTTATGCCGTCTGATATCCTCTCCGACTCGTGCATGCGGAAAACCCTTCACGATAAGAGAAATAGGGCCCAAGGCGACCATTGTTTGTTATGAACTGAAAACTCTACCCAAGCTACCCACCTCTCAATGTGAGTAGAGAAAGTTCACGGGTTTTGCTGAGTCACTACGCGCTTTGCCTCGGACCCAGGTTTTCGTGCGCAAATGGAACGCCTGAATTCTTGGGTTCCGTGAACTGGTTCTTGAAATGTCGCAAATGGAAGAGGCCTTAAAAGCAATGCTTTGAAAAGAAGAAGAATATAGAATGCCGAAATCGTACAGGGCGGCGACAAAGTAGGTTATAATTGTGGAGGCGGCATGCCGCGCTTTGTGGCGGGAAAATTTAATCAAAACATTTCGACTTAACGCGTCGACTCATTGCACTTCCAGGCTTTCTATTTGATTGATACACAATAATAACAGGAAAAAATGACTGGCTAGGTATAGTTAACTTCTAAACATTCGTTATTGACTATAAAATTTCCCATAGAGTAACATTTACCTCGCCTCCTCAACTTAACTTCATGGTTATTTGGTTTATATGATGTTTTACAGAATCAGCTTCTATACAATATCATATAGCAGACATTCGTTTTTTAATATTATACTTGTGTGATTAAGTGCAGTGGAATAAGCCCATATTTTGTTTTCCAGTAGACCAACTTATTACCAACCTGGGAGTTAAAACTGCCAGCGACCACTGGCATTTTGGAGTTTCAGTTCTCTCGAATTGGGGAAGAATTCTATATGGATAATTTGCAGGGGACAATAAATTCTGAGAAAGAACTAATACAAATTTATAACCTGGCTAATAAAAAAGTGCGGGAAGGCCAGCCTCCCCTTACAGAGTTGGAATACTAATTCTCCAAGACTAGAAGGGGATAATCAGGAAGGATTTCCTGAATTATACGCCACCAGAGATCCAATCATGTTGGGATTATGGTGGATATAAAAACTGATGAACTAAGATTAAAGTGTCCAGATTTTTCTGATGTGGTCCTAACAAAGAGAACACTCTTAAGTCAGGTTCAACCAAGTATTTGACCCCTTGGGCATAGTTAGCCCAATAACTAAAAGGGGAAAATGTATAATACAAAGGCCGGGGAGAACACCTCGATTGGGATACCCCCCTTGATGGAAATATACAACAGAATGGGAGACTAAAAAAATCTGATTTAAAATAAAATAAATGAAGTTAAACATAAGTACGAGAATAAATGCTGATGGGCGACAACCCCAGCAACTAGACATTTTTTTGTGATGCTTCAAAAAATGCATACGGTGCAGTAGCTTATCTTAAAGCAGGAGAGGAATGTAAATTAATTATGTCTAAGGCTCGGGTTGCCCCAATTAAGCCTAGAACATTGCCTCAAATGGAGCTGACTGCATTATAATTAGGCACTAAATTAGCTCAATATCTAAGTAATTTATTACAAATTAGTGAAGTATATATGTGGACCGATAGTGAAATCTGCCTACACTGGTTAGTGAAAAATAACACAAAAAATCCCTTATGTCAGGAATCGTGTTGGTAAGATAAATGTTTTTAGGTTCCACATTTCCCCTAAATCATGTTGCAAACCAAAGGGAAAAACCCAGCTGATATTTTGTCCAGAGGAACAACTATCCTCAAATTAAATACAGGATTATGGTTTAAAGGTCCTACCTGGCTGAAAAATAATAATGAATGGCCTAATCAAAAGGTCTATAGAATGTCAGACATATCAGAAGATATAATTATGGAACCTATATTGATCCCAGATCATGTTATGGATAGAAAAAGGTTTTCCTTATCAAGCAAACTATTAAAGACTACTAAATTGGTCTTCAAATTCATAAAGTGGGATAGTTCTGATCCTTTGAAGTTTTGGGTTAGAACAATACACAAGCAGGAATTTCCTGAGGAATATCAGATCTTAGCCTCGGCCCGCCCCCGTAGGAACAAACTTATCAAATCATTAGGTCTGTACCTAGATAATGAGGCATCATTGGGTGTCGAGGACGAATTTGGAATGCTGATCTTCCCGATAAAACCTGCAATCCCATGCTAATTCCCAAGCGTCATCATCTTACTAAATTGATAGTTAGTGGATGAATCTCATGGGAACTCGTTACATGGTAGAATGGCTGATACATTAGCCTATCTCAGGAGGGAATTTTGGATACCGCAGGGTAGACAGGCAGTTAAATACTACCTCAAATCTTGTATCAAATGCAAGAGATATGAGGGAAGACTGATCACCTATCCCGGGCCCGCTCAACTCCCCATGGATCGAGTACAATCATTAAAACCATTTGAGGTAGCTGGTGTCCACTATACTGGGGCAATAATAATTACAGGAGATAATACTCCCCCCAAAAGTATATGTCTGCTTATTTACTTGCCCCTTTACAAGGGGTGTTCATTTCGAAATAGATGATGATTTTAAATGCCGAAACATTTATTCAAGTGTTCCGGCGGTTTGTGGCTCGGCGGTCGTGTCCTCGGCGATTGATTAGCGATAATGCTACTAACTTCGTAGGAGCCTCCCCCATATTGTTAGAAATATTAAATCATCCATCAGTACAAAAATCTCTAGAGTTAAGAAATTAACGACCATGGACCTTTACTACCCCTAGAGCTCCTTGGCAAAATGGTTTCACAGAGAGAATGATTGGCATTGTAAAGTCTTGTCTTAGGAAAACTCTTCACAAGACAAAGTAGGGCTAGAAGACTTGAAAACCATAGTGACTGAGATTGAGAACCCGTATCAATAACCGACCCTTAACCTACTTAGATGATCATCAGTAAATATAGAAGCTTTACTCCCTCACATTTAATTTATGGGAGAAGACTGGAACCCTTTCCTTTAATAGATACAAGGGAAGATATACAAGATCCTACAATAAATGACCCGGCTCAACATCTCCGGGAAGGTTATCACACCTTAAGTAAAATTTTAAAGGTCATGGAAAAAGCATGGAGTGCAGATTATTTACTGAGGTCTATGGGAAATGTTTTTTTGGGGCTCAACAGCCAGAAAATAAAAGTTCAATTAAAGTAGGAGATTAGTAATCCTTAGGGGAGAAAATGCCTCGTTCGCAATGGCCTCTAGGAAAAATTGCAAAATTGCATACTGATGGAAAGAGGATTGTGAGGTCAGTGGAGTTAATAGTGAGGGGACACGATGTGTGCGGACGGTAAATAATTGATTTCCCCTAGAGTTAGCTGAAGAGGTAAAAGAGGACTCTTAAGTCTGCGTCTTGGGAGGCCAACTTAGGGAATTCCCGACCTCGGGGGCAAGCTGCTTTAAAGTGTAAAACCACTTGGAGAAACCTCATTAAAGGGGGTCAAATTACCTGAAACAAACCTTCATTTTTCGCTGGCCCCAGTTGTGGAAATTATCCACTAAAACCGCTCTCTAATTTTGAGAATGGTATTAATTTGAATGGGGGAATTTGGTGCCTCCCATGCCAAAGGGATACAATAAAAATTCCACCTATGTATATATTATTATAGATTTGGGTATAAATTAAGATGTATTTAGATATAGTAATATAATTCTGGTGGTATTCACCTATAATACCCCGATTAATCAAAGGATTAACATAATATAAGAATCGTGAGAAAAAATATTGGAACCTCCACGTAGGAATTGCCACGTAGGAGCCAGCCCAGCTGATCAGGATTTTTCAGTGAAGGCATTCATTCGCGCATTAAATCCTACACGATCAAGGTGTAGTACTCTCTTGCTTATACACTAAGGTGTAGTCACGCTCATCTTAATATGTGGTGAGCCAATGTGTTACCGATCAATGGGTTTTAAAGCCTGGACAAAGTGGCAAAAACACAAACAATGGTATACAGAGCCGCGCCGGGAACTGTGGAAGGTTAACCTTGGCACCACCGCGGCCGACACCATCGCCGCCTTACGTATACCACAGCCACCACCCTGCCATTCTGTGTACAACAGCCACCTACCACCATCGCCGCGATTCTGTGTACGCACCGTCTCCCAAATACCCCCTCAGATATGATCAAGAGCCTTCATATCATCAACCCATCTGCCACTGCCTGAGTATTACCTTAGTTAGCGTCTAAATAGGGTATCAGTGCAGCTTAGGTATTTTTTGGGGTTAATAGCAAGGTGAGTTCACGTTAATTATTATTATATTTCAACAACAATTTCATCATTCCAAAACCCTATTGACGCCTATATTCATGATCTAGAAAGCCTGTAGATCACACTAAAACCACATAAGCCTATATTCTGATCTAAATAAGCTGTGGCCAGGCTTAAATATGGGTCTGTTCTAGCCATCACGTAATACCTTAAAACCCTTAACCTTTGATACCTTTGATACCTCTGAAGAATTCCGTCAGTTACGACGCAGCTGAGATGGATCTCCACTGAAACCAGACAGCTCTCTCTCCTACTTGATCCAGTGCAGGAGACTTTTTGGAGTTGGAGCTGGTGTATCCTGGTGTTGGCGGTTGGTCTGGTAATTGGCCACCAGTCATCTAATTTGTACTTGAAGGTGTCCCGGGGGAGACACGGTCGACACCCCTCATGTTTTTAGTTTTGTTGGGATGCAGTTGAATATCTTGTAGCACTGAAAGGGGAAGCTGTGGTGTGTTAGAGTTCTAACTCATGAGATGCTCCTGGGGTGGTGCACACGTAGCACAGCCTTCCTCTCCTGGTGTGCATTGTTTCTTGCACGTTGGTGTTTTGGTTTCCCGTTCTCCAAAATGTTCCAAACATAAATGACGACGTATCTTGCCCTGGGCTCTGAAGCAAAAACAGGTGCATGTCCTGAGTCTCACCTAGTAATTTAGGTGTTCAACTCCGTGGATCTTGTTTGTGAAAGTTCTTAGGGGAGCTTCTAGTGCAGTAATTTCAGATATTTTATGTGATGACCAGAGCTGGCAGCAGTATTCTAGGCGTGGTAGCACCATTGACTTCCAAAGAGGCAGCATACACTGTTTTACTCCTGGTTGGAAGTCCTCAGGATCCAGCTGATAGCTGCCTTGCTTTTGCTGTTGTTGGGATGATGATGTGGTCAGAAAAGGTTAAACATCATTGTTCATGTTTATACCCAAATCTTTAACCACATCTTAATTTTGGCTACTATTTCCGTTGGGCCGCCGCAATGGTATTTGGTTGAGGTTGATATCAATTCTGTTTCCATACCTTAAAACTCCAAATTTTCTAAATTAGGACCATATTATCCTGTCTGCACCCACTCTAAGCTTTTATCTAAGTCTTGTTGGAGTAGATGAGTATCGGTGGTGCACAAATTTTCTTGTTAATCTGTGTCGTCGGCAAAGGACTGTAAGCGGTTGAGTGTGCAGCTCTGTCTATATTCCCCTATCATAATGAGGAAGAGCAGGGGGCAGTAGGACCGAGCCTCTGAGGGACACCACTGACAACATTGCTGGCATTGATAGCTCCCCTTTGACCAATACTCGTTTGTTTCTCATGTCGGAAAGGAAGAATGATCAGCTTTTAAGAAGTTAGGTGTCTGGTGGCGTTCTGCGTCCTTTTTTCTCCCTCCCAATTGCTTTGCTCTCTACAGGGCCTTATCCGCCCATGTAATGGAGTATGTCTCACAGGTTTGGGGAGGATCCACTCATTACAGCTCTCTCCTAAATAGGGTTGAGTCAAAAAAGCTTTACGTCTCATCAAATCCTCTCTCTGATGACTGTCTCAATCTTTAAATCACCGCCGCAATGCTGCTCTCTTGCTCGAGCTTCTACGTTATTTTCATGCTCACTGCCCTATTCTGAACTTGCTAACTGCATGCCTCACACCCTCCCGCGGCCTCTGTGCCACAAGACTTTCTACCATTCCACCCTATCTGTCCATCTTCCCTATGCAAGAGTTAATCAGTATCTTTACTCTTTCATCCTTTCACTGGTAAATCGGGAACTCTCTTTCCTGTTCTATTTTTTCCACTTTCCTAGACTAAATCTTTTCAAAGAGGAGTAACAAGACAAGACACCTCCCGAACTAAATTAGCTCAACCCTCTTTTTCATTTTATTCTCTTACATCTTTCTTTTATAGGGACTGGCAACTAAGCGGGCTTTGTGTTAACCATTTTTGTTGTGCCACTTGGCCAGTCTTTGTGATGTAAAAAAAAAAAAAAAAAAAAAAAATGTAGCCATTCTCCGAGATTTGACACTTATCCCGAGCTTCTTTTATCTGCGGGAAAGATCCGTGGTTGACTTTATCAAATGTTTTGGCGAAGTCAAGATATATGACATCAACTTTGTCATCATCCTGAAGTCCTGCAAAAACTTTCGTAATGAGTCAACTGTGAGAGGCGGGACGGCGTGTCTGAAGCATGTTGACCTTCATTAAATGCTACAAATGTCTTCCATGTAGTTCACGAGCTTGGAATCGGATTGATCTTCCATTATTTTGATTACGTGGGATTTAGTAATACTGGTCTATAGTCTTCGCCAAGGCCTTTATGCCCCCTTTGAATAGGATGGGTAATTATAAGAACATTAAGAACATAAGAAAAATAAGGAAAGCTACAAGAGGCCGCGAGGCCTAACGTGGTAGTTCCTTGTCACCAACACTACCTACATCCACCTTCATCCCCAGCCATGAACCTATCCAGCTCCTCATTTAAGCTCCCAATGACTCAAGCACTAACTACCTGTCTACTGAGGACCATTCCATCATTCACCACCCTATTTGTGAACCGTTTTTCCCATTTCCTTTCTAAATCTACGCTTTTCCAGCTTGAATCCGTTACTTCTTGTTCTACCCTGGTTAAAAGCCGTAAGAACTTTCCTACCTCTCCTTTATTAAATCCTTTTATCCATTTAAAAACTTCTATCAGATCGCCCCTTACTCTGCGTTTTTTCGAGGTGAGTGTAATTTTAATAACTCAATCTCCTCTCATAACTAAAGTTACGCATCCCTTGTATCATTTTGGTCATCCTTCTCTGCACTTTTTCTAACAACACTATATCCATCCTGTAATATGGAGCCCAAAAACTGAACTGCATAGTTTAGGTGAGGCCTGACTAGAGCCAGATAAAGCTTTAGAATAACTTCCGCCCTTCTACTTTTAACACTTCTGGTAATGAATCCTAATACTCTATTAGCTCTATTTCTGGCCTCAATACATTGTTTCCTAGGTCGGAGGTCTGGGCTCACCCTCACTCCAAGATCTTTTTCACCTTCTGATCTTTTCAGCGATACATTGCTTATGGTGTATCTATTACCAGGGTTTTTCTACCAACATTCATAACGCTACATTTATCAATTAAATTCCATCTGTCATCTGACTGCCCACGCGTTAAGTTTATCTAAGTCTCCCTGCAATATGTTTACGTCAGACTGTGATCCAATAATCCTACCTAACTTAGTATCATCAGCAAACTTGCTGATATCACTGCTAATCCCACTATTCAAGTGGTTGATGTAAATCAAAAATAGTAATGGGCCCTTGTGGAACTCCACATGTCACCAGTCCCCATTCAGATTTGGAACCATTAATTGTAACCCGTTGTTGCCTATTACTTAGCCAAGCTCTGATCCAATGAAGAACCTTCCCATCTATACCATGAGCCCTAACCTTATTTAGGAGTCGCTCGTGTGGTACTTTCTCAAATGCCTTACTAAAGTCCAGATATATTATATCATAATCCTTATCATAAACTTTCATGCCGTCTCATAAACTTTCATGCCGTCTCATAAACTTTCCTATAAAAACTCAATAAATTGGTGAGACATGACCTACCCTTGGTGAATCCATGTTGTGAATCATTGATCAAACTATGTTTATCTAAGTGCTCTCTAATGTTTTTTGCAATAATAGAGTCCAATAATTTACCCACCACTGATGTTAGACTTACGGATCGATAATTTGACTTTAGTCCTCTGTCTCCCTTCTTAAATATGGGAACAACATTTCCTTTCCTCCACAATAATGGCACATCACCTATCTTAACCGATTTCCTAAAAATGTGCACCAACGACTCACTAACAACCTACTTGCATTCCTTTAATACCCTGGGATACACTTCATCTGGTCCTGGCGATTTTAAAATTTTCATTTTTTCTATACCCTCCTCCACCATTTCCCTAGTTATCACAAAATCTTTGAGTTTCTCCTCATCGCTTCCTTTGAACATCTGTTCACTATCAGGTATCGTCTGTGTATCCTCCTCCGTAAAAACACTTAAGAAATAATCATTTAGACTCTTACACATATCCTCATCCGTATTTAAGACCTCACCCTGTCCTGACCTTAACGGCCCAACTAATTCCCTTGTCTTTGTTTTATAAACCTGATAGAACCCCTTTGGGTCCCCTTTCGCCTGTTCTGCTACTTTAATCTCATAATTGTTCTTAGCAACTCGAGTTAATTTCTTCACTGTCCTCGCCATCACGTTATACTGTTCTTTGTTTACCAATCCTGCCTTGAACCTTAAATAAATGTTTCTTTTTACTCCAATGTTGTGTTTTAACTTGGTGGTCATCCATTTTGGATCACTCTTTCTGGACCTTTTTTCCCCTATAAGAATATTTCTTTTCTGTCCGTAAATTATATTCCTTACAAATAAAGGTATATCCTCCTCAGCTCCGACCTCATTTCCCCTTCTAACCCTCTAATTACCTCCTCAGCCCTGACCTAAACTTCCCTGTCTAACCGCTCTAATTATCTCCTCAGCCTCGACCTCACTAGCATATCTGACCGCGCCAATTACCTCCAGGTGCCTTCCTAATCCTTCATAATTGACCTTTCCAGCTGTCCTCGTACTGTCCTGGGAAAATTTCTTCTCCTCCATCCCACACCTCTTATTGATAACCTCCAGGTGTCTTCTTAATCCCGCATAATTGGCCTTTCTGAATTTAGGTATTCAATGCCTATTGCCACTTAATTTTCCAACTTCCCATTTTAAGCTAAATCTGATCTCATAATGGTCGTTATTATTTAATTTCCCACCGATCTCCACATTTGTAACTAAATCGTTTCTATTTGTCAGCAATAGATCTAGAATATTATCTCCTCTAGTAGGCTCCTTGATTGCTTGACTTAGGAATTATCCTGGATTATATTTAACAATTTTATCTGCGTCTTGTCACCTATGATTAAATCCCAGTCTATATTCCTAAGATTAAAATCTCCCACCACGCATAATCGATTATATCTGCAGGCCTTGTTTATTTTTTTCCATATAGGAGCTGAATCCTCCTTACATAGTTTGGAGGCCTATACAATACACCCAAAACCATTTTCTCAGTTCCCTCCGTAACCCCTACCCCTATAGACTCTATGCTGTCATCTGTTTTTATAACATTGTTAACACAACACTGCAATGCATCTCTTGCGTAAAGCGCAACTCCTCCTCCTCGTCTGCCTACTTCTGGGCCCTTTTGAAAAAACTTATACCCGCTATCTCGACCCGGATCAATACCTTTCCTGACATATCCAACCAGGGTTTTTGTTAATGCTATTATATCAAAATCCTCTACACTATTTATTCATCTCAGGAAATCTATCTTTTTTTTTAAATACTCCTACAGTTGTATAGTAAACCTTTAAGCAACTCTTCTTTTTTATGTCAATTTTCCTTTATCTTTAACTAAAACCCCCCCTCTCTCTCTTCTTAGAATCACTTTAGTTCCCTGCCTTCGAAACTCTTCCTAGTGTCGCAAGTTTCCTTTTCCCCGATCCCCGTGTCTAAACCCCCGGGTTTTCTATCTTAAAAAAGCCTGCAGTGCACTACCTCCCTTTCAAAGGGATTCAAAACAAGATCTGAACTCCTTTCCTCGAAAAATGCACCCCGTCCATGCGGTTTGAGGTGGTTATGCCCGAAAAAAGGTCTCAGCTGTCGACAAAGGCCCAACCATTGGCTTTGCAATGAAGTGCCAGCCGACAATTCGAGGTATCACTGTTGCAGTTCCCCTCACTTCTCGCCAGGTGGCCATAGTGTCGTCTCAAAAATATGTGGACAATTTTAAAACTCTCACTACAAAGAACATTTTCTCTATACATTTAACCAGTGCATTTTTCTCTTTCTTTTATGTATGTTGGGTAAAATATATATACTCTTTAATTAAATGATTAGCCGTACATTCTACCCGCAGTATGCTGCTCGTTTCCATGACAACCACACCACATGTTTTCCTCTTAAAATTAGGTTGCCAAGTTGTGTCATTATTGTCGACATACTTTCTCTCTCTCTCCTCTCTCCTCCCCTCTCTCCTTCCTCTCTTCTCTCTCTCTCTCTTTTCTCTCTCTCCTTTTCTCTCTTCTCTCTCTCTCTCTCTCTCCTCTCTCTCTCTCCTCTCTCTCATAGCTATTAACTAGTACTGTTCAGGAGACTTAAAATCTGAAATGAAATGAAATGAAATGAAATGAAATAATGATAATTAAACTTAAATATTTAATATGGTACTGAGAGGGGAGAGAGAGAGGGGAGAGAGAGAGAGAGGGGAGAGAGGAGAGAGAGAGGAAAAGGAGAGAGAGAAAAGAGAGAGAGAGAGAGAGAGAGAAAAGAGAGAGATTATTAATATGTGAAAGGTAAGAAGGAAGGAAGGGGGGAGAGAAGGAGGGAGGAAGGAAGGGAAGGAGGGGGAGTGGAGTAACACGTACGGCTCTCCTCCCTCCTCCTTTCCCTCCTCCTCCTCCTCCTCCTCCTACATACGATTTATTGTAATATAATAAATACTACATTACTACTATCAATGGAGAGGAAGAGAGAGAGAGAGAGAAGAGAGGGGAGAGAAGAGAGTTTTGGTCCAGTTAACACACAAGCACAAGTCATCGTACTTCTAATGTTTACGGCCAGCTGGCCCAGCCGTGACATGCGGACTCTCGTGCGCCTGGCAGCGGGGGAAAGGCTGCGGCTGATGATTGCCACTGAAGCCCCAGCCTTTATAATTATGCCATTATTTTAATAGCTCCAGACACTGACATGTGTTTTTCCTTTCAGGAGTTGGCTCAATATAGTCCCTAGTTACATCTCATTGGGATGTCTGTAAGAACTGACTGTTTTAAAATTTAACAGGCCTCACTATGGGGAGTTTTCTAATAAGCTCACGCTCAAGCCTTTTCTCGCGCTCTCCCTCCCTCCCTTGAGTGTGAATGATCTATCATTACCGTAAATTTCCTGTACTTTTTCGGGACATATCAGAATTACCCTTCAATAAAACAACTGAAAAAGTTCTTAATAAAAAATGTAGTTTTTCATTTTGTTTTTCAGCACTAGAAGAAAATATTGGCAAAACATAGAATACTTGAAAACTCAAATTCTTAAATCGTCATTTCATGGAAACACTGCCAGGTCAGCAGAATGAAGCTTCAGGAAGTATGTACTTGTATGTAAGCTTTCGCTGAGTACCTGTTTTGGGTGTATATGTCTCTCTTACGACGAACATTTAACCAAGAAGTAATTAAGTGCTTGGCACCTCAACGAACAGTCCTCTATCGAAGACAATACATGGGTCTTGTTTACTTGTCTTGAAAAGGAGCGGGCTGCAGGAACGCATGCATCCGCCGTCTTCTGCCTCACCTGTGCCTTCCTGAGGAGGACAGGTCAACTCAACTACCACGCCTGTAATAGCATCATAGGACCACAGGGCTCATGTGTTCCCCAAGGATCCTCGCACCCCTAAAACAAGAAAAAAAACAAGACTCTTCCGCCCAGCCGGGATAAGAAAAATCTCGCGCCCTTGATTTATATCACCACCTCCGACTGTGGGGGAAAAACATGGTAAGTTTGGCGCTTTCTAGTTAAAGTCTAAAAAAAAATTTTTCAGTAATTTTTTAAATTTGGGAAAATATCACTGGCGCATGGTTTTAAAGTGTGTTTATGGTGAAATTTCTAGAGTCCTTTCCCCCCTTTTTAGTGGGTTTTTTGTTAAACCCTTTACAGATTTTAAATTTTCCTCGAAAAAGTATTTACCCCCTCATTTACTTTTAAACCCTTTCCTTTGGAACTAACTCGTTAGGGTTTTAATTTTCATCCTGGCAACAAAACCCCGCACCCCATCTCCCTCTTTCTTGAACCCAAAAAGGGGCCCTTTTCCTTTTTTAGATTTTACCTTCCATTTTTACCTTTCATGCGATCACACAATGCAACTGAGGTTTTATTTTTTCCAAATTTTTGAGGTAAATACTTTTTTTTAATCCCTTTAAATTTAAAACTATTAAATACATGATATTGTTATGGGTTCCCAAAATAATTAAGAAGTGGAAATTTACTCATAATACACATTGTGTGTGAAAATGCCCTTGTGAGTAAATTTTTTATTTTTTCCCCAAAAAAAATTTCATCATTCTTTTTATCTATTGTATTTTTTTAAAGGGCCCCTTTAAAGCATTTTTGGTACAATACACTTCCGAAAATACATAGCATGTAGCAAATAAAAAATGATTCAAAGCAAGCTGATTTGGGGGAATAGACAGGGTGATACAAGTATTTTAATGTTTTTACCTAACCCAATGATCTTTTCAATAGCACTCTTTTCTTGCAATTTTCCTGTCAAAATTTACGCCTTTGCCGAAAGTTTGTTTTTTTTCTTAAACCCTTTTGGGGTGTATTTAAGTCCAATAGGGCAAAAAAACCCTGCACTCAAAGCCCTTGTCTGCCATGACAGTATCACCACCTTGCATGTGTAGGTATTTCACT
Source organism: Chionoecetes opilio (assembly GCA_016584305.1). NCBI lineage: Eukaryota > Metazoa > Arthropoda > Malacostraca > Decapoda > Majidae > Chionoecetes > Chionoecetes opilio. The sequence continues at coordinate 266,291 of JACEEZ010018459.1, read as the reverse complement.
GTTTCTATGATGCTCCGATAAAGGGTTTTAACCCCCATATGCTGGTGATACATGGGAAAAAATCCCCCTGGTGTAGCCCCAACTACTACCTTTATTGTTTTCTGTTTTTATATTTTGAAAAAGTGACTGCTGTGCAATGGACCCTTTTGGTCTTTTGTTTCAGTGCCATAAACTATAACTCTGGTGTTTGGACACTTATCTGCAAAGTCATTGGTTTTAAAAATTTTTTACAATTCCTTTTTAGGCCAAAAATTATTTCCCCCTCCATGCAGTGACAAAAATCAACCCATGTCACAAATATTTATATACTCTTTTTCAGACCTTTAAATAATGCACTAAGCTCAAGTTGTTTTGTTTTGCCTAATTTTCTTAAAAACCCATTAGAAACGATCGGGAACTTTTAACCCCAAGGTGGGGGGCCCAAAAAAGTATTCAGATGATTAGCACTGGAGCAGGGTACTCAAAACAAATTTTGCTTTTTTTCAAAATTTTAAAGGCCGAAGAAATGAAATAATTTAGGGTTATTTTTTAAAATTTTCCGGGGAGTAGAAACACGTGCTTTTGTCTGACAGCTGGTGTCCCTGTGTCAAAATTTTTTAATTTGCTCAGTTGAATCCCAAGGGACACGTCTTCTGGGTTCACATTGTACAATTTTTTCTGCACAACTTCGGGAGGAAAAATTTTTTTCAATCGTCGGGCCCAAGAAGCATCTACGCTGAAATCTCCCCCTTCCCCTTGCAATCCTGATGGATTTTGGGCATCTTGGTCCAATCAAAATTGACGGCACAGCGCCGGTCTCAGCCTATAATTTTTTTCTGCGGCCTGTAAATGATAAAAATATTTAATATCAATACAATATAATACTTTTTTAGCAATGTTTGAGAACAGTGAAAGGGGGGGGGACTGAGGTTGTTGGCTGGGTTTGGTTTTAAAAAGCACCCCGGGGGGTAAAGAAATCCATTTGGGGTTTAGATGGTTGTTTGGTTTTAATTTTAAATAGCTAGCTCGAGTTTTACTCCCCCCCTTTCCCAAAGTATTCATAGTAAATTGGCATTAGAAAGGGGTTCTACGAAGTTTAATGATTACAAGGCAGTTTTTAAAACCGTCCTCGAAGTGAATTGCATATTTTCATTTGCGTTTTTAACCCACCAACAGCCGTCGGAAATGGAAAAAAAACGTAAGGGGGTCTGAGGGGCAGCCCCCTCAGATGGGGGGTCTTTCTTAAAACCTGAGCCCCTGTCCAACCCACGGAATGGGTACCGGGGGGTTTGCCGGGGTTTGGACCCCCTCCCGGGTGGTGGCTTCGGGGCCCAAAACTAACCCCAGCGGTAGATCCCAAAGGCTGAGGAATTGTATATCCTCTAAACAAAACAAACAAACATATCGTGATATTTTTTATTGAGTTTTTTAACCTTTTTTTCCCATGGCGCATTTATTATTTCAATGTCGAAATGTACTATTAAATATTTTTTTACATGGGAGAGAAAGTGCAAGGGACATTTAATATGCAAATTTTCCTTATTTCAGCCAGAAAAGGTTAAGTTTTTAAATCAATTAGGGTTTGGTTTGAGGTGGGGTTTGCTTCAGTAATTTGATAACAAGAATAATATCAAATTATCGATACTATGGGGTGGAAGCGGAACGGTTTTTTTTGAGGGGCGGGCGGGGCACCCCTAAACCCGTAAACATTAAATTTTTTTGCGACAAAAAAAGAGTGCCAGATTTATTCAAAAAAACATGAAAAAAATTTAGGAAAACTAAGTTTCGTCTTCGAAAAAATTTGGTTGAATGGGGTAATACCAAATGTTACCCCCTTAGGTTCGTGACTTTCCAGGTGAGGTTTGACTAGTGGGTGATCGGGGGGGCGGGGACCTCCCCCAAATTTGGTCAAAAAAATATTTGGTAAAAAGGGATTTGCATTAAAAAGCAGTTTTACCATTTCTGACTTAGTTTTTCCACTGGGTAAATAGTTTCCTTCGTAATGCGTGTACACACTAAGCAATTTTTGAAGGCTCCACTTTCCCCCTTTTTTTGCATCATCCACGCTTTCCTTCGTGCACTCTCTTGGAAACGTGTCCACCCCGTTGTTTCAGTGAGGGACACAGCAAAGAGAGCCGGGTGGTGCTTCTTAAACAGTTTTGAGAGTTGCCCTTTGCTTTCCCGGTGAAGGCACGGTGAGGGGGATGACGGCGGGGGGCGTCGTGTGGGTGGGACGGCAGCGGCGGCCGCAGGGGGGCGGGGAAAAAGGGGGTGATTTTAGGGCGATGAGGGGGACCACGTAGAATTTTTTCGGTGGGCGGGAAGCGGGACCTGCAGCAGAAGTGCTCAATCGACTCCGGGAGTTCCCCCCACAGGGGCAGTAGGGGTCGGCTGAGCTACAGGCCCACCCCTTTTGGTTTGGGGAAATAATGAAGTACCCAAAACAATCCCGACATTGGGTGGTTTCTTTGGGGATGGGTGAACGCCACATATTTCTTGGGTTAAAAATTCTCGCAAAAAAAGGGAAAACACATCCAAACAGGGACTCAGCGAAAGCCTTTCATACAAATTTCTCTTCCTGAACCATTTTGCTTTACCCGGCGTGTTTTCCATGAAATGACGATTTTAAAAATTTTAGTTTTCAAGTTTTTGTTTTGCCCTATTTTCTTCTAGTGTGAAAAAACAAATGATAAACACATTTTTTATTTAAAAACGTTCATTGTTTTTTTGAAGAGTAAATTTTGATATGTCCCCAAAAAATACAGGAAATTTAGGTAAAAGATAATAATTCACACTCAAAGGGGAGTGGGTTGAGATGCGCGAGAGACACTGGCGGCTTAGTTTGAAAATCCCCATGGGATTTTTTTAAAAGTCCTTATCATTTTTTTAGTTTTCCCAACGATGAAAATTTGTTTATTATATTAGAGTAGCATATTATGTTAATTGGACTAAAAACTTCATGAAGTACACATCAGCTGATAAAAAAAACAATAAAAATGCCCAACTGATTCTTAAAGGACCTTGTCCCTCATTTCTGAGAGACGACCTATGGCCACCTGGCGGAAAATGAGGTGAACTGAAACAGGATACCTCGAATTCAACAAAAACCCTGGATACCCCATGTCGTCAAAAAAAGCGCTTGGAAGGACCCCACACACCACAGGGAACCCCCCCCCTGTCCCTACTGTACTACAGCTTTCCTTGAACCGCCGTAGCAATTCCTCCTTTTTACACCTAACTCATTTCCCCAGCGCTCAGGCAGCGATGGGCTTTTTCCCTTGGTCCCCATGCACTCAACATTTGTCACTAACATAACCCATCCCCTTCCCCGGGTAACTCACCGACTTCATGCGCATCCCTTCTCTGTCACAGAACCTGCTGTCAAGATGCCTAAGCTGACTGTCACCAACAACCAAGATTTTACCTTCGGGTAATGATGTATCGTCTACCTTCCTAACCTCCGTATCATCCTCTTGCAGCCCCGAGAAGTACCTGAAATGCGTTCGTGCACACAAGATGGTCATTGTTTACCTTTTTCTCCTTCGGGCGGGCTCCATGATCAACTACCTTCCAAACACCAATCCCTGGTGACTTACTAGGAACCTTAGTAGTCCCTTGAGTCACATCTCGCTCTGGTACCCCTACAGGCACATCAACTCGCATGTGCCCCTTCACTCGCTCCACTTGGACCTTCACCTCCACACTTAAGAGAACGTATCTCTATTTCCTGCTTATTCACAACGCTTTTCAATTCGTTCACTTCACTTGCAAAGCTCCTTTTCAGGTCTTCGATCGCCTCCAGAATAGTCTTAAGCGCCTCACCACACCCTTAACTACACTCTCCCTCGACCCTTCTACCTCCCTTAACCTCAGCCTCCTTCACTCCTACCACACTGTCACTCTCAACCCCAGCACCAACACACAACACCACTTCACTCTCCGCCTCCACAACACTCCCCTTCACAGACGTAGCCATTCTAATCCTGAGAGCTAAACCAAAGCACAACCTCACTCCACGGAGACGTCAGGTCGACTGAAGTGACTGAGAAATTATGCCAGTTTTGAGTGCCTGAGGCACAGAGCCGGCTTCTAGGGACTTATCACTCAGTAGTTACAGTGGTAGTGCTAACTGGTGTTTACAGTGTTTAAGTAGCTGTGCATGGAAGCCATCTGGCCCTGCAGCTGAGTGCGGTGCTACCTTATCAATGGCTGCAATGATGTCTTCTGTTGTTGTAGTTACTGATGTAAGCAGGTGTTCTGGCTTTTGAGGTACTACAAAGAAAGAAGATGGGTCATCAATTTTCTGGGCCTCCTTTGGTGGGCTGAAGGCATTTTCGTACGTACTGTTGTTTGAGCATCTTGGCAATTTCCCCTGGTTCGCTTTCAAAATCTCCATTTTCCTTCATAAGTGGACCTATTGCAGATGCTTTCTTGAGCTTCTTTTTGGCGTAGGCATAGAAGAATTTCCTGTTTACCTTAATGTGCTCTATTGCTTGTAGTTCTTCCCGTTTTCTTTCTTCTTCATGGGACAGAATAAGCATTATCTCAATCTCCTCAAGCTTCTGATGTAGTTTAGCGAGGGTGAGGCTGTGGAGTGTCTTCTTTAGCTTAGCTCTTGTTAATGATCTTTCTTCATTAGAATTTTTTCCTACCCGGGATCGTTTTCTCCGTGACTGTTTTTTGGGGGTTTTTGTGGGCACTTTTATTTTTCCCGACTTCCGGCATCTCTTGGGAAGATTCGAGGCTTCACTGGTTTTCCCTTTAAAAAGTGCCGGCCTCGTTCAAGTTTCCTCCCATTTTGCCCCCTCTTTTCCATTGCTATAAAAATTTAAGATCAAAAAGGGAAAGGGGTTTTTAACTTGGTTCAATGGGCCTAAATTTTTGGAGTTGTTGAGAACTATTAGTGGTAACTTTGTGAGGGCAGGGGTCCACATTATTTTTTTAAATTTATTTTATGAGTGGATACCCAAAAATTGTTGTTAACAGCGGGCCCAAATTGGTATTATTACCTCGGGGAGGATTGATGTACGCGTAAAATAGCAGGTTTCAATGTGGATATTAATTCCTTTTGCTTGCTTTTTCCCCTCTTCCCTAATCCTCCGTTGATTTTCATTAAGGCCAGCAATGCGGGGAAAAAGTTAAAGTCCCCTGGGATTATGACTTTTTTGTAAGGGGGATTTGGGCAGATTTTGCATGAGTGTCCAATTCTGTTGTGACCTCCCAAAACTTTTCTTCATTGTTTTTGGGGCCGGTTAGGGTTTATTAGGATTTGATCCTTTTTTCTTAAAAAAATTAAAAAAAATTCTTTGTGCCGTTAAGCAAGATATCAGAGTTCGATTTTTCCCATTTTCTGCCCTGCTTCCCTTAGGGAAAAAAACGCCCCCCATGGCCCTGCCCCACCTGTCTGGGGCGGATTTTCGAAAGTTCGAACTTTCTGCCTCTAAGATCACTTTAATGTTCTTAGCGGATCTAGATCTTGGGCTAGAACACCACAAAAATGTATTTTTAAAGGATCGTCCCCCAGTTCTTAGCTCACGATGAAAGCGATCTTCAAGCTCGTTTTCCCTTCCTTCCGACCCTGAGGAATGGAAAAACAGCTGACGGGTCGTTTGGGCCCCTCAGGGGAAAGTTTTTATCTACCTTAGAGATTTTTTCCCAATCATAATGCATTTTAAATGTAAAAAATATCCTTCCTTCCCAAAAAAAATTTTCTGAAACTAAAGACGTATCTCACAAATAACCTCCGGGCGAGTCCCCCCCAAAAAAATTAAAAAACTTAAACCCCAAATTAAAACCCAAACCCTTGTAAAATTCTATTTTCTTTCCTCCCCTTTAGGTCTGGGCTGGGGAGGTTTTGGGTTTGGGTTTAAAAAGGAAAAAAAATGGGGTTAGCAAATTTTTTTTTGGGGGCCCCTTTTAGGAACTTTAGGTGGGGTGAGGGGGGGTTTAAAGAAGGTAACCCCCCCCCTTTTTATAATTAAGTTTTAGAGGTATTAAAGGGGTTTTGGGGAAAGGGGCTGGAAAAAAATAAAAACACTAAAAGGGCGGGAGGGGGATTTTTTTTTTAAACCTTTTTAATTAGCCAGCGGGGGAATAATTTATATAAAGGGAATGATTAATAGCTGCCCTTATACCCAATTAGTAAAATTTCGGTTTTTGGGCTTTAAACCGTTTCGGGGCCCCGAAATTTTGGGTTTTCCTAAAATTTTTTTGAGGGTGAAATTAAAATAAATTTATGGCACCCCGTTTTTTGTCGGTTTTTTTTTTTTTTACGGGTAGGGGGGGAAATCTCACCCCAAAAAAACTTGCCCCGTTTTCTCATGTCGTAGTATTAGGGAAAAACTTTGTTTGGAAATTTTTGTTTGCAAGAAATTTTTCCCCAAACTTTTTTCCAAAGGTTGCAAAAATGTTTCCTAAATTTTTTACCCAATTCAATTGCCCTTTGGAAAGGGGTTTAAAAAATACTCAAAATGAAAAAATTTCTAAAACATGGAAAGGTAAGAATCCTAGGATTTTTTGAAAGCCCCTCCCAAACTAATACCCACCCATTTTGGGGGGTGGGTATTATTAATGAATACATTATCCAAGAAAACTAGACAATCCCTGGAACTGGTTCGCCGATAGGAATTCTCGCCCGACGGTGTTCCAATTTTTTTCGTCGGCGATTTTTTCCTATTTTACCTTTGTTTTTGTTTTCAGGGTTTAAAATACCAGCAATAGCCTAAAATCATAAACCACTTTATATCGGAAACTGCAAAAAAGGCGAAAATTTTTTGGGGAATTGGGGGGGCTGCTGGGGGCCTGCGGGGCCCCCCGAAAAAGAGATATATTTGGTCTAGGGCACTATCTAAGAACTGGTTTATCAGATATATGATATACTGTAATCTTCGTAAATTTTTTTGTTCTTAATATTATCAAATAAAAAACGAAAAACACCAAAAAAAAATGCCATTACAGACTAAAAAGAAAAATGCTTTTAACTAAATTTATTCATTTAAACTCTTTCCCATTTTAAAAACTTTTGCAAGTCAACTTTTATCATAAAGGGGTTCAATAAAAGGGAAATTTTATTAGTTTTCATTCCCTAAAATTTCTTATCTGATAAATTAATTAGAACCATGGCAAAAATTGGGCGTTAAAAAAAAATTTTAAAAATCATAATGGGGTTTAAATTTTTCCCATTGATGATGTTTTTTTATTTACTTATATATTTCGTTTTCTGAAAAATTTTAATTAGCACCATGTTAAATTAGCGTTAACTAAATAAAAAACCTAAGCCGTGTTTTTGGGCCCCTCCAAGAACCCTCCCTTTAATTACGAAAGACCACTCCAATAACAAATTTCTGAAAATTTTGTTTTATACTGGGTTTTTTGATATTGTTTGCAATGTTTTTTGGGCTGGGTTATTAATTTTCGGCCCCTAAACCCAAATTGTTGTTTTTTTGTCGCGAAACCAAACCGTTTTTTATTGCGAGAAAAAGGTTTTTCGTACCAGGGACGATGCTTGGACCCACAAAAAACGGGGTTTATTATTGTTATTATACAAAATTATTTATTAGGGGGAATGCTATATAACGTTTTCATTTTTCTAAATCAAAGTGGCACCGTGTGTCCCCCTTTTCATAAGGGTGATTTTTTTAAGATGTTTTTTGATGAGTGCTGCTGGGGGGCAGTGGAAATGACGGAGAAAATTTTTTGGCCCCGGGGGCCCCCCCAAAAACAAAAATTCACTATTTTAAAACCCCCATACCACCTTTTCCCCCCAAAACACTAGCAACCCCAAAGGGTCCTTACTTTTTATATCTTTTCTATCTGTACATTAAAAATCCTTTAAAACGCAAGCATTCCCCAAAAAAAGCGAATTAGTTTTTAGATACGGGGGGGGGAAGGCGAGAAGGCAGGCTGGCAGCCATTCTTGGGCCCGGAAATATGTTTGCCCCTGACTTGTGATTGGTCCCAGAAAATTTAAAAAACCCTTTGTCATTGGCTGGTGACGGATGATGAATTGATAAAGTCATTACTCGCCTTAGCCAGTCAGCGCCTTTTCCCCGCGTTTTCGATCCCCAGGGAGGCTTTGTAGCTTCCGTCGTAAGGAAAAAATAAATATCTAAGGGCGGGTCGGCCCCCTCCGGCCCGCGGGCCAGATCCGGCCCGCAAGGGCCGAACTCATGGCCCGGCCCCGGGTTGAAAATTTGTATAACAATCCGGCCCCCAACGCCTAGCCAACTAAAATTAAGTCGGGGGACCTCTCGACGTGAAACGGGGGCGGGTTCCCCGGGCAAATTTTTTTCATGGGCTGAATCTTTACCCCAAAAAACACCAAAGGAAAAACGCCAGGGGAAAAAGACTACATTTCAAAACGCGATCATGTCGGAGGCCCCCGACGGGGGACTGGCCACTATCGGGGATCTGGCAACTCTGCATTACAAAAGTGCGGCTCATGAGGGAGTCTTCCCTCACCCCAAAAGGGCACGCCCGGCCAGTCTCCGTTTGGAGTTCGTACTGAGAAAATCTGGGTAGGCATCAAATAGTTCGTATTATAGTTCGTACGGGTATGCATCAAGGGTTTCTTAAGTCTGAAAAGTTTCTTTTATCATTAGGGAATTTGGAAAAATATTTTTGGGGCATTTCTTTTCTGCTACTTTTTTTTTTCTTTCTCTCTCTCTCTCTCTCTTCCTCCCCTCTTCTCCCCTCCCCCCCCTCTCTCTTCTCTCCTCTCTCTTTTTCCTCTCTCTTCCCCTCCCCCTCTTCCTCCTCTCTCTCTTCTCTCTCCCCCCCCTCTCTCTCTCTCTCTCTCTCTCCTCTCTCTCTTCCCCTCTCTCTCCTCTCTCTCTCTCTTCCCTCTCTCTCCTTTTCTCCTCTTTCCTCTCCTCTCTCTCTCCTCTCTCTCTTTTCTCCTCTCCTCCCCTCTCTCTCTCCTTCTCTCTTCTTTTCTCTCTCCTTTTCCCCCTCTCTCCCCTCCTCTTTTCCCCCTCCCCTCCTCTCTCTTCTCTCTCCCCCTCTCTCCTCTCCTCCCCTCCTCTCCCCCCCCTTTTCTCTCTCTCCTCTCTTTTCTCTCTCTCCCCTTTTCTCCCCCTCCCCTCTCTTTTCCCCCTCTTCCCCTCTCTCTCTCTCTCTCCCCCTCTCTCTCTCTCTCCCCTCTCCTCTCTTTTCCCTCCGCCCCCTCTCCTCTCTTCCCCCTCGCTCCTCCCTCTCTCTCTCTCCTCGCTCCTCTTTCTCTCTCTCTCTCTTCCCCNGGCAATTTTCACCTGGCCCCCCGGGAAAAATTTGGGTCCCAGGGAAATTCGGAAAACGCTTCAAAAACCCTTACCATGCTTCACCCCCCGCGGGGCCCCCACACAACTTGGGGAAATACGCGGGGGAAAAATTTCCGAGAGAAACCCAAAAAACCCACATCCCAAACCCGGTTGTACAAATATACTACAATACTTGACCAGATTTTAATGCCATGTAGACAATGGCTGTTGAGAAGTCATTTTCTGCAATGAAAAACACATTTATGGCGGCCATCTGTGTTTTTTGTGTGCTTTATTGATATAATAATGGCAGCATTGTAATCTTGATGCCTGAAAAATATAAAAGGACCTTCATTCGTGTTTCTATCTCATATAGTTATGGAGATATGAGGAAAATGTTTTCCCAGATTCGTGCGACCATCTGGATTCGCCTCCTAGCACAAATTGCTCAAGTATGACAAGATTCATCCGGCAGTTTCTGATATATATGCCCTTACCATCAATATAATCAACATTAAAAAACCTTTATACTCCAAAATGAGGTCAGCACATTTGGCGTTTATCTGCCGGACTAATGTTGGTTTCACGAAAACAGCGACTAAGAAATCGGATCTCTTTGTTAGTAAGGACTGTTACCAGGACTGGATGTTCGAACGATCGTAACTTTCCGCCTCTAAGATCATCTAGAGTGTTCATAGCGGCCATCTTAGATCTTGGGCTACGAACACCACAAAAATGTATTTTCAAAGGATCGTCCGAATGTTCTTAGCTCACGATGATGCGATCTTCAAGCTCGTTCCGTTCCGTTCCGACCATGAGGAATGGAACTCAGCTGACTGTCGCTTGGCCAATCAGAGGAAGATTTCATCAACCTTTGAGATTGTTAGCCATCATAATGCAGTTAACATGTAAACATATATCATGCCATTGCCTCCCCAAGGGAAATATCTGAAGACTGAAGACGTATGCTCACTAATAACCTCCTGGCGCGTCCCACACAACAAATTACAAACTTATCTATAATAATATAAGCGAAGTGTGTCTGTCTGTGTGTCCGCGATAGGTGCCGCCCCCAGTGGCGCAATCCCATCATATGACACAGTTTTGGAACCAGTCGACGAGGGAAACATTTTAAGGCCACTTTGGGATGATCCGATCACTTTTTTTTTTTTTTAGTAGCCTATTAGCGAGAATTGTGAAAACAAAAAGTGGGTTGCGAGAATTGAGGAAACCTTGATGTAGGGTGATGGGTAATGGTGATGAATGGGTGGGGTGATGGGTAATGGGTGTGGGGTGATGGGTGAGTGAATGGGGGGGGGTAATGGGTTGGGGGTGATGGGTGATGGTGAGGGAATAGGTGGGGGGTGATGGGTAATGGGTGAGTGAATGGGTGTGTGGTGATGGGTAGTGGTGAGTGAATGGGTGGGGGGTGATGGTAATGCGTGAGTGAATGGGTGGGGGTGATGGGTAATGGGTGAGTGAATGGGTTGGGGTGATGTGAAGGGTTGGCGTTAATACATACATTTCAACATCCATGATTTCAGGAAAGTTAGAAGAGGCTATCTGGAGAGTCTGTGTTTGGTGGGCCGAAGGCCCACCAACACAGGTGGTGGGCCGGCCCACCAATAGCCCTCCGCAGGAGCTAGCCAAAAGTCCGGAGGGGGCTTTGCGGCTAGTAACCTCAATATACATGAACTGGTAAAATTATATTTCTTTCCTGCCCTTAGGTCTCGCTAGGAGGTTATTGGTAGAGTTAGATAAGGTTATAATGAGGTTAGGTTGGTATCCGGTCATTTCGCCCACATGCCTTTCACCACACCATGGAGTCATTTCGCCCACACTATGGAGTCATTTCGCCACAGGTCATTTCGCCCACAGGTCAATTCGCCCATACTATGGAGTCATTTCGCCCAAGGTTACTGGTGGTTCATTCCATTTCTGCCTGAGGAAGATATAGTTTACATATGACTCCGTGACATGGATCGTGTGGGCGAATTGACTTTAGAGTGGGCAAATTGACTCTTACATGTGGGTGAAATGTCTTGTCGCGAATTGACTCGTGCATGTGGCGAATTGACTCTTACATGTGGGCAAAATGTCTTGTTGGCGAATTGACGTGTGGGCGAAATGACCGCGGTAACCGGTTAGGTTAGTATTATTTTGGGGGTCATTTAGGACTTTAGGTGGGGTAAGGGGATGTTAAAGGGGTAACTCTCCACTTTATAATTACGTTTTAGAGGTATTTGAAGGATTTGTGAAGGTCTTATTGATAATTTTTCTTTTTTTCTTTTTTATCTTTTTCTCGATATCATATGTTACTAAACCAAACCCCACCTCTAACCTAACCTAACCTAGTCTGATTTAACCTAACTTAGACGACTAACCAAACCCCACCTCTAACCTAAACTAACCTAATCTGATTTAAACCTAACTTAACCGTTTTATGGCTGAAATAACGGTAGATTTTCGGTAGTACGTACATGTAACGCCATTATTATTCAATTGTACCATGGAAATGGGGTTCAAAATACTCAAAGGAAGAAATCTACACGATGATGTAGGTAAGAATCTTAGGACTTTTGAAAGCCCACTACCAATCTAATACCCACCCATTTTAGGGTGGTATTATAATGGAATACATTATCCAAGTAACTAGACAATACCTGGAACTGTCGCCAATAGGAATTCTCGCCGACGTTCCTATTTTTTTCGTCGCGAGTGTTCCTATTTTAACCGTGTTTCTGAATTCAGGGATTAATACCAGCAATGCCTGAACAGCTAGGTTAGGTTAGGTTGGCCAGTTGACTATATGTATATGGGTTAGATTAGTGTTTGAGGGGGGTGATTCCCCCCAGCTCAGCACCAAAATATACCGACTTAAATTTACAGTAGAGGGTTGGGTTGAAATAAAAACCCTGCATTCTAGTGTTTTTTAGGCTTTAACCCCCAAAAATTTCAGTGGTCGTGAATTTCCCTAGAATAACATCTATACCCCAGCTTACATCTTGAACCTTTCATTCATAACTTTCGCTTTACTCATATCCATTCTTGAGATGGAATAGAGTGTTACTTTTTCTCAGACCCCTTGCCCCCCAAACACACATTCCCTAATCCCTACTACTCTTTAGGTAATATGCATTTTCAAACCAAATACCCCTTTTGACCATACTCTACCTTTAAAAGTGTATACCTACGAAATTTTCTCAACATTCTTGCCCCCAAATCACACATTCCTTTACCCTCTACATACTCTTTTGGAAAATATGCATTTCAACCAATACCCCTTTTGACCATACTCTTCTGACATAACTGGGGGGGGCTCCCCCCCCAAGACCCTTCTATTATAACAAACCCCGGGGGCATTATTCTTAACCTATCCTCACGGGGGGGGGGGGTTTTTCGCCCCCCCAGATCCCCATGTCTTGAGCACGACGAACCCTTTTTCTGTCTCTTTTTCTGCCCTTATTTCTTTTTAAATCCAAAGCTGGCTGTTGCGTTGTGTCCAAATGACATCCTTGCCCCCGTCCCCAGGCCTTTGATTTTTCCTTTTTTCTACCATCTTTTTGATTCAATGTCACTCTCTTCTAAATTTATCTGTCTGTGTTTCTCACCTAACCCCCTCTGACAAAATGAAAATTTCTTCGACTATTTAACATCAAAATGGAGCCATCTCTCCTTTTTCCTTTTAGCGAAATTTCCATTCTTGGGACTTAAATGTTCACCCCCAGCTTTGGGGTATCATTTCTTTCACTGCCCAAAACCGGGTGAAAAGCCACAATTTTTTACCCTCCAAGCCTAGGCTGGTGCAGCCCCCCCTACCCGATTATTGACCCCCTTTGGGAGCACGCCCCCACATTTTTGATCTTTTCCTAACTACAAAACCCTTTGCTTACTCTGTAAAATTTCCCTTCCTTTTGGGTTCCTCCGTCTTTTCTTATTTCAACCGTCCTATGGCTCCGGGCCCCCCTTTGGGGACCCCCTAAGCAGAGATGCTTTTTGCATTTCAACTCACAAAGGGGGAGGACCAAGGCAGTACTACTTGTTTTCCAGGGGAATGTTCCTTCTATGAAAAAACCCATCTCTTTGTGCAGAGCGCTCTGAGGTCAAGTCTCTGGCTTTGGGCGTACATTCCACACTTTTCTCTAACCCAAAAGCCCGTAACCTTGGTTTAACTCTGCTTGTTCTCATGCGCCGAGATAGAGAGGGGCTCAAAAATGGTACCTAAGACCCATCTCCTGAAACTCAGCCCTATATATTTTGCCCGAAATCATGCCAAATCTTATTTCAACTTACCAAAAATTTTTTATTCAAAAAATGCAAATCTTTCTAAAATAAAATTTCCCTCTCGTGATTTCTGGATCTAGCAAATAACTCTCAAAAAATTTTTTCTTCTTCATTTTTCCCTCCTATCTTCCCCCAAGGGGGTCCACAGCTGTCTCACTACTTCCAGCAAACTTTTCGCTCAAACCTTTGCTAAAATTCCACTCGGGTTTGGATGAAGGGCTTTTCCTCCTTCTCCCCCACCCTGACAAATTTTACTGTCTTAGACCTTCGTAATGATTTTTTCTTTCCCCCTTTTCTGGCCTAGACCCCTGGGAAGGCTACGGTCCGACGGGTCCCTCCTATTTTTTTCTAAAAAACGTGCTTCTGTGTTTGCACCCTGCCTGGTCAAATTTTTTCCGTCTTTTCTATTATTTCCCCCCTTTCCTTTTTGCGGGAAATTCTCACACGACCTTTTCCCAAAAAGAGGGGCTGTTCTAATCCTTCAACTACCGCCCTATAGCTTTGACTTCCTGCCTTGCTAAATTTTTTTGAATCTTATTAATAAAGTTCTTAAGCATTTTTATCGCCACAATCTTCTATCTGATCGCAGTAGGGTTTTCCGAAAAGGGTGATCTATGGCGATCTTCTATTTTCCTAATGAATTTTGGGTCATCCTCTTTTGGGGGTTTTCGGTGAAAACTTTTGCTGTTGCCCTTGAATATAAAAACTTTTGATAGAGTTGGCCAAATTTTTAATTTCCAAACCCCCTCATTCGGTTTCATCCTTTTCTGTACCTTTTTTAAGTTTCCTTTAAAACCGTTCTTTTGCGCTACTTAGACGGACTTGTTCTTCTCCTAAATCTATCAATTGGTTTTCCCCGGGGTTTTTGTCCACACCCCCCTTTCATTTTTCTTTAAGATCTTAAGCTGACCCCAAAAGCCCTATCCACTCCTAGCTGATGATTCTCCCCTGTTTTTTAAAAGCTTTTATTAACGCCCCACTAACGGGAAAACAAATGATTAGGAGAGATCCCCCCGAGCTCTAACTTCTGATCTTTCTATAACTTCGTTGGGGGCACAGCAACCCTTGTTTTTTCATCCCTCAAAAACGAAATTTCTTCACCTATATATCGAAAAAACCTCCAAAACTATCCCCTCTTTTAAGACCTCAATGCCCCTTTCTTCTACAATGAACATTTTAGGATATCCTTTTAAAAATCTGAACGGAAACCCACACTATCTCTTGCTAAAACAGTTCAAAAAGTTAGGTGTGCTGTGGCGTCTGCGTTTTTTTTTCTCCCCCCCAATTATTTGCTCTTGGGGGGCCTTATCCCCCATGTAGGGAAATGTCTCCTGTTTGGGGAGGCCCACTCATACGCTCTCCAAAAACGGGGTCGGGAAAAAGTTTTTCGCCATCAACTCCTCTCCTCGATGACTGTCTTAAATCTTTAAATCACCGCCGGATATTTTCTCTTCTCTCTTTCCCATTATTTTCACCCATGCCTTCTAAATTTGCTAACGCATACCCCCCCCCCCGGGGCGCCTCGCTGCACAAAAATTTTCTACTCTTCCATCCCTATTCTGTCCATCTTCCCCTAATGCAAAGTTAATCATATCTTTATTTTTCATCCCTTTCACGGGAAAAACTCGGGAACTCTCTTCCCCGTTTCTTTTTTTCCCTTTCCTAGATTTAAATGATGTGAAAAATTTTTTTCAAAAAGAAATAACAAAACACCTCCCGAAAAAAATGGGGTCACCCCTTTTTTAATTTTTTCTTTTTCGTCTTTTTTATAGGGGGACAAATAATGGGCTTTGGTTTCCCCTTTTTGTTGTGCCCTTGGCCATCCTTTGAGATGTAAAAAAAAAAAAAAAAATAATGTTATTTTTTCATTTCCCACAGCTTTGTGTGGGTTTGAATACTCCTTTTAATAAAAGAACGCGGATCTTTTAAAACCACGATTTGGGTTTTGGTATTTTATTGGTCTAAAATGCACAATTATACCTTTTTGTATTTAACTTTTTCCCCCTACATACATGCTTCCCGCATCGTGTACCCGGTGCCGAGTCTCTTTTCTTTGCCTCTCCGAGCATGATTGAGGGGAGCAGCATTCGTACCAAGTTGCTTCGCACCGTAAATTTGTACACCCAAAAGTTTTTTCGTAGTCTATATGAAGTATAGTCGTTTTTACACTCCTAAGGTTTAAATTTATGACTGATTACGAAGCGACACACCATGGCAGTATTACGAAAACTCAAAAAACAGTGTACAAACAACTAAAAAACCGGGGACAAACAAATTTTGTGAAAAACTCCTGATTGCTAGTCCTTTCCTCCCCAAACACACACATCAAGGTTACCTATTTTTCTGCCGTTCCCCGCACCATTTTACTTAAACCTTTTTATCCATTTTTTTAACCTTGCGTACCTCGTTGTTCCAATCTCACTTTTTTTTTGCACCTTCAATTCCCCCCACGCGTCCTCAAACCTAAACACTCACATGAAATAAAACTATAACTTACGTTAATGGCTTGAATTAGAAAACCTTTTTCATGCGACCCCCCGAAATGTGCGAGTGCTCTTTGGTCTTTGAAAATACCCTAAAGCGTTACGAACGTTCCAAATCAATTTTGGCAAAGATGACTTAGGACGCGTTACGAAAAGTTCGAACATCCGGCCCCTGGTTTTGGGAAAGGTTTTGGGTTTGGGAGTTACCAAAGGACTATGCGGGGGTTTAACTTTCCGTTTTCTACGTCCTTTTGCCACGTGACGTCACCCTGACGTCATTTTGTGTGTGCCTAGAAAGAGTCGCTGGAGGCAAAGATTTGGAGTCCAATTCTTTTTGGGGCGCTGCGTGAGGGTGGTGCCCCAAATTTATAGAAATAACGTAATAAGTTTTGCAATATCAAAAAAAGCTGTTTCCGGTCTGATTTAAAATATATTTTATCATGATTCTGGAAAACAAATTAGTAAAGGAAACATAATAGTGAAAATTTGTGTCCCCCCCTGCTTTTAAGGGGGGAACAGCGGGACGCTGCTTGTTGTAAACTCGACCCCCACACTACCTCTTGTTATTTTAAAGCGTTATTTCCATGTTCTCTAGTTTAATAGTTCTAACCCTTCAGGGCCCCTAGTAGCTATATAAAACCCTCCTTTCCCACGCATCACGCACGTCACCCAAAACCTTCAAGGCCGGTAATAGGGTAATTTTGTGACTTGAAAATGCATCCCGACTGCATATATGGGAAAAACTTTGGACCCGATTCAGATTCCACTTGTAACTTTGCCATCCTTTGTTAGGGATTTTTGCGCATTAGATAGGCCCGGGGGGAAGGGAGATATATGAAAGGGTTAAAAGGTGTGCATGGGGGGCAAAAGGGAGGAAGTAAGGGAAAACAAGGGGGTTTTTTTTTACGAAATTTTTTTTGAATAGCGAGCGGGAGGCGCAAAGGAAAGAGGTACAAAAAGTTATGGGTAACTAATAAAAATGTAGATCACCCGGTATTAAAGTGTCCAAAGGGATGTAGGAAGAGAGCGGCTTATAGCTAGTGGGGGGGAGGTAGGGTGGGTCAGTGGATAGAGTGGGAGAGGGGAAAAGATGGGGTATGGGAATTTCTTTTTGTTTTTAGTAGGGTACGGACACCAAAAAAGAACATTGAAAGGGGGTTTAAAATTTTCTAGAAAGGGTTGGTAAAAAAAAGGAGAGAGTTGGGCCCAAACCTAAAGCCTCAGGGGGCCCGCCGGAAAAAAGGGTTTTTCTGGATGAAAACGTGGTTTTAGCCCCACCTAGAAAGAAAAAAAGAAGGACGTCATCGGGGGTACGGTGAGTCACGTAACAAGAGGACTACAATAGTGAATCTGAAAACCGGGCCTAGAAAAAGGCCCCTTTTCTCCTTTTTTGCCCATCCAAAAAAAACCCACTTCAAGAAAAAATTGGGTATGGAAAAAAGACAAAAACTGAATTTTTTTATGTCTTGTTTAGTTTTTTTTTTTTATGTGTGTTTCTCTAAAAGGGGCTGTGGTTAAAAGGGCCCTTTGAAATTTAACCCCTGAACATCAAGCGAATTTAAGATAGACAGACATCCTGTGGGGCCATGGTAGGGAGGGCTGGCAGGCATCGTCAATGTGGCCGAATGGAGCCCGACCAAATTCCGAATGGCGAAAGGTGGTATTAAGTAGCTAAACAACAGGGGAAAACCCTGAGAAACTATAATACATGGGAAGGACAGTCAGGGGCATCCCAAAACCCCCCAACCCCCCCCTTTTACGTTTAGCATAGGCCCACTGATTAAAAACTATGACATCGTCTAATTCCGACATGATAAAAACCCCAAAAGAATTACATACTTTGCCCTACAATCTAGTAGCATTCCCGCGACAAAAAAATTCCGCAAAACGCCACACATTACCCAAAACAAATTTTTCGAAATCATGAAAAAACGCTGAAGAGGTAAAATTGGTTAAATTTTGTGAGAACAATGGCGAAAAAAGCGTTTTTAAAGGGAAAATTCATTTTTAAATTTTTACATATATATAACATCCCCTAAAAACTCAAACGCGGGAAAAGAGGCTTTTTAAACAATCGCTGAAAGCCAGGGCTGAGAAAAGGTTTTTGCCTTTTAAAGGGGTTTCGTTACCCGGATTTCTCGTCGTCGTCGGCGAGTGTTCCAACTTTTTACGTCGTAGAGTTTTCCTACTTTCGGTTAATTTACAGTTTCACCCAACCAACGATTTTCTGATGCGCCTTATGTTTTTCTGGTGTGTTTTTATGTGTTTTGAATGAATCTGCTACCCGTTTCTGTCGCAATTTATTTTATTTTTTTTAATTTTTTTTTTTGCAAAAATGACAAAAAAAAAAAAAAAAAAAAAGAACCTAAACCTAACCCAACCTAACCCTTACCTATTACCCATACCTATATATTACCTATAAACCATACCTAATCTATACCTAACCTAACCTTTACCTAACTAGAAAAGGTTTTAGGTAGATATTTTTATTTTTTTTTTATTTTTTTTAGTTAGGTAAAGGTTAGGTTAGGTATAGGATGGGTTAGGTTAGGTTTAGGTTTTTTTTTTTTCTTCATATTTGCCCCCCCCCAAAAAAAAAAAAAAATTGCGACAGGAACGGTTAGCAGATTCATTCAAAACACATAAAAACACACCAGAAAACATAAGGCGCATCAGAAAATCGTTGGTTGGGTGAAACTGTAAATTGACCTTACTTTCTACGACAGTTTCAGTTCTTGATATTGATATTACGGTATTATTTCGGTAGTGGGCTTTCAAAAATTCTACCGTCAATAGCACTATAGTCGCCACTGGTTCTTATTTTAAAAAGGACCAAATTCCCTACGCAAGGGATTAAATTAGGGTATTATCTTACGATAGGCCCAAAACTTCCCTACACAATTGGGAGCATGGTTTTGTTTACCTTATTGTATTCTAAGAGACATTTTCTCTGAGTTTTTCCGTCGTAAATAAATATTTTTCTGAAATATAAACATTTTGGGTTGGGAGGAGGAATACGTCTCCTTGTTTACAAAATGCCTCCCTCTTCCTATTCTTGTGAGCTGCATCTCTTTTGTTTCGGAGTAAGTTTTCCGTGCGCACCCGGGGCTAGAGGTTCATCTGGGGGTTTGGTATTTATTAAAACCTTTTTTTTTATTTGGACCAGTTAAGAGGTTAAAGGTTGGGGGTTAGGGTAGGGGGTTAGGTTACTTTGGTAAGGTTCAGGTTAGGTTAGGTAAGGTAGCCCGGCTGCGCAGGGGAAAACTTACTCCGAAACAAAAGCGATTCTTGGTCACAAGAAGAGGAAGAGGGGGGCATTTTGTAAACAAGGAGATTTTATTCCTCCTCCCCACCTAAAATGTTCTATATCTCTGAAACTATTGATTTGCGACGGAAAGCTCAGAGAGAAAATGTCTCCTAGAATACAATAAGGTGAACAAAACCATGCTCCCAATTGTGTAGGGAAGTTTGGTCCTATCGTAAAAATTTGCCAAAAATAGGGTAAATTTTCTAGCATTTGCCCATACTTTCCCCCTTTAAACCCCAAACAAACTTGGGCCCTTTGTGGAATGCGGGGTTTTTTTGGTGGGGAGCAAATATTGCGTCGGAACACATATTTTTGGAGTTATATAGGGTACACAAAATGTCCTAGATCTAGGTAACTTCCCAACAAAAAAGAAAACTTACCTAACCAAATTTGACATGACCTTCCACCCCCCCGCGGTAATCTAGCGTGGGGGCTCCACCCCCCTTGCCCCTCTGATAATCTAACCTAACCCCCTTAGCGGGGGTTTCTCAACACTGGTCATCATTCTGTTTGTGAGGATCGTCAAGTTCACAGGGTCTGTGGACTTAGAAGATATCCATCTATTTCCCTATATCAGGGAATTTTTACAACACCCCTAATTTAAAAACTATGTGGTTGCGACGCTTTTTTTGTACCCCAGCCAAATATCGGTCCCCCAAAAAAGGTCCCCAAGCTTTTTTGGGGGAGAGGGGGGAGTATGGGAAAACACTAGAATTAAAACCAAAAAAGTTTTTGTCCACCCAAAAGGGAAATTCAGTGGGATCACCCAGATTCTGTCACCCCAGAGTTTGGCAGGGTGACGGTTCTTCAGGTGGGATTCCTGGGTGACGGTTCTTCAGTGGGGTCAAGACCTGGGCCTGACTTCATCTTCCAAGTGAGGTCAGGTCAAATGTGTAAAAGGGAAGAGTCAGGACCCTCCAGTCAGGTAGGAGGACTATAAAAGTAAGTGGCTAAAAAAAAATTGTCATAGGAGTCGTCGACCATGGCACGCATACCTTCTAAACTACCGTCTTTCCACTGTTGTGTGATGATTCCACTAAAGTTATTCATGGCTTCAACAAAACAAACTTAAAGTGTGAAGTTAAGTGATAACTGGATGAATTGGACAAATACCCCTGATCGAAGGATGGTCTTCTGTGAAATGCCAAAACAAAAACACTGCATGGGGTATAAATCCACTAAATCTATTAGAATTAGAGAGAACTGCAACTCCGAATGCCAGTGGTCGCTGGCAGTTTTAACTCACAATTTGGTGAAAAGTTGGTCAACTTGAAAAAAAAATATTTGGGGTTATTCCACTGCACTTAAACACAAAAGTATAATTTTAAGAACGATTTTTCTTCTATATGTATATTGTATAGAAGCCCTGAGTCTGTAAAACTGCATTTAACCAAAAAACCCAAGTAGGTTTATAGTTGAGGAGGCGAGGTTTAAAAGTTACTCTATGATATTTTATAGTCAAAAACGTATGTTTAGAATTATCTATACCTAGGCAGTCATATTTTTCCTGTTATTATTGTGTATCAATCAATAGAAAGCCTGGAAGTGCAATGAGTCCCAACGCGTGAATGGCAATGTTTTTTATTCATCTCCCCGCCCAATCTCCCCCGCCCACCACCTCCCCGCCGCGGCGTGTCGCCTCCCAAATTTATAACCTACATTGTCGCAGCAACAGCCGATTTCGGCATTCTTTAAATTTTTCGTTTTTCCAAGGCATTGCTTATTGTATTTTGACAAGCGTTTGCCAGACGCAGCAGTACTGTCTTAGAAAACAGTGTGAACATCACCCAAATTTTACATGCCACAATATACATGTAAAAATATATTAAGCTTTGCTACTCGAGGCGAGAAATTTGCATTAAATTGCTATTATAGAACGTTCCATCGTAATGAATGTCATCCATATATTAGTAGAAAAACAGAAGAACTATATTTTTTGGTATTCAGATGCGGTGCATCAATGTTTATCGCGAAATTAATTTATGAAAAATATTAGTCGCGGACCCAAAACACAGTAGACCAACCTTTGAGTTAAACTCCCAGCGACCACTGGCTTTCTCGAGTTTCAGTTCTCTCAAATTTGGGATCTTTTTTTTGCCCGTTTCTCGAATTTTCAGAAGATGCTTTTTCCCCGAAGATGCATAACACAAAGAAAATATTTTTTTCCTAATTTTAAAAATTACATTCACTGTGGGCTGGGGTGACGGCTCTTCAGAAGGGAAATCCTGGGGTGACGGTTCTTCGGGTGGGAAATCCTGAGGTGATGGTTCTTCGGGTGACATTCTGGGGTGACGGATCTTCAGGTGATCCGTTCGGTGTTCATCTTGAAATTTACCGTATGGTTTCTGTTTACCTTATTGGATTCTTGGAAACATTCTCTATGACTACCGTCGCAAATCTTACTTTTGGAGACATAACATGTTATTTATAGGGAGGAGAGGACAAGTGTTTATGTGCGCCTCACTCTTCTACCTCTTGTGACCTGCATCGCCTCTGTTCTTTTTCCCCTTGCCACGGACACTTTTTAAGGGGGTCAGCCACCCTGTATATCAGAATTTCATGAAAAATACAAAAAATCTGTTAGTCATATAATGGTAGCTGTGGGCCTTGGGCAACACACTGATAAATAGGTTTTTCCCCAAATAAGATATTTAAAGGGATTTCAACCTCCCGCTCCCTCCCCCACGCCATGCGAGCGCCCGCCTCGTTTGTTTACATCAGTTTTGACGATAATTTTTTTATTTTAATGCTATTTTTGAGTTTCCTGGTGCATTTGAATGATTACTTTATCATCTGGTATGCATGCGAGATCGTAAAGCAGTTACCGGGAGCGCATCAGAGCTCAGTGGCTTTGTTGCCGCTGATAAGGAAGGGTACTGTCGCAGTCCCTGGGGTTCGAGGTTCCCAACCTCACAATAACATCCTTAAGAATATAAGAAAATAAGGAAGCTACAAGAGGCCGCGAGACGTACACGGGTAATTTAGTGTTAAATTCTGATTAGCGTATTTTTACGGCTTATAAGACGCTGCATTTTGGGAAAAGACCACCCTGATTTTGGAAAAAAATTTTCTAAGAAAAAAAAGAAAGAAAAAACTTGTCTAAATATACGTACAGTCTTTTTCACACAAGAACCACACTATTCATTATCTTCATTCAGCACTGCTCTTCAGCCATTTTTATTTTCTAGCTTGTATGTGATGTAAAATAAATCGTAATGTTGGCTGGCTGAACATGTAGAACGCAGGTCGACGGCGGGAGTGAAAAACCCTACCCTGGCGGTGTGCAGCTGCGTGCCTGCTTGCGCTGCGTTCAGTAGGGTTCCCCCGTACTATATTATCAATCTCCCCCCCACTGAACGATTCACAGTACATTTTGCTACCAAGATAGCAGCTGTCGAAATTTATCGCTGTGGCTATTCTTATTCTCGCAGAATACTTGTTGATGCCCCTGTATTTGATGCGCAGAAGTTTAGCAGCAGGAAATGAAATTTAAGGAGGGAAGAAGAGGAAAGGCTTTCTTTATCCTTTGTTTACATACCCTTATTGTGGCGCGAGCTGGCAACTCAGCGCAAATCACCTCCTTGAGTAGTATTGCGAGAGAGCAATACGTACAGCAAAAAGTACGGGGAATTCACAATACGTACCGTATGTATTGCCCTACTGAAAGCACCCCTGATGTGCCCGATCAGCTGAGTCAGGCTTTGTCTCCTGAGTGTAAACACCTCTCACGTCCCCACCGTGCCTCACTACGTTGCCTGCCTCATGTTCCTCACCACGTATTGTTTTTAATTTTCCTGTATGCGTGTAGTATTTGTGGTGGCTGTATGTACATTAAGTTATACATTTTCATCTAATGTAACAAATAAAGTTCTTTATACACGCAATGGCTGTTTTGGGGCCAATCTGCCGGGGGGGAAAGGCTTCCGCCAGTATCGTGTAAAAAATCACAGGGTGAGGACAGATTGGTAGTTGATTTGAATGTCTTTATGGTATTCTAAATACTACTCTTAACAGGTATGTACTGAGGGTTTCAAATATAAAGGCTGAATTGAATAGGTACCTAAGCTAACCTCCCACAACATTCGTCTTGGAAAACGCAAAAGTGTTTTTCAGGGTATTTTTTTTGGGGAAAAAAATGCGTCATTAAGCGTAAAATACGGTACATTTCAATTTGGTCTTTTTCAATTGTGAGGCTGGGAACCTCGAACCCAAACTACTGCGACTTACATTTTAATTTTTGGGGAGAATTTGTATCTGAGCCACTGCTGTTCATGAGAAAATAAGGAAGCTAGGTAGGTCCCAACGGTTTTCTTGGCAGCTTCCTTATTTTCTTATGTTCTGATAGCAAGATAGATTGCACCAACCTTTGCAACCAAGCACGGCACCAACTCTCCCTCTCTCTTTGGCCCATGTGCCAGCTCTTGTATATCATCTTAACTCCTAAAGTAAACGCACAGTACTTTTATGCAGCCTATCATTTAAGTACACCAAATCAATGTACACACAAATTACACCATGTTGTCAGTATGTTTTTCAGTCCCAGCTCATTGTTTTTTTCTTTGTTTGGGAAGGACATACTTAAGTACATCAATGACACTAGTACTTACCGTATTTGCCGCGCATAAGAGCAGTTTTTTTTTCCAAGAAAGGGAATGCAAAATTCACCCTGCGTCCCAATCGGCCATATTACTAATGAAGTCGGGCAGAGAATGCAGAAAACTCCAGTGGTGTATTACTAAGGGGGTCTCGAGTGATCTGTTTCGAGCAAATAGAAAACACTGAACACAAATTTGTAATTGTGTTCTAAAATATCAACAGTAAAAGCATAATACCAAGAAAAAGTTGAGTTTAAGAGAAAACAAGAGGGGGGGCAACAAGGTAGTGGTTTCTGCTGCAAGATGGCTGTCAGATGTAAACATCACCCCCCTCCCCCCAGTCCCGCTGCCGCTCTCCCACTGTACATGGATGAAGACGGGTAGGGCCGTTATACCACCTTTGATCCATCAATCCTGACCCCTGTATCTCTATGGATTAGGAAAATTGTAAACTGTAACTGGAAAGAGTGATAGTAAAAAGGCTGCAACGGTACCTGTTAGCAGTGGGACCTTGACATACGAGTTTAATTCGTTCATTGATCGAGCTCGTAACTCAATTTGCTCGTATATCAAATCAGTTTTCCCCCTTGAAATTAATTGAAATACCATTAATCCGTTCCACCCCCCAAAAACCCCCACCCCAATTTTTTGATACCTATTGACTGGTGCACTCCCCCTCCGCCTTTGCTTTCGCCAGTGTATACCTGTATTGGGGTACGCCGTTAAAAAAAATTCTTTTTCAAACTTTGGCATCCCAAATTTCCTATGAAAAAAGGGAAAAAAAATTCAAAAACGATTTTTATCTATCTCCATTTTTGCATTGAGCAATTTTTTTACTTTTCAAAATCGCTTTTTTATATTGCACCCCTTATCGAATACTTAAAAATTGATACGCAGGTCCGGTTGGTCCTGTTTATTGCATCATCCCAAATATGATTTTCCAAAAATGACTAACGGTAAGCTCTTTCGTCATTGGGTTTCTCGGGCACTACATCACAGTGTACCCCCCCCCCCTTTTTGGGCCTAAAGTTCCATCATTCCCTTCTTAACCTAACAGGGCTGGTCTCCCGGGGTGGGTCCGGCCCGATGAACCCTCTCTGGCCTGCTGCCCCAACCTGCTCCCCGCAGCCTCTGTCACTGCTTTACACTCTTTCGGGGGCTCGGTGGGGTAGAGAACCCCGGAAACCTCGCACGGCTTCCCGGGATCTCCTGGATCTGTCCCCGACGTGAACAGGTGAATCCCGGGCTCTGCACCGGGCCAGGCTGCCAGCTGTATGTCTGAAAGTGGTGGGAAATTCAGCTTGGGTGTGATGCGATTTAACGGTGTCCCCATACTCCTCGCCAGCCCTCAGCTTCAAAATCTGGTCAGGGCAACCTGGGGGTCGCCTCACTCGACTCGCCATCAAAAAGAGGGGGCACACTGAGTGTGCGAACCTGCTCCTTCCACACGTGAAGGGTCACAGCTGTTTGGACCTTCGGGGGCTGCCCCCTCATCACTCTGAGCTGCGTGAGGAGTGCTTGGGGGCCGTCCTCTAGTCTGGGGTAAACCCTTTGATGTCCGTAGTAGAGTTTAAAGTACCCTGCAGGCAGTACTTACTAGGATTTCCGGGGTGTTCAGTTCTTTCCCCTCACCCCATTTTTTGGTCCACAGGGTCACAGAGCTGGGCTGGGGGTGACCTCGGGGTTTGGACCCCTTCCACCTTGATCTCCTGCACTCGGACCGGGAGAACCCCCCGCTTCACGCCTGGACCAGCGGGTAGGAGCCCTTTTGACCAGGATATACCCCGGGTATCTCCGTGAGACTTCCCCGCCGGGCACTCCTCTGAACTCTCCCTTGTACTGCATCCATTCACGCTGGACAGCAGACTGAAACCCCGGACCCGTGAACCAGTGTCAGATGGGTCCCCCCGGTGCGGTGTAAGGGGGCGCAGGGGCAACTCGTTTGTGTGAAACACGCAATACTCCAGAAGAGCTTGCGTCCCGCACTTCCCAAATGGGCGGGGTACCACCCTTCCACCCTGTGTTGGCCCTATTTTATCCCTTTGCGTACGATCAGTAGTCGGTGTAGTCGTATGTCACCAGCAGATCAGAAAGCCTTTGGCCCACTTTGAACACAGGCTTCTCAGGTGGCACCGGTCCTCTGGTACAAATGCCAAAGGTCCCTTTCCAGATGGGCCCTCTGTCCTACCATGCTCCTCCCTATCATTTGGGGTGCTTTCCATAGCGTCGGGACCACAGGTGGGTCTTGGAGGGGCTTGTCCTTCCCCCCATCGAAACCCAAATCCAACTTTTTTACCCTGGGCTTCCCCGGTCGTCCCCGGCCCATGCCATGGCATCCTGCCCGGCCCCCCTCCTTGTTGGATCGGACCAGGGACACTGTCTGGAGAGAGGGGGCCGTCAGCTAAAGGGCCTGGGGGAATCCGGAAGCCAAGGGAGCAGAGCAGTGGGGGGTGTTTAAAACGTGCATCGTGGGGACAAAATACATTGTTGCAGAAGTGGCTTGATTGTTCCAAAAATTTGAGATATTATAGAAAATGAACAAAAGAGTCGCAAAATCACTCAAACACGCCATCAGTGACGTAGATGAAAAAATTCGCATTCTCACATCCAAAAACATTTTTTTTTATTTTAAATCATTATTACCCCCTTTACATACCCCCCCCTTGCCCGGTCAGACAAGGAGTTGCCCTGGGACCTCCAAAAAAGGGTATTTACTTGCCATTGTTGGAATTTTTGCGAAGCTATTGTCGCAGTAACACCTGCCCTCTATAAATTTTGCCCCAGTCTCACCTCATTTGTAACGTGAATCAAGAATTATGTAGGTGCAAATGAAACCGTTTCTTTAGGGGGCTAACTATGTTTTGCATATAAATATAAAATCCATTTTTGCATAGCAAGAAGTGCTCAAACCAAAAAATTGAGAGGACAAAACCCCCCTTAAAAATTTAATTTTCATAAGTAACCCCGCCAAATTCCAAAAAAAACTATATTTACTTTTCATTGGACCTACCGTACCCTACTGTGTATCGCTTTGGAAACGGGTTGGGTGGAACTGCCGCTAAAATCGCACCACCCTCTCCATTTTCATTCGCCAGTTTTTTATACTTGTACAGCTTTTGGAAAAAACTGTGGTGGAACTGCCGCTAAAATACTGCCTCACCCTCCGCCATTTGATTTGCCAGTGTTTATACTCTGTTTATCAGCTGTTGGGAAAAAGCTGTGGGGGGACGCTGCTAAAAGTCTGCACTCACCCCCCGCCATTTTCATTCGCCTGTGTGAGCACAAAACAACAAGATGCTTCCCCGGCGAGGTAACCATGTGAGTGAAGAGTGAGACGCGGGGTGCTGGGGGGGGTGTCAAGCAAAAAAAACGACCGAGCAACTGCTCTAACTCGAAAACTCGTAAGTTGGGGGCCTCGTAAATCAAGGGACCCGTGTAGATGGGACGGAAACCCTTCCCCACATCAACCAAGACCAAGGCTCCCTATTCCTATTTATCGCAATTTCGATTACCACGATGTAAAAACTACCGTCGCAATTGGATCATCAAAAACCACGTGGTATCCCTAGTCATCGAGAAGGGGGGGGAGCTTAAAAGTATGGGCAGCCTGAGGCAAAATTACAAAACCCTCGGAACTGTACATGGCAGAGGAAAAAAATTACATAATAGTCTCTACCGAGCTATTCTATACAATGTTCTAAAAAAATTATAATTATAATTTTATTTTTGGGGGGCCGCTTTTTTGTATGATTTTTTAAATTATAATGTATCAAACGTGGTGGCAAGCCTAAATTATATGCTCTGGTCACAGCAGCGGGCAAAAGAAAAACATTACATCAAACCTCGATTAACGGGCCTCATGTAAAGACTTGGTATAAAGGGCTCCATTTCGGGCTTTTTTTTTTTTTTTTTTTTTTTCCTATTAAACCCCTTATCGCCGCTCGAATTGTCCATCAACATAAATTTTTTATTTTTTTTTTTTACTTTGGGGTGCTTTTGGGTTTTAAAGGGGTTTTTTATGTGTCACATTCTAATTATAAAAGGAAGGTGTGTGTGTGTGGTTGGTATAGGTTCCCCCCCCTTGGCGGGAAACCCATCATTACCCTATTTTTTTACCAGGTTACCGGGGGAAGGGGTTTTTAAACCCACTTATGAATATCCATCACTTTTTTTTTTTTTTTTTTTTTATAGACCTATTAGGATAATTGTGAAAAAAAATGGGGTTTCGAGAATTGAGGAAGCCCTTTATTTGGGGGATGGATGGGGAGTGAATGGGTGGGGTGATGGGTAAGGGGTTGGGGGGTGATGGGTGAGTGAAGGGGTGATGGGTGAGGGAATAGATGGGGGGTGATGGGTAAGGGGTGTGTGGTGATGGGTAATGGGTGAGTGAATGGGTGGGGGGTGATGGGTAATGGGGGAGTGAATGGGTTGGGGGTGATGTGAATGGGTTGGCGTTAATACATACCATTTCTACATCAAAGATTTCAGGAAAGTTAGAAGGGGCTATCTGAAGAGGCTGTGTTTTGGTGGGCCTTTTGGGCCCACCAAACACAGGGTGGGCCCGAAGGCCCACCAATAGCCCTCCGCAGGAGCTAGCCAAAAGTCCGCCCGGAGGCGGCTTTGCGCTATTTTAAAATAAAATTTTTATAAGGAAGGAGCCTGTGTTGCTAGTGATTTTAGTGGTACATGTAGGTGTAAAATTTTTTTAAAATAGTGACTAATAGTGTTATTGGCGTGGCCGCTGCTAAGTCTCCCTGCCCACCTCAACACCCTAAATCACCCTATCTAAGGTGACACGCAGTGCTACACTGACCAAAATAGTGACACGTGTATAAAACTGCACTTCACAACCATAAAAATATTAAAATATACTGAGCATTAGTCATGATAATAAGCAATCCCTTTGGAAGCCCGGCTGAATCTGGCTCGTATAATTTGTTTACCTTTCACTAGAGCTTGAGTTTGGGACTAGCTACACGGGTTGGTTTGTTTTGTGATTATTTCTCATTTATTTCACGTGTAGGAGGGGACCAAATTCACATGTAGTGCCCCCACTGTTTACCTCCCAACATAGCTACACATCGGGTTTTGTGTTTTGTGATTATTTCTCATTTATTTCACATTTTTCCGTTTTTTTCATATATTTTTCCACCCTTGGGAAAATACCCTCGCTATAACAAAAATCGGCTTTAACGGACCACCCCTTTCCCCCCCTTTAGTCCGTTAAAATCGAGTTTTGACTGTACATAGTTTTTTGTGAGAAGGATACTTTCTTCTATCACCAAAAAGCTTCTATACCTTTGATTTGCATTATTAATGTTTTTTTTATGAATCATATACATATCGCCTACCCTTACATATACATGTATTTGGTATGTTGCTGTACAACCGCTCGCTTGTAACACTGCTCGATATGTAAACACTGCGACCAGTAAGGCCGATTCCCACTATCCCCTTGCACGGCCGCCATACAACAAAAATGACGTCACCATCATCACCGCTTGAGTGGTATTTGTGGTAACTGGCACAGGTGGCAACTCCGAGCGGGAAGATGACTAATTTAACTTTGTACGGCGGTGCGGTAGACTTTGTTGTGACGTCATTGTTGTTGTACGAGGGCCGTACAAGGGGGATAGTGGGAACCGGCCTTTGCACTGTTTTTTTTTAAAATACATATCCCGGTCCCCAGCGTACGGCTTTTATGAATCAGCGTACGTGGTTATAATTTCTAGCGTTTGCCCATACTCTCCCCATTTACCCAAGCAAGCTTGGGGACCTGTTGGGGAATGGGGGGTTTTTCGGGGGGGGAGCAAATGATGCCTCGACACTTGGGGAAAATTTACAAATTTAAGATTTTGGAGTTTATGTAGGAGAGCCAAAAATCCTTAGGGCTAGGAAATTTCCCCAAACCCAATTTAACCTAACCTA
The DNA here is from genome assembly GCA_016584305.1 of Chionoecetes opilio. Lineage (NCBI taxonomy): Eukaryota > Metazoa > Arthropoda > Malacostraca > Decapoda > Majidae > Chionoecetes > Chionoecetes opilio. The sequence goes on along the minus strand of JACEEZ010018459.1, from coordinate 236,479 downwards.
ACCTCCAAGCGGGGAGCTCTGCCCCCCTCGCCCCCCGGGTAATCTACTAACCAAAGCAAATTAAACCTAACTTCCTAGCGTGGGGCTCTCCCCCCTTAACCCCCCGATAATCTAACCTACCTTCCTTCGATAATCACCCGATAATCAAACCCTAACCTTCTAACGAGGGGGGACTCCGCCCAACCTCGACCCCCCTGGGTAACCTAATAAAAGTTTACCCTCCCTTTCTTAGTGGGAGGGGTGGGGGTGGGTTCTCGACACTGATCATCATTCTGTTTGTGAGGAGCATAAGGTTCCCACGTCTCTGGACTTTAAAAAAATCCAATCAATTTTCATTAGATCTAGGGGAAATTTTACCTATCCCTAACTCAAAAAGTATGTGGTTGCGACATATATTTTGTACCCCAGATGGTAAAATGGACGAGGACTACGCGGGTCATTTTCTTAGGACACGGGCTAGTTTTTTTTAAACCCAACCGACCCTTAAACCCAACCTCCTTCCTAAAGGATGGGGGGCCTCCAGATGGGGAGGGTGTGTCTTTATGCTTAATAGACAACTATATCATTTCTTCTATTGTATGTAAGTTTAAAGGTTACGCGGAAGGGGATTGATACTGCACAGTAAAACTGAAGAAAAAAAAAACAGAAAACTTAACTATAAAAATGGCAGTAGCGATCGCGCAGTTCTCGTCCAATATATCTCCTCACCAAAAACCCCCGCATTCCCCAAGCTTGTTTTGAGGGGGAGAGGGAAGTATGGACAAGCACTAGAATAATACCGAAAAATCGACGGCGGGGAAATTTTTGCCACATTCCACTTGTAATATAGTTGAAAAAACAGGATTAGAAGGTTTTTTATAATTGGCCACCACATTTTTCGAAGACATTTTTTTCTATTTAGTTTTGATTTTTTTTGAATAAATTTAGCTCCTGTTTTATAGCGGGAATTAATATATTTTCTATAACGCTCCTCATACCCCCCAAGTTTGTAATTTCTGTCAGTATTGATTAGGTTAGGTTACGGTCAGGTTGGTATACAGACGCACAGGTAAAAGCTTATTAGATATATAGGTACATTTTTCGGTGCAGAACAAAGAATACGTCGGAACAATTATTTTTTGAGGTTTAAAGAGTCTAAATACCCTATATCTAGTTAATATCCCTAGGGCTGGGTTATTTCCCTAAATCTAGATTTTTCCCCCCTGAATCTAGGAATTTTTTTTAAAACCAAAATTTAACCCAACCTAGCGGATTTAACCTAACCTAACGAGGGCTCCGGGTCCCTCGACCCTCAGTAATCTAACCTAACCTCCTAACCTTATCAAATTTAACCTAACCTACTAAGCGGCGGGCTCCTCCCCCCTCAACCCCTCGGTAACATGACAAAAATTTTACCTTACCTCCTAGGGAGGGTGGGTGGGTGTTTTTTGACCCTCCCCATTATCATTATAGTGGGGCAGCTTAGTGGGAAAAGATGGGGACCCTCCGGATAAAGCACCAAATTTTTTCAGGCACTCTACAGGCTCCTAGCTATGATTTTGAGAGGGAGACAAATGATCCCCATCACTCAGATGGCTATAAGGAACGCTTCTTTATTATTTTGACATTTCCGCATGTGGAAATTAGGGTAAATGGGTTTTTTTTAAAAATAGTCATAAGATAATTTTATTGGATGAAAGTTATCTTATTATTATTATTTAATAACTCCAGAACAAAATATTCCAATATGGCTGTCCAAAAAAACATAAATTCAATATTTATTCGACTTTAAACTCCCCTGCGGACATCGCGAAATGCCATGTAGTTTATTAGCAGAACACGAATTAAAACATACTCCCTTGCAATTCAAAAATGACAGTGGTTAATCTATTTGACGGTGCATTATGAAAAAAAATTCATTAAGCTCATTATACAACAATCATGTTCTTCCTGTCAGCTGCAGGAAGCCATGTCCTTTGTTAACACCATATCACAATGCAGGTATGATTCATAATTGTAATTATGTGTCTACTTCTCACATTTGCAGCTGCACAGTTCGGTGCATTTCCAGCTGGCTTTCTTGCATGAACATCTCCCGCCACAACCTGCAGCACTTTTGCAGGCACACTTAAACAAGTTCACTTACAGCCTTTGCTGCCGCGGGTGCGAGCTCCAGACGGGAACCCAGGACTTTGTTTCTGCATCCAGTGTCCAACCGCAGCCTTCAGCAGTTGGTGTCTGTTTTTTGGGCCGGGGTGACAGGTTGTCCAGATGCCAGCCTGGTACACTGCACGCTTGGGGGTGCTGCAGGGGGGCCCTGTTGAGTTGGGGGGAATGTTCTCCATCGTTCTGTTTTTCTGGCAAAAACAGTTCCTTTCTTGCTTCATTCACCGACACCAAGGGCTGGTCTTGTCATATATAACGACTGTGAAACGTTCCAGCATCTGGAACTCCTGGCAATCCACGGTGATTTGTGCATGTGGATGTTCTACGATGAAGTTGAAGGCATCTGTGACTTCGGTATAGGCCCCCATGCTTCCCAAACCGACTTTTCTCCCCTTTCCCAAAAAAAGAAGAAGTCGTATCACACCCTGTGAAGCTGTGGAACACTGGTAGCGCTGTGGACTTCTCTTTGCCCAGAGTACTACAGATGGATTGATGTGTAGGAAAAGGAAGTTTTTTGCCACTGCCGAAGGCGACCCAGATGTCAGCCGATGGATCTTGCTGGCTAGAAAGTGATACTTCCCGATGAGGATGACAAAACGTCAGTATCCACGGTGCGTACCAACATGTGGGGCATCCCCCTCTCTAGGGGATCTTGTAGATGGACCACAATTCTTGTGTCTGCCTCTTCGTGGTCACATTGCGGCATCGAGTGGTCATGCCACTGCAGACTACAGAGGCTCCAGATGTTGCAAAGACCTGCTTTCCGTCTGGGAAGGTAGTGGATACAATCTCTTGATAGGAACTGGAAGAGTTCTACCTTGTTTGTGGGGTCCGCAGGAATCGGGCCAATTGCCCTGGGGCCTTGGTCTGGCCTGCCACCTTCCTTCGTACACCTTTCCCCCCGTTTCTCTCTGGTTGATTCTTTGATACTGTTGTCCAGGGACCTGTCCCATACCACACTCTACTCTCATAGAGGTTTCCTATAAATACTATAATAAATAATAATATACTATAAATATGTTTTACTATAAATCAAGATTTTTTTAAGTGAAAATTAGCCGTTATCACAAAAATGGTTCATAGGGCTTCTGAGTAATTGGATCGTTTTGTCTCCCCTCTCAAAATCATAGCTAGGACCCTGTAGAATGCCCGAACAAAATTTGGTGCTTTTATCCGCATTCCCCATCCTCTTGAAATCTGGTCCTTAGCGGCCGGACTATTATGTTTGTGAGGATCGTAAGGTTTACACGTCTCTGGACTTGGAAGAAATCCAATCCATTTACCCTAGATCTAGGGGAATTTTTTCAACCCTAACTCAAAACTGGTTGCGATGCCTATTTTGTACCTCAGTCAAATATCCTGCATTCCCTCAGGTCCCCAAGCTTGTTTTCGGGAGATGGGGGAATATGGGCAAACACTAGAATAATACTGATGTGTATATTGAGTCCTAGAAAAAAGTAATACTTGACGGCGTGAAATGTAGGATTTCTCGCCGATGGGAACGAGAAATCCGGTAGACTAGAGTACAGTACCATAAACCTGGACCAAGGGCTAAAGATTAGTTTTTGTGACCCTCTCCTTTTTCAGATAATCCGATAGATTTTGATGTGTTTTGAAAGAATCTGACCTTTGTTTTTCTTGGTAATCACTAGTTATTATTTTACCCCCCTGACAGAAGCAAGACATTGTTGCTTTGAAGAGTTTGATTAAATAGTCATCACAATAAGGTATGGTAATAGTCAAAATAAGTTACATCACTGGGAAGCCTGAGGTTTTTAAGGTTGGTTAGGTTAGTTTAATTATGGAAAGGGGGTCCTTTGGGGTCATGTCCTCTCATGTTAGATTAGGTTTAGTTCCGTTTTATTCGTAATCTATATTTTTCTGGTAGATTTGATGTATTTTGGAACAATCTGAACTGTGTTTTTGAGATTGGTTACGTATCCGAACTTAACTGAATCTCCACCACTAGTTTACTAACCTAACATGGACATTAGTTACCTAACCTAACCTAACCGATCAAGTTATTGCTGGTATTTAATCAATGAATGCAGAAACACCGGTAAAAGCTTATTAAATGTTTATACTGAGTACTATAATATCAAGATCAAGAACTAGAACTTTCGCAGAAAATTAGAAGTTCCGCCGATGTGAAAAATTGTAAAAGATATATATTATATAAGATATTTTTAATAGGAAGGCGTGTACATATGAGATATGAAAATCAAACTAACCTAACCCCACCTTTTGACTCACTAACCTATCCTAGCCTAACCTAACCCCACCTTTTGACTCACTAACCTAACCCCACCCCACCTTTTGACTCACTAACCTAACCTAGCCCCACGTTTTAACCTCCAAACTAAAGCCCAATCCTCATTAAAAAGTGTCCACGGCAAGGGAAGAATCGAGGCGATGCAGGTCACAAGAGGAAGAAGAGTGAGGCTGATGTAAACACTAGTCTTTGTCCTCCCTATGAACAAGTCATATCTCCAAAAGTAATTATTTGTGACGAAAGCTCATATAGAGAATGTTTCCTAGAATCCAATAAGTTAAAGAGAAACCAAACTCCCAATTGTGTAGCGAATTTCGGTCCTAGTGTAAAATAATACCACCTTTGGTTCTAATTATTTGGTAGCTACAACCCATTAACTAGGATATACGGTGACTTGCAATTACATATCATTATAAACTAAGCACATGAGCCTGAATACCAAGCTACATAATCATTAATCACGATTTAATACTGGTAAGAAACGTCAGGAAGGTGGCTAGTATATTTCCCGGATGCATGAGCTATTTCTGAGATAAGACAGCTTCACCTACTTCCTGCTACGCAAAAAATCACGTTATAATCTAATCATTCACACTATTTTATATGTGAGCAGTAATGTGGACGATATAAGCTGAGTACAGTGTTTACGCAAATCTACTTCCAGGCGGTGTCGCCAGCTTGGCTAAGATTTCCACGGTATCACACGTTCTTCTATGCAACGATAAACATTCCATAACGAACGCATCAAAGACTTCATTTAAAGTCTGATAAATATTTTTGGAGGTTATTTACATCAAATAGCATATGAACAAAAACTTAGTATCGTTTGAATACTTTTTTGTTTATTGTAAGGCATCCATCGCATGGGCGGTACCATGCGATCAGCATATTGTTTCAATAATCCCGAACTGCTCTTTTGAATCATGTTTTCTTGTCAGATATTCTCTACAATTTTAGTTATACCTGTTCCTCAGGTCTGGATGAGGTCATCTTGCCATATGTGCGTCACTTTGCCAACAATAAGGTGGATGGCAAGAGGCTGCTGCAACTTACTGCTGACACATTGCCTGCCCTACGAGTAAGCAAAGTGGGCCACCAAGAAATCATCCTTCAGGCTGTTGAGCTGCTCCGAAATATTGTGAGTCTTCCTTTCTTTATCTTTTATTGATTAATTTTAAGGCTCATGTGCACATTTAGGCTTTATGAACATACTGTATAAACCCTAATTTTCATAGATAATAAAGAGTTGCATTAATCCCATAAATCTATAAATTGGTGCTTCCTAAAAAATGTCAAGTCCACCACAATTCTTTGCTCGATTTATAAATCAGCTAAAAGCTGTAACTATGTAATTTACTGTGTATGAGATATCGTGTATCGACTCTTCTCCATTCGTAGATCTTGTTCAGGTCATTTTGTAGTGTTTCACATCTTTATAGCTTTCTATTTCTCTAATAGTTTAACATCATCCGCAAATAGACTAATATAACTATTTATTTCCTCCGTCATGTCATTGACGTAAATCGTGAACCTTATTGGTGCCAACACTGATCCTTGTGGTACCCAGCTAAGTATGTTTCTCCATTCAGACTTTTCATCCTTCACTACTGTTCTCATTTCTCTTCCTCTCGGATAACTTTCTATCCAAGTTTTGATCACCCCTGTGATTCCTCCAATATTTTCCAATTTCCAAAGTACACTATCCTCCCGAGTTTCGCGCTTACTTTCTGCCGGAGGCATAGCGCGAAACTCGGGTATTGAGAACACTGTAAAAATGCTTATTTAGTCCGTGAGTTTTTTTTTTTTTTTTTATGTGTGTGTGTGTGTGTGTGTGTGTGTGCCTACAGCGCCGTTAGGCAGTGACCTCCAGGGGTGGGATGGTAGGCCCTGGAGGTTAACTTGAGGGCTGTGTACCTACCGTATTTTACAGCTTATAAGACTCACTTTTTCCCCCAAAAAATATCCTGAAAATCCCCCAAGCCCCTGTCCACCTAGGAGTGAATGGGTACCGGGTGTTAGCCTAGGGTTTGTGACCCGCCTCCCGGGGTGGTGGCTTCGGCCAACACTACGTAGAGAAGAGGAGGGAGGAGAGGAGCTTGAGATTGAGCTTGAGTTGGGAGTCACCCAGCGGATGCTGTTTTGGTCTGAGTGAGTGAGCTTGACTTGACACATATCTTGTCAGCTGATGTTTGTGTGACAGTGTTAAACGGCAATAACACTGTCACAAAGCCTTCCTCTCTTCTCTCCTGTCTCCTCCAGTACCTCCAGAAACCACAGTACCACACACGTCATGGTTAATCACTTATAAAGGAGTATTTTGTGGTAAATAGTAAGGAACGGCGGGGGTGTAAGGTAAGGTGCTACTTATTTCGAGGTGTTACCTATCTTATGCGACACCGGCTGCTCCTGTAGAGAAAAACAAAGCAAGACTACAAGCTATACTAAGCCTATTATAATACTATACTAAGCAGGAAGGAAGGAAGACGTGTCCTGTACGTCTCTTATGGGAGGCGGTAGCAGAGTGGTTAACGTCAAGATATATGTCAAGCTCGAGCACGAGCTTGACAGACGACCTACAAAGTGATACTAAGCAGAAAAGGTCACAGAAGAAGAAGAAGTCTCCGAGTGGCGTTCTCGGTGATCCGAGTTCGATCCTTGATGAGGGCTGTAAAATCCACTTTAAATCTTTCTCTGCACTGTTGAGTGGCCTAAGAACACCCACACACTGCCCATTAACTCTAACTTTGATTGCGAGTGCATCGGAGGACACAGGGGCGGCATGAGCCTCTAATCACAGGCGTCACTATAGAAATTCTGTCTGCGCCACCACGGGCAAGGGCCAACCATCACAGCCCTCAAGTTAACCTCCAGGGCCTACCATCCCACTTCTGGAGGTCACTGCCTAACGGCGCTGTAGGCGCACGCACAACACACAACACACACACACACACACACACACACACACACACACACACACAAAAACAAAACAAAACGCGAAACTCGGGATATAATGCGCGAAACTCGGGATGGTAAGAATTTAGGACTCTGCGCGAAACTCGAGGATCGCGAAACTCGCATAGCGTGAGACTCGGGAGGGTAGTGTATAGTTGAACACAAATTAATACTAAAGTTTTCCTTACGACAATTCGATGGTCAAAGAATGTTTGTTTTTATCCCTGTACTAGATTCTATGCCAGTCCTTCTAGCAGCATCTGCTATTTCCTCCTTTAACTACATAAAGTACATCCTTGATCTTGATCTTGATCTTGATTTGAGAGTCACCCAGCGGATGCTGTCAGTGAAGCCTTTGGTCCGGCGTTCTCCCACTCGTAATCTGTTGGGAGAGAAGCAAAGGGGGGGGGAACACAGCCAGGTGTTTCCCCCCCCCCCCTCCCAGCACCACACCCATACGGGGTCCCCCATCACTGAGGGGCCCCCTGCCTCTCATGCGTGCTCTCCAAGAATTCTCCAAGAATTCTTTTACACTCTCAATCACACGACTGTCACTCCTCCCCTCAGCACACAACCCCAGCAGGTACTCCATCTCCACTCTCCTGTCTCTCATCTCTCGCCATTCTTCCACTCCGACCTCTCCTTCCACTACCTCCAACATCTTTGTTCTAGCATACTCATACCGTTCACATTCCAGCATCAAGTGCTCCACGGTTTCATCCACTCCTGTCACACACATCACACACACCTTGCTGCCACCATTCTCCCATCTGTACATACGACTATTTACCTCCAGCGACTTTGTCCTGGCTCTGAAGAGAAAATCCCCTCCATAGCCACCATCATAGAACCTTTCTCCTGTACCATTCCAGTGTTGATTTCTCACTCATTCCCCTCAGCCATTCTTCTTTCCCTTTCTCTTCCACTCTCCTATTTATTTCCTTTTTGCATACAGCCATACTCCCATGTCTCATCACTCCTGTCACAAACATTCCCAGTTCACCTGTCCATCTTTCCACTTTTACTGAGTCTTTCATCCACTTCCCATACATATTCCAGTCCCAAACCTTACTTGCCCATTTGCTGTCATCCATTCGTTGCAGTCTAGCTCTGTACCTCTGTCCTGCCTTTGCTATCCTCTCTCTGAACGTGCTCCATCCCATGTCTCCTCTAATCGCTTCCACTGCCACATACCTATTGGCTCTTAATGCTATTCTGCCTGCTTTGTTCTGTGTTACTTCCAATCTGTCCAACTCCTTCCTAGACCACACCATTGTTTCCAGGCCATACATAATGCTAGGGACTGCCACACCCTTCCATAGTCCTCTCACCACTTCATACTTGTTGGCCCGACATCTTGCCACACTGCCTAGCCTTCCAACCCACTGGTTGGCTCTAGCTATCCTCTCATGTTTAGTTTTCTCACAGCCTTTATCATCCAACCAAATTCCCAGATACTTGTACTCTTTCGTTCTCTTTATTTCATTCCCACCCACCATCCAAATCCTGTCATCAACAGAGTCATCCCCATTCACCACCAACACTTGACTCTTCTCCTTACTGAGCCTAACGTTGAAGTCCCTTCCATACTCAGTCACAGCATTCAGCATCTCTTGTAGCTCATTGTGGTTTTCACTAAGGATCACCACATCATCTGCATACATCAGTACACTCAACACTTCATCTCCATTTTCACACCCAGACCTGTACGCTTCACTCTCACTGCCATTTCCTCAACATATAATCCAAAAGTAGAGGAGAAAGGACACAGCCCTGTCTTACTCCTCTCTTACTATTCACCCATCCAGTCTCGAGGTCACCCATACTGAACTTGGCCTGTGTGTTCTCATACATACTGCTTATTATTTTAACAACCTTCTCACTCATGCCAATCGTCTCCAATACCTTACATAGCATTCTCCTATCCACTCTGTCATACGCTTTCTCAATATCTAGAAAGGCTAGATATTTCTTTCTTCCCCCTTCCTTGTTCTCTCAATCACTTTATTCATTACAAACATATTGTCCTCACCTCTTCTGTCTTTTCTGAATCCATTCTGCTCTTCACCCATCACCTTATTTCTTTCCACAACTTCACCTAGTCTTTCATTCAGTACACCACAGAAAATCTTACATACCGTGTCACACACCGCTATTGGCCTGTAATTTTTAATCTCCTTCCTACTCTTGTGTCCTCCCTTATGTATGAGGGTCACTCTACTGTCATTCCAGGCACCAGGCACCCTTTCCTCTCCATATATTTCCAAACAACTCATGCATTTCCTCAATTACTCCCTCACCTCCCTCTCTTTATAATTCATTCGGGATACCGTCCATTCCAGGGGCCTTTCCATTTTTCAGTTTTCTTACATACCCTTCAATCTCATCCATTCTAATTTCTTCATCCATCATTTCCTCTATTTCCCTCCCTAAGGTGACGTTCCCTAAGTCACTATCAGGCTCATTCACACCTCCAATATCTTTCCAGAAGTCTTCTACAGCTCTGACCATTTCCTTTTTCTCCCTTAGTGACCTGCCATTCACCACTAGTTCTTCTACATTTCCTGTATGCTTACTCTCTTCTCCTCTCAAGAACTTATACCATTCCCTACCTCCTTCCTCACCTTTTTTCCTAAGTTCTCTGATCACTTTTCTCTCTTCATTCACTCTTGCCTTCCTCACCAAGCATTTCACCTCCTTTTGCTTACTCTTATACTCTTCCCATGCCCTTTCATACTCTATTCTTTCAGCTTCACTGTTTGACCTATTCTTTCTCAGACTCCTACACTTCCTATTTGACTGTTTCCTTTCTTTCCTGGCCTTGTCGATCTCATTGTTCCACAAACTCTTTCTTGTCCTGCCATTTGCTCTCTTTCTTGTTCTGCCTATGCTCTCTTCTGCCGCTTTGTTAAGCTTCCTTAACAATCTCTCATTCATCTCATCCACACCTCTCTCAGCCCTCAAACCATTCTCTCCCAGCTTCCAGTCCTCATTACTCACCACTTCTCTGAAATAATCCCAGTCTGCATCTCTAAGTTTCCAACGTCCATTCCTCTCTTCTTTCAAGTTCACTCTTTTTTCCTTCAAACACTCATACTCCATTACCATGTCGTTATGGTCACTCGCTACGTCGATTGTCCTTTCCTCATCCACCCACATACTTCTCACCCGTTCTCTAGCCTTCCGGTTCACTAACATAAAGTCAATGGCAGATTCATTCTCCCTTCCACTCCAGGTCATTTCTTCAGCCAGGGTCACATTCAAAATTTCTAATTCATTCTCCTCTGCAAAGTCAAGCAGCAATTGGCCATTTCCATTTACTTCCTCTCCTAACACATCAATGTGACCATTCATGTCTCCCATTACAATCACATTTTCACTTCTATTCTGTTCTACAACCCTTTGCACAATTCTATACTTCCATTCATTCTCGGCTCTCGCCCTTGTTCCTTCCACTGTCATGTAACATACTATCACCAAGATCCTTTCTCTTCCTTTCGCACCTTATATTCCGACGTACTGCCATAATATCCTCACCCATTTCACACCCTCCTACATCTAGCTCCTCTACATCTATACCTGCTTCCTGCCTCACAAGTACTCCCACTCCGCCACCCTTTTTCTGCTGCTTACTTCTGCCCTTGCCGATCATACTGTAAGTCTCAGATCTAAGTTAAATCCTCTCTCATTTGTGTTTCTGTCACTCCAACTACGTCAATGTTCCATTCATTCATTTCCCTGCTGAGGTCTTCCATTTTTTCAACATTCATCCTCTACATTCACACAGCCCAACCTCACATTCCCTTTTGTTTGTCAACAGTCACTCATTCGCATTTGTCACCCTCTATCATCCTCTAAGTCATTTTAAAGATCTTGAGGAAGGGTGTATCACGAATTTGGTCAGAACTCAAAAGATAACTATGCTTATTTCTTTTCTGTCCATCTTATCAACTGTTAAATGTTAAGCTTATTTCAGCTTTATTTTTTTTTTGGTAAATCACAGTCTTTTAAAGATGTGTTATTTCTCACTTTTCACATTGTGTCCTCAGCATTACCATCTAAATCAAGAAAATGTGCAATACTTGGCACTGCGACTCAGCTCCAAGGCTCGCAGTGTGTGCAGTGAACTTAGGCATGCTGAGAATGCTGCCAGGATCTATGGAGGAAGTGCTGGGAGGAGGAGATGGAGACGAGGAAGAAGATGATGGTGGGAGACTCAGGAGTACCAAGAAGCAGGAGAAAGTATCAACAGCAGTGATTGGAGGAGTGGCAGATGTACTTTCATCTGTTAAGGGTTGGTGTGCTGGCTCAACAGTTGGTTATTTATGATTCTTGCTGTTCTTTTTCCTTTTTGTTCAGTCTGATTGGAATGTATTTAATTCTCAGTGTCTGATCAAGAAGTGACGAAGTTTTAATATCATGATTCAGTTATGTACAAGCAAAGAGGCAGAAGAGATACGATTTCCTGATATGGAAGGAGGGGGATAAGTAATAATAGTTCCCAAGAAAATAAAAAAAATCATTGGATGGCATGATAGGTCCAACATTGACGTGTGTAAATAAGTTAAGGGTACAGAATGAGAGTCATAGGTCCAGGATCAAAGCAATGAAAATATATTATCTTAGAGGTGCCTGTGCTAAGAACGAGGGGGAATGTGAGTACTGAGAGGTAGAGGAAAGTAGTTTCATAACATATTACCCCCCTCCCCTTTTTTTTCTTTTTTTTGCAATGCATATGCCAAAAGTTTTTAGTTGTTTTTAATTGCTTATAGGAAGGAGAGAAGAGGTCATCACAGACTACTGAGGGTGATGTAAATACTCCATACATCAGCAAACCAAATAATATTTCAGGAGTGATCAAGAAAGGTTACTTATTGCTGGCAGTGTATTGTTAGGCTGATTTAGGGATAATAATTAACCTAGTGTGGTCAGATAAAGCAAGCTAACATCGCCATCAATTTTCAGCTTGTTTTAATTTTCATAGTGATTAAGTTGTGTTGATGTAGGACTGCGTCATATTTGAACATGAATGTGTGATCAACTCATTATTATCTGTGTGAACTCAACTCTTGAGTCTTTAACCTATGTTTTGCTCAGTGAGCAGGGAATACATTATGAAGGAAGCAAACCCTAATATTCTCTACCTGGTTGAGGATTGAAGCCCTGATCCTCTCAGTTTTTAATTGAACATGCTATCCACTGCACCAACAGGCTGTAGGGAATTTACCGTACATGTCGGCCTATAAGATGACGGGGCGTAAAAGTCGACCCCCAAGTTTTGAGGTTTTAATTCAGGTTTAGGCCTATATTCTCAAAAGCACTTCAAGAAAAAACGGTTTATTTGAAAATTGCTACCCCGGTACACTAAAATGCTGTAAGCCACAGTATGATAGGTACTCAACTCAGTGTCTTGGTAGGTAAGTGACTGATTTCCACTAAACATGCAATCAGGTGAATGAGAAAATAAGTGTTTACCGAGGGTAACGGACCCATAGTCTTTCTAGTCTTCGACCATAGTCGCGAGTCTTTCATCACTTCTCACTTTAAGAGGGTGTCTGTTTTCTTTCAAGTTTTTCTTGAACTTCCAGGAGATGCTTTCATCACTTCTCACTTTAAGAGGGTGTCTGTTTTCTTTCAAGTTTTTCTTGAACTTCCAGGAGATGTTAATGTTGGTGGAATCGCGCCCGGCGGCAGTCCCCTTGCCGCCGCCATGAGCCGCCCTGCTCTATTGATTCTCCTCGTCCAATCCTCCTCAGAATTTTTTTTCCTGCCTTCCATGCCAAAATTGTAGCTTCTTCCTCTTTAGACAAATTGATAGGACCCATCTTCATATCGTCTGATGCAAAATACAGCAGAAGAAGCGTCATAGATGTAAATATAGGGTCTTGTTAATAGGAAAAGCTGTAATTACCTTCCCTCTGTGACAGCTCTGAGAGCACTGGGGGGTAGTTTTCCCCACTCAGTGTGTGTGTGTCTTGCAAGAACACCACGGTGTTGTCAGACATGATAAACCGAGATACTTTTTCGGCAAACCACAAAAGACTATGCATGCCATAATCCACTGTTTTCACGTTCGAGCGCTCCATCTTTTTTTGCGGACACTGTAGTTATCTGAAAGGTTTTGTTCAGTAAGTAGGTGAGGAAATTGGTTTTTTTTTGCATTAAACAAAAGGTTTGCTTTGCCCCAATCAGAAATCATAGAAAGATCAGAAGTTGGGCGCTCTGTGTCTGTCTATCTGTCTGTCTGTGTGTCTGCATCTCTACTTGAATCCCTTAATGCTTGAAGAGTTGGACGTCTAGTGAACGACATTGAAAAATGCAGGGTAGAGTCATCAGTGTAGGAGTGGATAGGGCATTGAGTTAGACTAGGATGATCATTAATGAATAATAGAAAGAGAGTGGGTGATTGGACAGAACCCTGAGGAACACCACTATTGATATACTTTGGAGAAGAACATTGACTGTCTACAGTAGCTGCAATAGAACGGTTTGAAAGGAAAATTTTTCAATTTCAGACATTCATCAGATAGATGAAGGGGCAATTAGAAGGATAGAAACTGAAAGAGGGTAGTTTGGAAATTAAAGTCAAAAGCTTTTGATATGTCAAGGTAAACTGCACTGACAATCAGATTAAAGATTGTGAGCAGATAGATCCTTAAGATATAATTTTTTTACTAAGGATAGATTCAAAAGCTTTAGAAAGGCAGGAAATCAAAGCTATAGAACGATAGTTTTAAGGATAAGAATGTTTACCCTTCTTAGGAGCAGGTTGAATGTGAGCAAAAATTCCAGCAAGAAGGAAATTAAAAGTAGATAGACAAAGCTGGAAAAGTTTGACTAGGGAGGGAGCAAGCACAAAGGCACAGTTTTTTAAGAACGATAGGAGGGACTATCAGGACCGTAAGTTTTCCGAGGATCAAGGCAAGAGATGGCATAGAAAACCTCATTCTGAAGAATCTTCATAACGGGCATAATATGTCAGAGGGTGGAGGAGAAGGAGGACAATGCCGTTAATCATCCAGAGTAAAATTTTTAGCGAAAGTTTGAGCGATGAGTTCAGCTATAGAAATAGATGAGACAGCTACCCGTATTCCTGACCGCCTTGGAGACACGCCCAACATTCTTGATCTTTTCCTAACTACTAACCCTTCTGCTTACTCTGTGAAACTATTCTCTGTTGGGTTCCTCCGATCACAATCTTATTTCTGTAACCTGTCCTATCGCTCCGGTACCGTCTCGGGACCCACCTAAGCGGAGGTGCTTCTGGCACTTCAACTCAGCTAAGTGGGAAGACCTAAGGCAGTACTACTCTGATTTTCCATGGAATGATTACTGCTTCCATGTCAAAGACCCATCTCTCTGTGCAGAGCGCATAACTGAGGTCATAGTCTCTGGCATGGAGGCGTACATTCCACATACTTTCTCTAATCCTAAAGCTCGTCAACCTTGGTTTAACTCTGCTTGTTCTCATGCTGTCCGAGATAGAGAGGTGGCTCACAAACGGTACCGTAAGCATCCATCTCCTGAAACTCATGCCCTTTATATTTCTGCCCGCAATCATGCCAAATCTTTACTTCAACTTACCAAAAACTCTTTCATTCATAGAAAATGTCAAAATCTTTCTGAATCAAATTCCTCTCGTGACTTCTGGCAATAACATGTGACTTCTGGCAATAACAATGGCTAATAACATCTCTAACAATTTTTCTTCTTCATCTTTCCCTCCTATGCTTCACCCAGATGGCTCCACAGCTGTCTCATCTACTTCTAAAGCTGAACTCTTCGCTCAAACATTTGCTAAAATTCCACTCTGGCTGATGAAGGGCTTGTTCCTCCTTCTCCTCCACCCTCTGACTATATTATGCCTGTCATTAAGATCCTTCGGAATGATGTTTTCTTTGCCCTTTCTGGCCTAGATCCTCGGAAGGTTTACGGTCCTGACGGAGTCCCTCCTATTGTTCTCAAAAACTGTGCTTCTGTGCTTGCACCTGCCTGGTCAAACTTTCTGTCTTTGTCTATCTACTTCCACCTTTCCTTCTTGCTGGAAGTTTGCTCACATCCAACCTGTTCCTAAGAAGGGTGACCGTTCTAATCCTTCAAACTACCGTCCTATAGCTTTGACTTCCTGCCTTTCTAAAGTTTTTGAATCTATACTTAATAAGAAGATTCTTAAGCATCTATCTGCTCACAATCTTCTATCTGATCGTCAGTACGGTTTCCGTAAAGGGCGATCTACTGGCGATCTTCTAGCTTTCCTAACTGAATCTTGGTCATCCTCCTTTAGGGGTTTCGGTGAAACTTTTGCTGTTGCCCTTGACATATCAAAAACTTTTGATAGAGTCTGGCACAAATCTTTAATTTCCAAACTACCCTCATTCGATTTCTATCCTTCTCTCTGTACCTTCATTTTAAGTTTCCTTTCAAACCGTTCTATTGCAGCTACTGTAGATGGACATTGTTCTTCTCCTAAATCTATCAATAGTGGTGTTCCCCAGGGTTCTGTCCTATCACCCACTCTTTCTATTATTTATTAATGATCTTCTAAGTCTAACTCAAAGCCCTATCCACTCCTACGCTGATGATTCTACCCTGCATTTTTCAACGTCGTTTATTAGACGTCCAACTCAACAGGAACTAAGTGATTCACGGTGAGATGTCACCGAGCGCCTAACTTCTGATCTTTCTATAATTTCTGATTGGGGCAGAGCAAACCTTGTTTTGTTCAATGCCTCAAAAACCCAATTTTTTCACCTATCTACTCGACAAAACCTACCAGATAACTATCCCCTCTTCTTCAATGACACTCAACTGTCTCCTTCTTCGACAATGAACATTCTAGGACTATCTTTTACTAAAAATCTGAACTGGAAATCTCACATCTCATCTCTTGCTAAAACAGCTTCTAAGAAGTTAGGTGTGCTGTGGCATCTGCGTCCTTTTTTTTCTCCCTTCCAATTGCTTGCTCTCTACAGGGGCCTTATCTGCCCATGTATGGAGTATGTCTCACATGTTTGGGGAGGATCCACTCATACAGCTCTCCTAAACAGGGTTGAGTCAAAAGCTTTTCGTCTCATCAACTCCTCTCCTCTGACTGACTGTCTTCAATCTTTAAATCACCGCCGCAATGTTGCTTCTCTTGCTCTCTTCTACCGTTATTTTCATGCTCACTGCTCTTCTGAACTTGCTAACTGCATGCCTCCCCCACTCCCGCGGCCTCGCTGCACAAGACTTTCTACTCATTCTCATCCCTATTCTGTCCATCTTCCTAATGCAAGAGTTAATCAGTATCTTTACTCTTTCATCCCTTTCACTGGTAAACTCTGGAACTCTCTTCCTGTTTCTATTTTTCCACTTTCCTATGACTTAAATCTTTTCAAAAGAAAAGTAACAAGACACCTCCCGAACAAAATTGGTCTACCCCTCTTTTTTTATTTTATTCTCTTACTGTCTTCTTTATAGGGACTGGCAACTAAGCGGGCTTTGTGTTACCCATTTTGTTGTGCCCTTGGCCAGTTCCTTATGATGAAAAAAAAAAAAAAAAAAAAAAGAAGAAGAAAGAAGCTGTGGAGCCATCTGGGTGAAGCATAGGAGGGAAAGATCAAGAAGAAAAATTGTTAGAGATGTTTTTGACTAGGTACCCGAAGTCACGAGTGGAGTTTGATTCGGAATTTTTTTGACATTTTTATTGGTTAAAGAGTTTTTGGTAAGTTGAATAAATTAGGTATGATTATTGTGGGCAGAAATAAAAATGGAATGAGTTTCAGGAGATGGATAGTTACGGTACTGTCTGTGAGCCGCCTCTCTATCTTGGACAGCACAAAAACAAGCCGAGTTAAACCAAGGTTTACGTATGTAGGTGTAATGCCAGAAGCACCTCCGCTTAGGTGGGTCCCAATGCAGCACCGGATAATAGGACAAGCTACGGAAATAAGATTGTGATCGGAGGAGACCAACAGAGAGAATAGTTTTTACAGAGAGCTTAAGCTGAAGGGTTAGTTGATAAGAAATGGTCAAGAATGTTGGGTGTCTCCAAGTCAGTCAGGAATATGGTTAGGGTGCTGCACCAGCTGCTCTAGGTCATGGAGAAAGTTGATGTCTTGTTCACCAGGATGGTCAGTGAAAGAAAATGATAGGCAAAGCTGGCGGTGAAAACTGAAATACCTAAGAATGGAAATTTCGGCAAAAAGAAGAAGTTTTGCTCAGTTTTGGATGTTAATAGCCGAAGAATTTTACATTTTCCGAGGAATTAGGTGAGAGATATACAGAAACAGATGAATTTTGTATGAAAGTGACATTGAAGTCGAAGCCAGACGGTAGAAAATTCTGAAAATTCAAGACCTTGGGCATGAGAGCATGTGATGTAGTTGCTTACATATGCGCAACAGCCAGCTTTGGTTTATTTGGTCGGCTTTGTTATTTGGTATGTGGTGCACAATTAGTGATAGGCAAGGTGTTTACCATTTTGTGGTAAATTTTCTCATTTTATACTTGACATACAAGTGGGCCCCTAGTTTTGGAGATATTTTTTAAGGCTTTAAATATATATTTATATGCCTACATATATGGTATGTAACAATGTTCCTATATACTGATAATTACATTAGGAAGTATTCATGTCTGCTTACATATTTAACCCTAGAACACATTAGCTTCTAGAACACCCCTATTCACATTCGCGTGTAACAGAATAAATGATATTTGAATTGACATAAATGGAAAGTTCATACTTTGTACTCTAAGATTACATCCTTTAAAAAAAACCAGTAGAATAACTCAGTTACTTAAAACTAACATATAACTTCATGATTTCACTAAAACTGTTACTATTCTAATACTATGTATGGTAGGGGGGTGAAAATCGGTCCAGATACTGCCAGGACGCTTGGGCTGCAGGTCCTGGAATTGCAGCTTCCTGGCCATCCTATCGGTGGTAGGGCCATCTGTCAAAAACACTGAATTATTTTATCGTGCAAAATTTTTATTTGTAGCAATTTATATTTTTTCTGCCACTATTTACCTCAATATTGTGGTGTTTGTGGTATTATGATATAATTTATTGCTATGCCCTGTAGTATATATAGAGATCAGTAGAGTTTTACTGAATAAATGAATTTCCTCGAATTTTTTCTGAAAATATATTAAGAGTAACAATCAGTAAAGAAAAAAAAATCAAGCAATATATATACAGGGAGGTCCTGTTATACGAGCATTCAATATACGAGAATCCGATGATACGAGATGTGTAAATTAGGGTCTATTTTTCAATATAAGAGATCGAAAATCCAATGCTACGACATTCAAACTGGGGTGAGTAAAATTACCAAGTTATTTACTAAAGTAAATTAAAAGTTATTTACTAAAATTATAAAGTCATTTACTGACTATGATTTTACCTAAGGTTGTACGATAATCAATCTGAAAATATGATAATTCTGGTGGCTTGGTACGACAATGTGGCCTACAAAAATTCACATCTCTGGACGATGTACAATGATTCAGATGCACAAAGACGAGTTTGTGGGCAGTGGAAGAGGTCTGCGCACCCCTCCCTTGTCCCTTACCTACCCTACCCTCTCGAGTCTATTGTATCACGCGGCAGCACAGAGAATATTTCCTCTTCCCCAAAGCTCCCTTCACACATTCCATAATCGAGCCACGATAGCACCACCAATTTGATTATTGACCCTATCGTGAAATTTAACCACAAAAAACGCAGACCACGATAGCCTCACAACAATGTCACGCTGCCTGTACATATGTGTCATGATGGTCGTAAGATGGTCACGATGGAGTCATGACAGCTGTAAGACTATGTCACGAATGGAAAATAAACGGTTATTTTGTCGTCACGATAGAGCTACGATAACCACTACAGTGCCATGACGGTGCCATGAACGTACCACGATAGCGTCAAGAGCTAGCCCCACACGTGGGTGGGGGTTGCCATGGTGATGGAGAAGGAAGGGGGACTATAGAGATGAAAGTGGGAGAAACAGGGTTGTGTTGGTTGTGCAGGGAATGGGGGGAAATGGGGGAGGGGGGTTGTAATAAAGAAGGTGTTGGTGGGGAAACGGGGGGTTGGAGAAGGCGTGGTGTTGGTGGGGGTGTTACCACGTGCTGATGGGAGTAGTGGGTAGGGAGTCACGGGGGGAGTGTCATCACGTGGTGGTGGGAGTAGGGGGAAGGTAGTCGAGGGGGGAGTGTCACCATGTGGTGGGAATAGGGGGAAGGTAGTCGAGGGGGGAGTGTTATCACGTGGTGGTGGGAGTAGGGGGAGTGGAGTCGGGGGTGGGTGGAGGTGAAGGAGAAAGGGGGGAAAGGCAGAAGGGGGTGCAAAAAAAGGGGGGGAAGGCAGGGATGAAGGAGCGCGTAACTATTTCTTATCGTCACGATAAACATACGACGATCATGATAGTGTCACGAAGCTGCTGCATAGATAACGATAGCGTCACGATAGACTTACGATACCGCTGCGTTGGGTACGTAAATCGGGGAGCTTCCCGATTTTTTAATGTACGCACTAACTTTTCGTGGCCTCGGCCGAGCGCGTCGCGATAGGTCACGATGGACCCATAACCAGGACCATGACGGCGCTGCGCACTGCATTGTTGGCGCTTTCGTGGTTCGATTATGGAATGTGTGAAGGGGGCTCAAGTGATCAAGGGGAGGAGGAAGAACTCTAACCCAGTCATCCCTGCAAACGCAGTCACCCCTGTTTTCTCTCGAGCCTCGGAGAGAGATAAACAGGGACTCTCCGCTGGCTACGTGCCAGCTTCCTGTCTCCCCACACAACATTACCACTTGTGAGTGTTATGCATGTTTTATGTTTAATTAATGTGCAGTTATGTTATTTTGTGTGCTATTTTCTCTTTCAGAATGCTTTTTCTACAGAATAGGTAGTACAGTGTGGGTAATATAGACGCTGTGTGTTTGTTGTGCTTGCTATAGTTTATTTTAGCTTGAAAAACATGTCTTTCTTCTTTTTTTTAATTGATGGGGTCCTGGAACCAAAACTATATTTTACCATTAGTTATGTGTTTCGTTATACGAGATTTCGCTTTACGTGTATGCCAGGTGGAACCTAACTGCTCGTATCTTCGGGACCTCCCTGTATAGGAGTATTCATTACTTATATACATGCAGAATGATTTGTACTGACCATTCACTGTGGTTCTGGTACACTAGGGTCCAACATTAAACGAGAAATTGGTCGATAAACGAGGTCGTTTTATGTGAATTCGCTCTATGTGAAACACAACCTATGGGAAAAATTGTTATTGGTCGATCGGTCCTCCCGTCCGTACCCGTACACTTATACTTGTTCACACCCATGCATACCACAGAACATGGTTTTAATTTACCCTAGGATCGAAATTCTCTACACAATTGGGAGTATGGTTTCTGTTTACCTTATTGGATTCTAAGAAACATTCTTTTGGACTCAAACTTTTGGAGATAATGACATGTTGTTCATAGGGAGGCGAGAAACAAGTGTTTGTTTTCGTGCGGCGTGCCTCTCACTCTTCCTCTTGTGACCTACATCGCCTCTGTTCTTCCCTTGTCGCAGACACGTCGCAAGACACTTGTCGCAAGCCTTCTTATGGCGGCCTGCTCACGTTCTGTACGATATTTCGGCGCTCTATATGAGAACTCCTTGGATTTGCCCTACTTTGATGGCAGAATCGTTCTATATGATCAAATTAGTTCCTAACGAAAATTTTGGAATTTTATTTATTTAAAAAAAAAAAAAAAAAAAAAAACTTAAGTAGTTTCCTTTATAGGGGAAATGCTTTATGCGAACACGCTTTATGCGGGACCCTATTGTACTTCCCACCTTCGCCTGCACTTTCTTTATGGCTCGTCAAAATAGTCACTACTTTCACCATCACTGGAACTCACTTCATACAGGCGATCATTATTACTGTCATTTACATCATGAATTTTAAGTATATCACCACCTTTACCAACATCACTATCCCCAAAGTCCTCATTTGTTGTGTCAAAAACACCAGGTTCACAAAGTTATTACTCTGCCAACTGTTTTAAAATATTTTGTCTCGCACCACACCTTGCCGCCATACTGCCTATACGACAACAGTGGGTTCTTATTCAATTCAAAATGCCTAATAAACCCTGTAAAAGCATTAAAAGAATTAACTATGCATTTACGAGACAATGATATACAGTCAAACCTCGATATAACGGACCTCGATGTAACGGACTCTATTTGCGTGACCTTTTTTTTTTTTTTTTTTTTTTTTTTTTTTTTTTTTTTTTTTGCAAATCAGACCGCTTATCGCCGCTCGAATTGTCAACTCAACATAATTGTATTATTTTCTCATTTTACTTTGGAATGCTTGGGTTTTAAGGAGTTTTGATGTTAGTTTGTTTGTTTAGAGAATAATTCCTCAGAGCCGTAGTGATCTACCGCTCTATATATTAAGATATATAAGGAAAGAGTGTGTTGCTAGTGCTTTAGTGATAGAAGGTGTGTATTGTTTAAAATAGCGACTACTAGTGTTATGGCGTGGCCGCTGCTACATCTCCCTGTCACCTCAACACCCTAAATCACCCTTATCTAAGGTGACACACAGTGCTACACTGACCTAAATAGTGACACGTGTATAGAACTGCACTTCACAACCATATAATATATATATATAATAATGAGCATTAGTCATGATAATAAGCAATACCTTTGGAAGCCACGGCTGAATCTGGCTTGTAGTTTGCTTACCTTTCACTAGAGCTTGAGCTTGACTAGCCAGGCGATGAGAGAAAGCACCAACATTTTAGGGATAACCCATCACTTTACGGGAGACTTATTCTTCCTTTTGATCTATTTTGGGGTGATTTTAATGTCTCATGATGCTGCTGCTGCTGCCGCGGCCGCGCTGCCAGGCGTGGATGAGCGCCTTGAAAGTATTTTCATATCTTTACTCATATGTATGAATAATAGCAATTCAAATGTGATTATATGTCTACATTCAACTAGAATAATGAAATTTCATAGCATACCATGCAGTAATGAGCGAGCCTGGATACTTACTACCTCTCCTAATACCAGTCCCGAACAGTCGTGGGCGAGTGTGCCAAATCCCTGATGTAGCGCTAGTCACTGTTTACCTCCCAACATAGCTACATGGTCTGGTTGTGTTTGAGATTATTTCTCATTTATTTCACGTGTAAGAGCGGACCAAATTCAGCATGTAGTGCCAGTCACTGTTTACATCCCAACATAGCTACACAGTCTGGTTGTGTGTGATTATTTCTCATTTATTTCACTTTTTTTTTTTTATATTTTTCCACCCATGGGAAAATACCCTCGCTATAACGGACAATCGGCTTTAACGGACCACACCTCCCCCCCTTAAGTCCGTTATATCGAGGTTTGACTGTACCACGTAAACACATACGCGTGTAACATTTTACACTAGGCCTAGCGTTGCCTCCATGGTGTAGTGGTTAGCACGCCTAGTTAAGAATCTGCAGGCCCTCGTTCGAGTTCGGGCCTGGGCAAGTCGGCGGCCAGCCTAACCTGCTGTTTATCCTTCCATTTGGGGTTGATAAATGGGTATCTGGGAAAAACTGGGGAAGGGAACTGTCGTAACCTAGATGTCACAGTAGCCTGGTGTCCTGGGGTAACGGGTTGTTTACCCACCTCAAGCTCAAAGGCTAATGCGACGAAGGTGAGCACCGAGACCACATGCAACATAGCGTATGCTCCCATCTTTACCTTACCTATAATAGGCAAAATACAGGTCGGAGTGTGTCACACAAACCTTTCACTACAAGACCGCATAGAAAATATAAGCTACATGAAACCCCAGCTCGCTACCTCCCAAACACCATATTGCATATTGAGAAAGTTGCGGTGTAAAATTTTACACCTTGAATGTGTTCTAGGGTTAATCATTATCTATTAAGAATATGTTTGTGAATTGTTTATGACATTGTAAACTGTATGGGTTGAATAGCACAGACAGAATTTACCATTATGAGTTTAAAAAAGAAAAAAACTAATTTGTCACAAAAGTCAAAACAGTATAATGTAATGATATTTTCATTTTTAGGCAGCCATTTGAGGGTCAAGTAAGATATGACAACATCAAGAAATTCCTGGTTGAGTTGAGCATTCGGCTGGCCACTATTGCTCAAAGGGACAAATTTGTCGAGAACCAAGCCAGCTTTATCCTGCAGCTGTGTGAGAACTTAGTCAGTGTGTCTGACGAAATCATCCAGGTGAGTACAACTATAGAAAAACAAGGATAGAATTAGTTACTTTCTTTTCTCCATATATTTGAGCCTCATGTGCCTGTAGGTCTTTATACTCTTCAGCTCCTCGATGGCTGGCTCTAGGTTTTCATTTAGGGCTTTGATGCTTTGCCCTAGTCTGGGATAGCACAGGCAGGCTTTTTCTAGTAACACCTTTTTGATGATTGGAGGCTCATGCCACCCCCTGGTCTCCTCTGATGTACTATAGTAGAACCAATTTATGAAGGCCGTTTGGGCGTTGGCTGGAGTGGGGAATTCCCTGTCCGACGCCCTGCCACTTCAGTCACAACACATAATTATCTCTGTTTCGTATAACAGTTATTTACCACTTCTGAATGAATTTCAATACTCTATATATTTAATTTTCTAATAAGGCTAAACAGTGTTGTCAATGTAAAAATTTTGTAAGAAAATAATGATTTTATTTAAATACTACAACGCTTGACAATGTAGCTTTACGATGTTGCCATTTAGACACCGAGAGATCATTTCCTCGCAGGCTGCCACCCACGATGGAAGCTATGCCTACACGCCAGCGTGCTCTTCATTGTCGCAAGAATGAACACACACGTACAGGAGTGAAGGACTACCCCTGCATCAGCTCCTTCACTCCTCCAAGGGGAGGAGTGAGGGAGAGCTAGGTTATCTTTTTCGATAAGGGTCTAATCCGATACTGGGCCAAGTAAGAAATTTGGCAACGCCGTGGACTGGGAATTCCCCTAATCAGCAAACACCCAAACGGACTTCATAAATTGGTTTTATTATTGCTGTCGAAGGCAGGGTTTATGGGCAGCATCTTGGTAGTCTTTGGCTACTTAACAATAGCAAAAGATTTTGCTCCTGGCAGTACTTTTAACTTTGGGCAACAAACTCACCACTTCAGGCTCTAACCACTCTGTCACTGCCTCTCCTGCTGATGATATTAGTGAACAGGCACTTCATACTCACCAAATTGACTGGATAAATGTAATAGATATGGAGACGGGACCACACGAATGTAGCTCAGGCCCTGTAAAACACAACTAAAGTCTATTCATTTAAGAAAATTGGCTCTCATCCTCCCATATGGTGGGAGGAGGGGGTGGCGGTGGCCGAGTGGTTAGCTCAATGTCCCGAGCTCGAATCCTGCTGGGGGCAACTCTTTCGACCTTTAATGCAGTCGACAAGAGCCTGGTAGGGGAGCAGAAGGTCCTGAGTTCAAGTCCCACCAAGGAGCAACAATCAAATCCATCGTCGAGTGGCTGAAGAAACCTGCATGCAGCTATACCTGTTCTTTCGACTGGGAATGCGACGGAGGAAACACCAGATAGCAACATGAGCCTGACTGAGGATCCGAACATCACAGAAAACGGGATCTTCACCTATAGATCACAAGGTGTCACTATAAAAATCCAGCCTGCGCCACCAACGGGCGAGAGCGACCAACATCACAACTCCCCAGAATGTGCAGGGCCAACCACCTGAGCCTTCAAAAGAAAAAATAGCTTACAGGCACTATAGGCTCCAACGTAAACAAATAATAATAATAAACAAATATATACAGCACGGTACCTTGACTTTAATTTGTTCATTGATCGAGCTCGTAACTCAATTTGCTCGTATATCAAATCAGTTTTCCCCATTGAAATTAATTGAAATACCATTAATCCGTTCCAGCCCCCAAAAACCACACCCAATTTTTTTATTGTACCTATACGACTAGACTGCACTCACCCTCCGCATTTGCATTCACCAGTGTTTACACTGTGTATCAGCTGTTGGAAACAGCTGTGGGTGGAACTGCCGCTAAACGTACTGCACTCACCCTCCGCCATTTGCATTCGCTGCAGCTGTTGTGTATCAGCTGTTGGAAACAGCTGTGGGTGGAACTGCCGCTAAACGTACTGCACTCACTCTCCGCCATTTGCATTCGCCAGTGTTTACACTCTGTGTATCAGCTGTTGGAAACAGCTGTGGGTGGAACTGCCGCTAAACGTACTGCACTCACCCTCCGCCATTTGCATTCGCCAGTGTTTATACTCTGTATATCAGCTGTTGGAAACAGCTGTGGGTGGAACTGCCGCTAATCGTACTGCACTCACCCTCCGCCATTTGCATTCGCCTGTGTGAGCACAACACAGCAGAGATGCTTCCACGGCGAGGTAACCACGTGAAGTGAACGAGTGAGACGCGGGATGCTGGGCTGATGTGGCGTCCGAGCGACTGCTCGTAACTCGGAAAACTCGTAAGTTGGGGCACTCGTAAGTCAAGGTACCACTGTATATATATATATATAGCGCGGAGCGGTTGGTAAGCCTGCTGGCCAGTCTCATCACTCCACCTCCTTCAGAAAATATTTATATTTCTCCACAAAGCTCACCTATTACACAAGATAGGAACATTTGGTTTACATCATTGGATTAAGCAGTCATTGCACATCTATAACACAATTTTCAAAACTGGATAGGGTTAAAAAACTAAGTAGGCTAATTACGATGAGTATAAGTCAGAGAATAAAATGTGATGGTTTATAACACTTTTTACTTATAATCGATATTTACAGCTATTATGAAATCAAGTGAAATACATGTGTTCTTGTCTTGTAAACTTCTCCTGAATACGATGGTACTTTCAGTGTTCACATAAACAGCGATATAGAAGAGAAAAGGAAGGATATGTTGAATATATTGCATCTCGATGACGGCTGCACGTGTGGCAGGGAGGGAGAGAGGGCATGCCACCTGCTTCCATACCTGCCTCCTTACCTAACACACACCCGTCATCGAGATGCAAAATATTCAAACATATCCTTCCTTTTCCCTTCTACAGTACCTTCCGAGTTTGGCGCTTGTTTTCTTCACAAGGCATAGCGTGAAACTTGAGGATCGCGAAACTTGGGTAGTTAAAACACTATAAAAATGCTTATTTAGTCACTTTCTCCCCCCAAAAATGCCTCGAGCCCCTGTCCACCCAGCAGTGAATAGGTACCAGGTGTTAGCCGGGGGTTTGTGACCCGCCTCCCGGGGTGGTCGGCCAAAACTAGAGGACAGGAGAGGAGGAGAGGAGAGGACCTACGAGATTGAGCTTGAGTTGGGAGTCCCCCAGCTGATGCTGTCGGTGAAGCCTTTGGCCCGGCGTTCTCCCACACATGTAGTATCAAAGACATTCTACAACAAGATACCTCACTCCAGGGTGCCCTGTGGTGCGCGTGAAATCGACCTCCGCCGTGCGGCAGGAGTTAACCAGTCTGCTGGCACATTCACTTGCTGCATATGACTATCAATTAAAATCATATAGACTATGGTTTATCAGTATATATGATATACTATTATCTTCGTAAATGTTTGTTCTATAATATTATCAAATAAAAAACAGTAAAACACGCTAAAGAAATGCCATTACGAGACTCTGAAGAAATATGCATGAACTTATTATTCCCTTCAACTCTTCGCCATTTAAAACTTTGGAGTAAACATTTACCATGAAATAGAAGCGCAATTTTATTAGCTTTCCATTGATATATTTCGTTTCTGATAAATGAATTAGAACCATGCATAAATTAGCGTTAAATAAATAAATCAAATCATCAATCGGGTAATTTTCCCGATTTATGGTGTTATTTATCTACTTATATATTTCGTTTTCTGATAAATAAATTAGCACCATGTATAAATTAGCGTTAACTAAATAAATAACCTCATCAATCGGGAAAATTACCCGATTGATGATTTTATTTATTTAGTTAATGCTAATTTATGCATGGTGGTATTTCATTTATCAGAAAACGAAATATATCAATGGAAAGCTAATAAAATTGAGCTTCTAATGATACCTTTCATGATAAAAGTTGACTCGCAAAGTTTTAAATGGCGAAGAGTTGAAGTGAATATTAAGTTCATGCATATTTCTTCAGAGTCTCGTAATGGCATTTCTTTAGCGTGTTTTACTGTTTTTTATTTGATAATATATAGAACAAACATTTACGAAGATTACAGTACACATAAACCTCGATTTCCCGGATATCGGATTACGTTGAAATGCCTGGTCTGTTTGTAAATTGACCAAGTAGACCGGCGGTCCGAGCGTCTCCTGTCACCCTGGTCAGTGTCCGCGCCTCCCACCAGGTGGCAGCATGCTCAGCGGTCGTATTGTTTACATTGTGGGCACACAACATTCACGGTTCACCTGCACAGCCTCCGTCAGTCACCTGACTCCACTGCCCTGGTGCAAGAACATTTCTGAGACTATTGAACACTTTCTGCTGCCTCCCGCCAGGTGGCAGCATGCTCAGCGGTCGTATTGTTTACATAGGACACGACACTCACGGTTCACCTGCACAGCCTCCGTTAGTCCCTGACCCCCACTGCCCCTGGTGCAGGAACGTCTCTTGAGACTATTGAACACTTTCTGCTGCCTCCCGCCAGGTGGCTGCATGCTCAGCGGACGTAAAAGTCCGCGGCGGGGTAGTTGATATTGTCGGTTGCCGGACAGTAAATACTAGAGTAGGATAAACGTCCGGGGGTGGGTAATGGCATCGGACTTTTTTTTTTTTTTTTTTTTTTTTTTTTTTTTTCCTTTCTTGCGATTCCCGGACTTTTGCGGTTCCCGGACCAGTGCTCCCCCCTATTAGTCCGGGAAATCGAAGTTTGTGTGTATATCATATATACTGATAAACCAGTCTATATGATCCGTATATATATATATATATATATATATATATATATATATATATATATATATATATATATATATTTATATATATATATATATATGAATCCGAGCGGCCGTCCGACTTCAGGCCCTTGTGCAACAGGCTGATATCCCGTGCGCAGTCCAGATTTACAGTGGTCTATGCCAGGCCTTAATGTGGACAAGGCCCGATCCAGGTCCTCAGTAGTGAATGGTTTGGCGAGGTCGGGGACACCTGGGGAGTCGATGTCATCTAGGATTGCATGGATGGTAGGGGAGGATGTAAGAGAGGAACAGAGACCAATCTTGTCATGGAAGAAAGAAACTAGCAAAGCAGCTTTCTGCGGATCATCCAGGAAGGGGCCGGCACCATCCTTTAGGGGCAGCGAGAGGCGGCGTTTGGTGCCCTCCATCGAGTGGAAAAAATCCCACATACGCTTGGTGGTGGAAGATGGTGAGAGGGAAGTGCAGTGGGTGCCCCATGCCTTCCTATGGGCAAGGAGGATGGTCCTGGCATATATGGCATCAAGCCGGCGATATTCAGCCCCAAGCTGCAATGTAGGCCTACGTCGCCACTGATTCCATGCCCTCCTACGGGCCTTGACGGCCTGGGCGCATTCCTCGCTCCACCAGGACTTGCCCGGACGGCGAGGGGTGCGGCGTGTGGAGCGACGAAAGGCAGCCAGTCTAGTGTCCTCCAGGAAAGTGGAAAGGGAGACAGCAGCTTCATCTAGGGGAAGAGAGGAGATATTCGGGGGGTCTTGAAGTGCCGCCTCGAAGAGATGCCAGCCAGAAGGCGTGAATCGCCAACGAGGCAAGCAACTGGGGTGAGGCCTGGCAGTGACGGTAGGGAAGGAGGCAAGGAGGGGAAGGTGATCACTTCCCATGTAAGGGCCAGTGGCGACGGTCATGGCACTGAAGGCTGGGTCCCCAAGGAAGAGGTCCAGGACAGAACCGGCTCCAGTGTGAGGATGGTAATGGGTGGGCAGACCCGGGGGTGATAGAAGGGACAAGCGAGGCGAGTCGAGGATGACTTGGAATAAGGCCCTCCCGGAGGTGTTGGTGAGGTGCAGAGGGAGCCACTTCTAGGCGTCCTCGCTGCCACTGCGGGAGGGCAAGGGGGGAATGGGCAAGAGTGTCGCGGAATGCCAGGAGGACACCTCCCCCGCGCCCTTAGGGTCTGTCATTCCTGAGGATGGTGTAGCCGGGCAGGTTGAGAGAGAGGTGGGGGAGAGCCACGTCTCACACAACCCTACCACGGAAGGCAGTGGTAGGGTTGTACCTACCCCCAGGTAGGTTTTGAACTTATGTGTCTTTCGTGGGAGAGATCGGGCATTCCATAGGAGGAAGGAAAGGGCCATTACTGGAGGAATACAGAGAGAACGGAGGAGAGAGCTGGCCAAAGACGGGCTAGAATGGCAGGGACCGACTTGCCCTGTTGGTAGAGGTTGTAGGCATCCATGAGGAGGGTAAACAGCTGAGGCAAGACATTACGTCTCGGTGGTGTGGAGGGGGCAGGAAATGAGGCGTGTTTGGCGGTGGTGGTGGCCCAGGGAGGCGGTGAGTCCGAGAGGCACGGTGGGCAGAGGAGGCAGGTCGGGCATTTTCCCGGGAGAGGGAGGACGGCGGGTGGTGTATGTCCACCTCATTCGTGGAGTGGATGAGGTCAGCATGTGTGGCTGGAGAGGCAGAGCCTCTGTCTGATGTCATGGGTGCAACCGGCTTGCGGGGCGCTCTTCGAAGGGGCCTGGGCCTCTGTGAACAGGGTGCGATGAAAGAAGGAGATGAGGAGTCGTGGAGGACCGGGTCATCATCCTCGGGTGGTTGTTGCAGCACACTGTACCGGTTCTCCGTGGTGATGGAGGAGTAGGAAACACCGGGGTGGACCGCCTTGGATGGTGGTGCAGCTGTATGCGATGGCTTCGCAGGAGGGTGCGACGAGGGAGGCGGTCCGGATTTCGGGAACGGGAGGAGTCGTAGCTGCTTGTTAATCTCAGGAAGGGGTGTTCGCTCCTGGACCAGCGTGCTGTAAAGCTGTTGAGCCTCGCTGTTAAAGGGGCAGTGGGGTGACCTGGGGCCATGGTGCCCGCCACACTGAAAGCAGTGGAATGGCCTATCGCAGACAGCGTCAGGTCCATGCTGTGGCTGGGGGCCACTGCAGCGGGAACAGCGCATGTAGGAGTGGCAGGTGTTAATGGGGTGGCCGACACGCTGACACACAGGGCAACGAAGGATGGGGAGCAGGTAAGGCTGTGTCCAGTACACCACCTGGCCGATGGAAACCCTTGGTGGTAAGGTACCCGTTACCTTAAGGCGGACCGCTCCACCACTTACCCGTGGTGGAGCGGGGCATGTGTCGTGGGGTGATCCAAGAGACCTCGATGGTAGTGCCGTCCAGGGCCCTCAGGAGAAGGCGGACTTCCTCAAGATCCATGTCGGCATACAGTGGCCCTACCTTGCCATACTGCGCCGGAGCACCTTCCCGCTCGGCACGGCGACAAGTTACCTGCCACTCCCCTAGGGTGAAGGTGCTGTCTTGGAGGATGGGCACCTTGGGTATGGCACTCTCCCACAGTGCCACCACCAAGGCTGACCCATTACCAAGGGAGCGGGTTTCCCCCTCAATTATGTACTTGCCGAGCTGAGAGGCATGGAGGGCATGAGACACCTGGCCAGGGTGTGAAATTACTCTGGCTCCATTGCTGGCTCTAATCAGATAGGATACCTTGACAGGGGGGTCCTGGGTTGCGGTTGTTGATCCAAGGGTTGCTGGTGTTGTTCCTGGGCCTCCCGCTGCTGTTTCTGTGCGGGGGGCTTTCCTGGATTCCCCGGGGTGGGGAGAGGGGGCTTCTTTTGCTGGTGAGAGGAGGGAATTCCGACGTGTCAGTGTCCATGTCGGCCATGACCGACAAAGGACATGGGGGCGGGTGTCGCCCAAAGGAATGGCAGAGCACGCGGGCACCACAACACAACAATGTGCTGGGGAGGAGTCAAATGCCGTGACGACGGGAACAGGAGCGGGAGAGGCGAAGCACAGGCAGCAGTGTAGAGCGGCTCAGCGACCTGAAGGCGAGCTGATGCACTGCGGAGAGGTAGGAACGAGGCGGGAGAACC
This sequence comes from Chionoecetes opilio, assembly GCA_016584305.1. Taxonomy (NCBI): domain Eukaryota; kingdom Metazoa; phylum Arthropoda; class Malacostraca; order Decapoda; family Majidae; genus Chionoecetes; species Chionoecetes opilio. The sequence goes on along the minus strand of JACEEZ010018459.1, from coordinate 205,053 downwards.
TTCCACTACGGCTGTTCCAACCCGACCACACCCTCACAGTGCAAGTGTATAAAACACGCTTGAACTTGAGCTTGAACTTGATTGGGATTAAACCCATGATAACTGTCCGGTGAAGCCTTTGGTCCGGTGTTCTCCCATACCCTTAACCTGTTGGGAGAGAAGAAAAATTAGGGGTTTTCATTTTCCTTTTCCTCTGCCAGCATCACATTCATACGGGACCCCCCATCCGGAGGGGCCCCCTGCCTCTCATGCGTGCTCTCCTTTAAATTCTCCAAAAATTCTTTTACACTCGGCCACATGATTGTCACTCCTCCACTCATCCCACAACCCCAGCAGGTACTCTATCTACCTATCCACCACCCCCTGTCTCTCATCTCACTCCATTCTTCTACATCGATTGCGACAGATACAATACGCTCTGTATTGTATCATCTTGATATTACTGTTGGAATATTCTTCATAGGCCAGGCCTTTGAACCGGCTGCTCCTGTAAAAATAACATCATAAATACATACGTACAAGCATCCAGTCTTATTGTCTATTTCCTCATACAACATTTCTTTCCAAAATTCTTTCACTGGCTCAACCCATCCGTCCACTTCTCACCACACAGTACAAGCAGCCGGGGTTTGTTTGATTTAAATCAAGTTGATTTTAATCATTGATTAAATCATGATTTAAAACAAATTTATTTTTTTTTAAATCACTGATTTAAATCATAACCTTTTCATTATTTGAAAACGAGAGGGGAAAGAAGGAAATTTAAGCAATGGGCTTTATGAACACCAATTTTATCATTGTAGTATGATTATATCATAATGAGACACAATGAGTGTGCGGGGAAACCACTGTGGCACTTTTAGATAGCAAATTGCCCTGTGGCTGTTTGTACAGCAGATTTTTTTTTCTTCTCAATTACACTACCCTCCGAGTTCGCGCTTGCTTTCTTCCGGAGGCATAGCGCGAAACTCGCGGATCGCGAAACTCGGGTATTATAACCCCGTAAAAATCCTTATTAAAAACCTTATCCGGGTTTTTTTTTTTTTTTTTTTTTTTTTTTTTTTTTTTTTTTTTTTTTTTTTTTTTTTTTTTTTTGGGTGTGTGTGCCTACAGCACCGTTAGGCAGTGTGACCTCCGGGTGGGGTGGTAGGCCCTGGAGGTTAACTTGAGGGCGTGTACCTACCGTATTTTACAGCTTATAAGACTCACTTTTTCCCCCAAAAATATCCTGAAAATGCCCCAGCCCCTGTCCACCCAGCAGTGAATGGGTATGGGTGTTAGCCTAGGGTTTGTGACCCGCTTCCCCGGGGTGGTGGCTTCGGCCAACACTACGTAGAGAAGAGGAGGGAGGAGAGGAGTTTGAGATTGAGCTTGATTGGGAGTCACCCAGCGGATGCTGTTTTGGTCTGAGTGAGTGAGCCTGAAAATTATCTTGTCAGCTGATGGTTGTGTGACAGTGTTATACGACAATAACACGGTCACAATGCCTTCCTCTCTTCTCTCCTGTCTCCTCCAGTACCTCCAGAAACCACAGTACCACACATGTCCCTGGTTAATCACTTATAAAGGAGTATTTTGTGGTAAATTTTAAGGAAGGTGCTACTTATTTTGAGGTGTTACCTATCCGTATCGACACCCGCCCG
>JACEEZ010018459.1:177436-197436 GCA_016584305.1 Chionoecetes opilio | reverse complement strand
AATATTGAGTTTTATTAGTATTGAGCTTTTTTAATATTGAACTTTATTAATAATGATTTTTTTTAATAATGAGCTCTTTTAATATTGAGTTTTTTTAATATTGCGTTTTTTTTAATATTGAATATTTGTAATATGGAGCATTTTTAATATTGAGATTTTTTAATATTGAGGTTTTTTTACATTGAGTTTTTTTTTAATATTGAGCTTTTCTAATATTTTTTTATTTTTATAATGAGTCTTTTTAATAATGAGCGTTTTTAATATTGAATGTTTTTAATATTGCATTTTTTTAATATTGAGTATTTTCAATATCGAGATTTTTTAATATTGAGTTTTTTTAATATTGCGGTTTTTTAATATTGAGTATTTTTAATATTGGGTTTTTTTAATATTGAGTTTTTTTCAATATTGAGCTTTTTTAACATTGAGCTTTTTCAATATTGAGCTTTTTTAATATTGAGCTTTTTCAATATTGAGCTTTTTTAATATTGAGCTCTTTTAATAATGACCTTTTTTTTAAATTTCGGTTTTTTTATATTGCGTTTTTTTAATATTAAGTTTTCTTTTTAAACTACGTTTTTTTAATATTAAGTTTTTTTAATATTGATTTTTTTAATACCTGTATAGTTTTTTTAATATTGAGTTTTGTTAATATTGTCTTTTTAATATAACGTTTGTTTAATATTGCGTTTTTTTTAATAATGAGTAGTTTTAATATTGAGAATTTTTAATAATGAGTATTTTTAATATTGAGTATTTTTAATAATGAGTATTTTATATATTGAGTATTTTTAATATTGAGCTTTTTTCATATTGAGATTTTGTAATATTGAGTTTTTTTATTACAGAGTTTTTTAAAATTGAGTTTGCTTTAATATTGAGTTTTTTCATATTGAGGTTTTCTTAAATTGAGTTTTATTAATATTGAGTTTTATTAATATTGAGTTTTTATAATATTGGGTTTTTTTAATACTGAGTTTTTTTAATATTGAGTTGTTTTAATATTGTTTTTTTTTTTGTTTGTTTTTATTATTGAGCTTTTTTAATATTGAGCTTTTTTAATATTGAGGTTTCTCAATATTGAGATTTTTTAATATTGAGTATTTTTAATATTGAGTATTTTTAAAACTGAGTTTTTTTAATATTGAGTATTTTTAATATTGAGTATTTTTAATATTGAGTTTGTTTAATATTGAGTTATTTTAATATTGAGCTTTTTTAATATTGAGTATTTCTAATATTGAGCATTTTTAATATTGAGTTTTTAATATTGAGTTTTTTTAATATTGAGGTTTTTTAATATTGAGTTTTTTTAATAATGAGTTTTTTTAATAATGAGCTTTTATAATATTGAATGTTTTTAATATTGCATTTTTTTAATATTGAGTATTTTCAATATTGAGATTTTTTAATATTGAGTTTTTTTAATATTGCGTTTTTATAATATTGAGTATTTTTAATATTGAGTATTTTCAATATTGAGTATTTTTAATATTGAGTTTTATCAGTACTGAGATTTTTTTAATATTGAAATTTTTAATATTGATCATTTTTAATATAGAGTTTTTATAATATTGAGCTTTTTAAAATTGAGCTTTTTTAATATTGAACTTTTTAATACTGAGGTTTTTTATTATTCAGCATTTTTTAATATTAAGTTTTTTTAATATTGAGTTTTTTTACTATTGAACTCTTTTAATATTGAGTATTTTATATAATGAGTTTTTTAATAGAAGTGTTTTTTTAATATTGAGTTTTAATAATATTAAGTTTTTTTAATATTGAGTTCTTTTAATATTGAGTTTTTTTAATATTTAGGTTTTTTTATGTTAAGCTTTTTTAATATTGAGCTTTTTAAATATTGAGCTTTTTTAATATTGCGGTTTTTTAATATTGAGTATTTTTAATATTGGGTTTTTTTAATATTGAGTTTTTTTCAATATTGAGCTTTTTTAACATTGAGCTTTTTCAATATTGAGCTTTTTTAATATTGAGTTCTTTCAATAATGACCTTTTTTTAAATTTCAGTTTTTTATATTGCGTTTTTTTAATATTAAGTTTTTTTTTTAAACAACGTTTTTTTAATATTAAGTTTTTTTAATATTGAGTTTTTTTAATACCTATATAGTTTTTTTAATATTGAGTTTTGTTAATTTTGTCTTTTTAATATTACATTTGTTTAATATTGCGTTTTTCTAATAATGAGTAGTTTTAATATTGAGAATTTTTAATATTGAGTATTTTTAATGATGAGTATTTTATATATTGAGTATTTTTAATATTGAGCTTTTTTCATATTGAGATTTTGTAATATTGAGTTTTTTTATTACGGAGTTTTTTTTAATTGAGTTTGCTTTAATATTGAGTTTTTTCACATTGAGGTTTTTTTAAATTGAGTTTTTTCCATATTGAGTTTTATTAATATTGAGTTTTTATAATATTGATTTTTTTTAATACTGAGTTTTTTAATATTGAGTTTTTATAATATTGAGTTTTTATAATATTGTGTTTTTTTAATACTGAGTTTTTTTAATATTGAGTTGTTTTAATATTGATTTTTTTTATTTTTTTATTTTTTATTATTGAGCTTTTTCAATATTGAGCTTTTTTTAATATTGAGGTTTTTCAATATTGAGATTTTTTAATATTGAGTATTTTTAATATTGAGTATTTTTAAAACTGAGCTTTTTTAATATTGAGTATTTTTAATATTGAGTATTTTTAATATTGAGTTTGTTTAATATTGAGTTATTTTAATATTGAGCTTTTTTAATATTGAGTATTTCTAATATTGAGCATTTTTTAAATTGAGTTTGTTTAATATTGAGTTTTTTTAATATTGAGCTTTTTTAATATTGAGTTTTTTTAATAAGGAGTTTTTTTAATAATGAGCTTTTATAATATTGAATGTTTTTAATATTGCATTTTTTTAATATTGAGTATTTTTAATATTGAGATTTTTTAATATTGAGTTTTTTTAATATTGCGTTTTTATAATATTGAGTATTTTTAAGATTGAGTATTTTTAATATTGAGTATTTTTAATATTGAGTTTTATCAATACTGAGGTTTTTTTAATATTGAAATTTTTAATATTGATCATTTTTAATATAGTTTTTATAATATTGAGCTTTTTTAAAATTGAGCTCTTTTAATATTGAACTTTTTAATATTGAGTTTTTTTATTATTCAGCATTTTTTAATATTAAGTTTTTTTACTATTGAGTTTTTTTTACTATTGAACTCTTTTAATATTGAGTATTTTAAATAATGAGTTTTTTTAATAGAAGTTTTTTTTTTATATTGAGTTTTAATAATATTAAGTTTTTTTAATATTGAGTTTTTTTAATATTGAGTTTTTCTAATATTTAGGTTTTTTATGTTAAGCTTTTTTAATATTGAGCTTTTTAAATATTGAGCTTTTTTAATATTGCGGTTTTTTAATATTGAGTATTTTTAATATTGGGTTTTTTTAATATTGAGTTTTTTTCAATATTGAGCTTTTTTAACATTGAGCTTTATCAATATTGAGCTTTTTTAATATTGAGCTCTTTTAATAATGACCTTTTTTTTTAATTTCGGTTTTTTTATATTGCGTTTTTTTAATATTAAGTTTTTTTTTTAAACTACGTTTTTTTAATATTAATTTTTTTTAATATTGAGTTTTTTTAATACCTATATAGTTTTTTTAATATTGAGTTTTGTTAATATTGTCTTTTTAATATTACGTTTGTTTAATATTGCGTTTTTTTAATAATGAGTATTTTTAATATTGAGAATTTTTAATAATGAGTATTTTTAATATTGAGTATTTTTAATAATGAGTATTTTATATATTGAGTATTTTTAATATTGAGTTTTTTTCATATTGAGATTTTGCAATATTGAGTTTTTTTATTACGGAGTTTTTTTAAATTGAGTTTGCTTTAATATTGAGTTTTTTCATATTGAGGTTTTTTTAAATTAAGTTTTTTCCATATTGAGTTTTATTAATATTGAGTTTTTATAATATTGAGTTTTTTTAATACTGAGTTTTTTTAATATTGAGTTATTTTAATATTGAGGTTTTTTTTTTTTTTTTTTTTATTATTGAGCTTTTTTAATATTGAGCTTTTTTTAATATTGACGTTTTTCAATATTGAGATTTTTTAATATTGAGTATTTTTAATATTGAGTATTTTTAGTATTGAGCTTTTTTAATATTGAGTATTTTTAATATTGAGTATTTTTAATATTGAGTTTGTTTAATATTGAGTTATTTTAATATTGAGCTTTTTTAATATTGAGTTTTTTTAATAATGAGTTTTTTTAATAATGACCTTTTTTAATATTGAATGTTTTTTATATTGCATTTTTTAAATATTGAGTATTTTCAATATTGAGATTTTTTAATATTGAGTTTTTTTAATATTGCGTTTTTATAATATTGAGTATTTTTAAGATTGAGTATTTTTAATATTGAGTATTTTTAATATTGAGTATTTTTAATATTGAGTTTTATCAATACTGAGTTTTTAATATTGAAATTTTTAATATTGATCATTTTTAATATAGTTTTTATAATATTGAGCTTTTTTAAAATTGAGCTTTTTTAATATTGAACTTTTTAATATTGAGCTTTTTTATTATTCAGCATTTTTTAATATTAAGTTTTTTTAATATTGAGTTTTTTTTACTATTGATCTCTTTTAATATTGAGTATTTTAAATAATGAGTTTTTTTATAGAAGTTTTTTTTTAATATTGAGTTTTAATAATATTAAGGTTTTTTAATATTGAGTTTTTTTAATATTGAGTTTTTCTAATATTTAGATTTTTTTATGTTAAGCTTTTTTAATATTGAGCTTTTTAAATATTGAGCTTTTTTAATATGGCGGTTTTTTAATATTGAGTATTTTTAATATTGGGTTTTTTTAATATTGAGTTTTTTTCAATATTGAGCTTTTTTAACATTGAGCTTTTTCAATATTGAGCTTTTTTAATATTGAGCTCTTTTAATAATGACCTTTTTTTTAAATTTCGGTTTTTTTATATTGCGTTTTTTTAATATTAAGTTTTTTTAATATTAAGTTTTTTTAATATTGAGTTTTTTTAATACCTCTATATTTTTTTTTAATATTGAGTTTTGTTAATATTGTCTTTTTAATATTACGTTTGTTTAATATTGCGTTTTTTTAATAATGAGTAGTTTTAATAGTGAGAATTTTTAATATTGAGTATTTTTAATAATGAGTATTTTATATATTGAGTATTTTTAATATTGAGCTTTTTTCATATTGAGATTTTGTAATATTGAGTTTTTTTATTACGGAGTTTTTTTAAATTGAGTTTGCTTTAATATTGAGTTTTTTCATATTGAGGTTTTTTTAAATTGAGTTTTTTCCATATTGAGTTTTATTAATATTGAGTTTTTATAATATTGAGTTTTTATAATATTGAGTTTTTTTAATACTGAGTTTTTTTAATATTGAGTCGTTTTAATATTGAGTTTTTTTATTTTTTTATTTTTTATTATTGAGCTTTTTTAATATTGAGCTTTTTTAATATTGAGGTTTTTCAATATTGAGATTTTTTAATATTGATATTTTTAATATTGAGTATTTTTAAACTGAGCTTTTTTATATTGAGTATTTTTAATATTGAGTATTTTAATAATTTGAGTTTTTTAATATTGATTTTTTAATATTGAAGCTTTTTTAATATTGAGTATTTCTAATATTGAGCAATTTTTAATATTGAGTTTGTTTAATATTGAGTTTTTTTAATATTGAGCTTTTTTAATATTGAGTTTTTTTAATAATGAGTTTTTTTATTAATGAGCTTCTATAATATTGAATGTTTTTAATATTGCATTTTTTTAATATTGAGTATTTTCAATATTGAGATTTTTTAATATTGAGTTTTTTTAATATTGCGTTTTTATAATATTGAGTATTTTTAAGATTGAGTATTTTTAATATTGAGTATTTTTAATATTGAGTTTTATCAATACTGAGGTTTTTTTAATATTGAAATTTTTAATATTGATCATTTTTAATATAGAGTTTTTATAATATTGAGCTTTTTTAAAATTGAGCTTTTTTAATATTGAATTTTTTAATATTGAGTTTTTTTATTATTCATCCTTTTTTAATATTAAGTTTTTTTAATATTGAGTTTTTTTACTATTGAACTCTTTTAATATTGAGTATTTTAAATAATGAGTTTTTTAATAGAAGTTTTTTTTTAATATTGAGTTTTAATAATATTAAGTTTTTTTAATATTGAGTTTTGTTAATATTGTCTTTTTAATATTACGTTTGTTTAATATTGCGTTTTTTTAATAATGAGTATTTTTAATATTGAGTTTTGTTAATATTGTGTTTTTAATATTACGTTTGTTTAATATTGAGTTTTTATAATATTGAGTTTTTATAATATTGAGTTTTTATAATATTGAGGTTTTTTTACTGAGTTTTTTTAATATTGAGTTGTTTTAATATTGAGTTTTTTTTTTTTTTTTTTAATTATTGAGCTTTTTTAATATTGAGCTTTTTTAATATTGAGGTTTTTCTATATTGAGATTTTTTAATATTGAGTATTTTTAATAATGAGTATTTTTAAAACTGAGCTTTTTTAATATTGAGTATTTTTAATATTGAGTATTTTTAATATTGAGTTTGTTTAATATTGAGTTATTTTAATATTGAGCTTTTTTAATATTGAGTATTTCTAATATTGAAAATTTTTAATATTGAGTTTTTTTAATATTGAGCTTTTTTAATATTGAGTGTTTTTAATATTGAGTATTTTGAATAATGAGATTTTTTATATTGATTTTTTTAATATTGAGTTTTTTTAATATTGAGTTTTTTATATATAGTTTTTTTAATATTGAGCTTTTTAATGTTGAGTTATTTTAATATTGAGCTTTTTTTATATTGAGCTTTTTAAATATTGAGCCTTTTTAATATTGAGCTCTTTTAATATTGTGTTATTATAATATTGAGTATTTCTAATAGAGTTTTTTTAATATTGAGTTTTTTTAATATTGAGTTTTTTTAATATTGAGTTTTTTTAATATTGAGGTCTATTTATATTGAGTTTTGTTATTAATGAGTTTCTTTAATATTGAGTGTTTTGAATATTGAGCTTTTTGAATATTGAGCTTTTTTAATATTGACCTTTTTTAATATTGAGCTTTTTTAATAGAGCTTTTTTAATATTGAGTATGCAGTATGTTGTATGCAGTAGTTGCCCAAGTAGTTGTCCCAAATGCGTATGCAGTAGTTGATAAGACTCAGTACAAGTGACTGGACAACAATTTTCCTGCTAGATTTATCAAAATTTTTACTTATGCGGCATATATACATTAACATCCCAATGACCTTTTTATTTAACTCGTTAATATGCGTGTCAAATAGTAAATAGCGATCCATGTATAAACCTAAATTTTTTACCTGTGTGCTAGGACGGACGCTGGTGTCGTCAAACTTAATCATAGTATTCTCAGGTACATGTGACAGTAACTGTCTTCTTCCAATGAATATACATTGTGTTTTACTGGCATTGATCATCAGGCCATTGCTAAGAAAATATTCTTTTGCCTTAGTAAGGGTTGCTTCCGTTTCTTTAATGACGGTGCCTAAGTTTTCGAGAGATCCACTGTGAAGAAACTGAGTGTCGTCAGCGTACTGGACTAGTGTACCGTCATTGAAGTGTTGAGCCATGTCATTGATATAAATAGTGAATAATACTGGTCCCAGGATGGAACCTTGAGGGACGGCATAGCTTACATTTTCTTTTTTTTATATTACTTTTTGTAACTTGACAGACTGACTTCTGTTACAAAGATAGCTGTTAAGCCGTAAGGAGTCAATGTTAAGGTTAGAACATTTTCTTAGGAGAATACTGTGGCTGAAAAAAAAAAAGAGAGAGAGAGAGAAGAGAGAGAGAGAGAGAGAGAGAGAGAGAGAGGAGAGAGAGAGAGAGAGAGAGAGAGAGAGAGAGAGAGAGAGAGAGAGAGAGAGAGAGAGAGAGAGAGAGAGAGAGAGAGAGAGAGAGAGAGAATTAAATGAGATGATAACATGAGTAAGTGACATAGAGACAGAGAAGGGAAGTTAAGAGAGGGAGACGGAGAGAGAATAGTAACGAAAAAACAAGAGAGAACATGTAGAAGTGACACAGAGAGACAGAGAACAAAGTTAAGAGAATGCAGAGTGAGAGAGGGAGGGAGGGAGGGAGGAAGGGGAAGGAGGAAAGAAGGAAGGGATAAGATAAGATTTTCATCCTATCTAGACACTTTGCAAGTACCAACTACAAGGTTATTGACTATACAAAGCGCCGCCACGTCAGCATGAACTAGGCGGACTCGAACCGCTGACCGAATGCACAGGGACGCTGCACATTGGGAACTCACGTCTCTACCAACCTTGCCACCCTGACGGGCAAGAAGGAAGGGAAGGATGGTGGGAGGGAAGAAGGAAAGGAGGGAAGGGAAGGAAGGGAGCTAGGAAGGAGGGATGGACGGTCTTGTCTCTTGAAAGGATCCAACAAGCAATTCGAGGATCCTCATACCTGTCTCTCCTGCCAGGGGCGGCGAAGGAGGGTTTTGAGGCACACACTTTGAAAAATTCCTTTGTTTTCTTTCTCTTTCTGAATTGTTTGATTATTTGCTTAGTTATTATTTTTTCTATTGTTTCGAGCTTGTCTTTAAGTTCCTATTTTTATTTAATTTTTTCATTTATGATTATTGTAAAATAGTAATGGTAAGAAATGAAGACGTGGCGTGACGATGGTTTGGTAACTGGCGTGTGATTATTCTTTCTTCACACCATCATTTTCTTTTGTGTTCCTTCCTTGGTAGGCTTTTGTTGGTGCTTTGGTAGGTGCGGTCCTGGTCGCGTAGGTACACCACATAACTGCCACCAAAACAAACTCATGCCACGCTCTGCACGCCAACACCCCACTCCGCTCCTCAATCACTCCTTCCTTCAATATGATTTATTGAAGGAAGGAGTGATTGAGGAGAAGAATGGAGTATTTGCTGAGTGTTGGCGCACAAAACACGGCACAAGCTTGCTTTGGTGCCAGTTATGTGGTGGCAATGCATTTTTTTTTTTTTAAATAACTCTTATTGGAGTGTGGGGGATTTGAACCCAAGTGTTTTGCATAGAAACAGCAACACTTTAGCACTGAACTATGGAGCGCCCATATGCTTGCCGGGAGGGTGTGGAGGGTGTCAATGCATGCCGGGAGGGTGTGGAGGGTGTCAATGCATGCCGGGAGGGTGTGGAGGGTGTCAATGCATGCCGGGAGGGTGTGGAGGGTGTCAATGCTTGCCGGGAGGGTGTGGAGGGTGTCAATGCATGCCGGGAGGGTGTGGAGGGTGTCAATGCATGCCGGGAGGGTGTGGAGGGTGTCAATGCATGCCGGGAGGGTGTGGGAGGGTCTCAATGCATGCCGGGAGGGTGTGGGAGGGTCTCAATGCATGCCGGGAGGGTGTGGGAGGGTCTCAATGCATTCCAGGAGGGTGTGGGAGGGTCTCAATGCATGCCGGGAGGGTGTGGGAGGGTCTCAATGCATGCCGGGAGGGTGTGGGAGGGTCTCAATGCATGCCGGGAGGGTGTGGGAGGGTCTCAATGCATGCCGGGAGGGTGTGGGAGGGTCTCAATGCATTCCTGGAGGGTTGGGGGGGGTCTCAATGCATGCCGGGGGGTGGGGGAGGGAGTCCACCCCAGGCGCTGAAACAGACGAGGCCCACTCATCGGGAAGGCGTAAAACATCTTGATTTCGTGAGTAAAAACAGAAGAAGGAAAGGGATGGAGGGATAAAGGGAGGGATGGGGAAAGGGAGGAGAGGGGGGAAAGGGGGGGGGGCTAGGACCTCTATAACTTGTGGGGGTGAGGGAGCAAGAGAAGGGGAAGGGGGAGAGAGAGGAAGAGAGGAAAAGAGAGAGAGAGAGAAGAGAGAAGAGAGAGAGGGGAAAGAGAGGGGAAGAGGAGAGAGGGGAGAGAGAGAGAGAGGAGAAGAGAGAGAGAGAGAGAGAGAGAGAGGAGAAGAGAGAGAGAAGAGGGAGAGAGAAGAGAGAAGAGTAAAAAAAAAACAAGAGAAAACATTAGATGACACAGAGAGGAAAGGCAAAAATTAATAGAATGCAGGTAAAAGAGGGGGGGAGGAGGGGGGGGGGAGGGGGGGGAGGGAGGGGGGAAGGGAGGGAGGAGGGAAGGTTTGTGGGAGGGAAAAAGGGAAGGCAGGGAAAGGGAAGGGAAGGGGGGATGGACCCCTTTGTCTCTTGAAAGGATCCAAAAGAAATGCGAGGACCCTCATGCCGGTCTCTCCGGCCAGGGGGCCAAAGGGAAGGTTTTCGGCATAAATTTGGGAAAAAATCTTTGTTTTTTTTCTCTTTCTCCATTTTTGATTATTTTTTATAGTCTTTTTTTTTTAAAACGATACAAAAATTCCATTCTATCTTAAAGGGTCTTTATGCTAAAAATTGTGCCTATGTTTACCTGATAAAATGGTTAACTATGAAAAAAATACAACCAAATTTTAGAGGAAGCGTGGTATTCCCTTCCCCTGGCTCAAAATCGTCGTAAGCAGCAAAGGTCAGGTTTTTTTTCCCTTTTTTAAAAAAAAATAGACTATAGTTAATTTTTTTTTTTTTTTGTTTCGAGCTTTTTTTAATTTTTCCAAATTTTTTTTATTATTTTTATTTATGACTTTTTTAAAATAATAGTAAGAAATAAGATATCGTGACGATGATGGGGTATTGGGGAGTGTCTAAAGATTCCCCCCGGGAGGGGTGGGGGGGTTCAATGCATTCCGGGAGGGTGTGGGGGGGGTCTAAAGCATGCCGGGGGGGTTGTGGGAGGGTCTTAATGCATGCCGGGAAAGGTTGGGAGGGCCAAGCATTCTTGGGGGGTGGGGGAGGGTCTAAATGCATGCGGGGGGTGGGTGGGGGGGTCTCAATATTCGGGGGGGTGGGGGAGGTTCAATGCTGCCAGGGGGGGGGGAGGGTCTAAATGCTTCTTGGAGGGTGTGGGAGGTGTAAATGCATGCCGGGGGGTTTGGGGGGGGAGCCCTGCCGGCGTTGTACACGACGGGGCCACAGTCCAGAAGCGTAGGGGCCCACAAGATCACCAAGGGTTCCCCAAAGGGGGCCTGCCGCCCCTGGATCTCCCCCTCGTCCCCCACGGGTAATATTCTCATTGATTCCCCTTATCCCGAGGGGGGGGGGAGTGTCACCCTCGGATCAAGATCCCCCTCGAGGGGGGGAGTTTCCCCCTCGGGTTTAAAGATCACCCTCGAGGGCGGGGAGGTTCCCCCTAATTTTGCTGACCCAGCAAAAAAACCGGCTCCGCCATTTCAGGTAGGCAGATAAGCTGAATCTTGCATCCGCTCCAAGGGCATTAGACCCAACCTACTTCCAACTCCTGCAAGTAGTCACCATGGGTGATGCATCCCACTCCTTGAATCAGTAAAGGCTATTCTCGATATGTTTCTCCTTCATATGGGTAGAATACCTCTCCGATACGGTGCCCCCGCATAGTCAGTTTCCCCCATCCAGAAATGGCCCCCTTGTTTAAAATATCGTAATGCCACCGACAATTCTGATACCTTCTTTTTGCATCATCCCACATGTCCGATGCCCCGCGTCCACGGCGCCGCTGCTCTGCACCTCGACACTCGAGGTCATTTGACCTCAAATTTTTTTGGGCCCCTTTCCTTTTCTTCAGGAAATTTAAAGATTTGACAAGTTTCTATTGAATTGCTGTGCGGTGTTTTTAATCTCTTATCCCTCTCTCGCTCCCGCTTACCCCATTGCCTGCTTTCTCACGTAATCATAAATCTTATTAGTTTTTATTTTTCTATTTTTACTATAGTTTTTTTTCCTTTCAATTATCACGTTGCTTTTTTTATCTTATTCTTTTTTGGGGGTTTTTTTTTAAGGGAAGAAACGAATGTGACGACTCTTTTTGGGGGTTCTATTTTCTTTCTTTCATTTTTTCAATCCAGTTATCGTGTGTCTGAATATCTATCACTTAATCGAGTCATTTCCTATAGGGGGACGAGGAGGAGGGGAGGAGGAGGGGGAGGAGGAGGGGGAGGGGAGGGGAGGAGGAGGAGGAGGAGAAGGAGGAGGAGGAAGGGAAAGTCACCAAAAGAGCGTGCCAAGGTAACATTTTCCTTCTCCCTCACATCACTCCCACCCTAACCTGCCTCAACCCCGTCCCCCCCCCCCCCTTCCCCCCCCCTTTCCCGCCGCCCCCCCCGTTTCACCGCCCCCCCGTCCGGCCTGCCCCTTTCCACGCCCCTTCAAACCTGTCCATTCATCTCCCAGGGAACGACTAAAATTTAGGAAACGACTGTATCTTTTTAAAAGCTCCCGGAGGGGTTTTGTTTTGTTTTTTTTGTCCTAATGGTGTGTTTTTCGTGTATCTACTACACTACTAACTATTTCTATACTACTATACACTATACTATGCAATACTACACTACTAACTACTAACTATACTACACTATACCACTGCACTACTATATACTACTGCGCTGTATACTACTACTACACTACTACTACTACACTCTACTATACTATACACTACCTGCTACTACTCTATACTACTCCTACTATACTATACCTTTCTTTCTCTTACTACTACTCTACGGGTATACGCGGCTACTACACTACTACTCTACTGCTTTCTGCTGCTGCTGCCCCTTTCTACTACTACTACACTACTATACTACTACTACTCTACTCTACACTGCTACTACTACACTACTATACTACTACTACTACTACTACTACTATATGCTACTACTACTATTTCTACACTACTACTACTACTACACTACATTACACTACTATATACTACTACTACTGCTACTACTACTATTATTACTACTACTACTACTATATACTACTACCCACTACTACTACTACTACTACTACTATATTACTACTACTACTCTGCTGCTGCTGCTGCTGGCCCCGCGTCTATACTCTACTACTACACTGCTCTTGCTGCTGCTGCTGCTGCTGCTGCTTTCTGTACACTACTACTACTCTACTACTCTATATACTACTACTACTATACTATACTACTTTACTATATATACTACTATACTAAATACTGCTCTCTGCTATATACTGCTACTACTGCTACTTCTATATTATTATATTAACTACTATACTACACACTACTACTATACTACTACTACTACTACTCTGCTGTACACTACTGCTGCTAAATGCTACTACTACTCTACGCTACTACTACTATTTTTAAAAATACTATACTATACTACTACTATACTGCACTGCTACTACTACTACTATACTACTACTACTACTATACTGCTATATTAAATTTTTACTACTACACTTAAATATACTACTACTATATACTACTCACTACTCTACTACTACTATTTCTATCTATACTATTCTACTACACTACTACTACTACTATACACTACTACACTACTACTACTACTATACACTACTTACTACTAACTATATTACTATACTACACTACTACTACACTACTACTACTTACTACTCTACTACTACTATATATACTACATTACTACTACTACTTACATACTCTACTACACTACTACTTATACTACTATTCTTTGTTCTTCTTCTTCTTTAAAACCGTACCTTGCAGCGTATTTTTAAAACAAATTTTTTTTGTTTCTACGTTTTTCTTTTTCTTTTATTTTTTAAGTTGCAGTTTTGACATTTCAGTGAAAAATAAAATTTTTACCTTCGCTTTTTGAGAAAACCCCATATTTTTTTTTTTTTTGTCACGTTTTTGTATCATTTACATTTTACAATTGCAGTTAACCCCCCCACCACCCCGACTTTCCTTTGCTATAAATTTGTCTGTTTTTTAGCCCCCATAATATTTTGAAAAAACTAAACTCAATTACCAAATTATTAGTGGACAAGGATACAAAACAGGTACTATAAAAATTTTTATTTTCACTAAAAACGTCTAAGGTACCCCAAAAATTTCAAAGGAAATTATGTTCTGGGTCTCACGGGGGTTAAGAAATATCGTGAAGATTTCTTTTATAGTATCCTTGTCCATAACATTTGGTATATTGAGTTAGTTTTTTGTAAAAATTTTGGTGGCTAACAAAAGACAAATTTTATAGCAAAAAGGGAAAACCTGGGGGTGAAGGGGTTAACGCAACTTTTAAAATGTAAATAGATACAAAAAACGTAGACAACAAAACAAATATGTGGTTCTCAAAAGCTCAAGGGACAATATATCGTCACTGAAATGTCAAACACAAATTGAAAAAAATTTAAAAAAGAAGAAGCAAACGTAACACGAAAAAATATATTGCGAGATTTTGGGTTTTTTTTTTACATTTTCTTTTTTTTCTTTTATTATGATGTATGAAAAAAATTGTGGTGAAAAGTGGCATGTATTGTTTGTTTTTCAACCCCTGTCATCTCATCCCTGCTGGGTTTTATTTTTTTTTATTTTTTATCCTTTGTTGTTTTTTGGCTTCTATGTTAAACCCTTCACGCCCAGATCTATCCTTTGTTATAAAGAACTGTCTGTTGTTGGCCCATTAAATTACGAACAGTACCTTAATATACCAATTAGTTAGTGGACAAGGATATGAAACAGGTCATATCTATATAATAATGCTTATCTTCACTAAAAATCGTCGACTGGTGGTTATATTACAATGAAAACTAGGGGGGGGGGGGGGGGGGGGGGGGGCACTCAGTAGAGCGCATACCTCCGCCCGAATATAAAAAAAGTATAAAAAAAAAAAGTTTTAAAAAAAAAGTAAAAAAATTAAATATTATAAAAAATAAAAAATAAAAATCTATATTATATATATATATATATATATATATATATATATGCACTCAGTATGAGCGCATACCTCCGGCCGAATATTTCATCAATTGGTTGCCATGGCTACATTTGTCAATAGATTTCATCCAAAATTAATTAAGTTCTTCCTTATACCAAATAGACTTGGTATACCGAGTTTAGTCCAAATCTATTCGTAACTTTTCGAGAAATCCTGTACACTAACAAACAGACAGACAGACAGACAGACAGACAGATCGGGGTGAAAACATAACCTCTCCAACTTCGTTGGCGGAGTTAATTACGTTCTGGGTCTCAAGGGGTTAAATTGTAATAGATGTAAACAAAGCTAAAACAAAAAATCGGTCACGGCCTCTCTATCGTCTTGAGCCACGTCACTTTAAACCCCAGGCTGCCACCTACGTGCGGCGCCAGGTGGCATGACACACGACGCGTCCAGTAAAGATATTGCAGATTTTAACCCCACTGAGGCCCAGAACGTAATTTCCATCGTATTTTGGTTACCATCAGACTATTTTAATTAATATAAGCAATATTCTATAGGTATGACCAGTTTAATTCCCTTGTCCACTAGCTAATTTGGTATATTAAGTTATTTTTCATAATTTCATGGCTAACAACATACAATTTTTTTATAGCAAAAGAAAGATCTGGGGGGTAAGGGTTTTAAAATTTTTGACGTGCCCCCTACTGCAGAACACCTTAAAAAGAAAACAAACCCCCCCCCCCCTTGGAAACCCCCCCCTTACCCCCTCTCCCCCTCCCCTCTCCCCCTCCCCTCTCTCTTCCCCCCTCTCTCTCCCCCCCTACTCTCCCCCCTCTCTGTTTTCCCCCTCTCTCCCCCCCTGCCCCCCCCCCCTTCCCTCTCCCCCCCTTCCTCTCCTTCCCCCCTCTTCCCCCCTCCCCTCCCCCCCTCCCCCCTTCTCTCCTCTCCTTTCTCCTCTCTCTCTCTCCCCTCCCCTCAATTTATAAACGTAAAAACATACTCATTTTTATCGTAACTTATAAAAAAAACTGTTCATGAGACAGAGGGGGGATATTTTTTTTTTTTCCCTTTTTCCCCTTTTTTTTTTTTTTCTTTCTCCTATTTTTTATTCGCCCCTTCCCTTTCGTTTCCCTTTTAAATTCCCCTTCCAATCATCTTCCTGCTCAACCCTTTTCCCCCACATTGCTTTCCTTCCTTCCTTTCTTCCTTCCTTACCTCTGTCCTTTCCCCTTTCCTCTGTCCCTTCCCTTTCCTCTGTCCTTCCCTTTCCTCTGTCCCCTTTCCCTTTCCCTTCCCTTTCCCTTTCCCTTCCTTCATTCATTTATTCTTTTTTCCTTCCTTCTTTTTTTTTTTTTTTAATATTGATATTTTTAAATATTTATTTTTTTTTTTTTTTAATTTTTTTTTTATTATTTATTTTTTTTTTAATATTGAGCTTTTTTTTAAAATTTTATTTCCCTTTTAAAATTGAGCTTTTTTTAATTAAATTTACCCTTTTTTAAAAATTGGTTTTTTTTTTAATAATGAACTCTTTTAAAAATTAAGTTTTTTTTAAAATTTGCGTTTTTTTTTTTAAATTGATATTTTTTTAAAATTGAAAATTTTCTAATTTGAGCTTTTTTTTTAAAAATTTTTTTAGCTTTTTTAGTATTGAGCTTTTTTTTAAAAATTGAAAATTTAAATTTAATTTAAAGATTTTTTTTTTTTTAATTTACCCTTTTTTAAAAATTGGGGTTTTTTTTTTAATATTGCGGGTTTTTTTTTTATTGAATATTTTTTAAAATTGAGTTTTTTTTTAAAATTTGGGGTTTTTTTTTAAAAATTGGGGTATTTTTAATATTAAATTTTTTTTTAAAATTTTAGTTTTTTTTTATTTTGTTTTTTTTTAATATTGACTTTTTTTAAAAAAAAATTTTTTTTTTTTTTATATTGATTTTTTTTAAAAATGAGCTTTTTTTTAATATTGAAATGTTTTTTAAAATTGCTTTTTTTAAAATTGAGTTTTTAAATATTGACCCTTTTTTTTAAAATTTAGCTTTTTTAAATTTTTTGAGCCCTTTTTTTAAAATTTTCGTTTTTTTTAAAAAAATTTGGGGGTTTTTTTTTTATTAGGTTTTTTTTTAAAATTGAACTTTTTTTTTAATTGAGCTTTTTTTAATATTTAGGGTTTTTTTTAAAATTGAACCTTTTTTTTAAAATTTTAGCTTTTTTTTAAAATTTAGCTTTTTTTAAAATTGAGCTTTTTTTATAATGACCTTTTTTTTTTTAAATTGGGTGTTTTTTTTAAAAATTGTGTTTTTTTTTTAAAATTAAATTTTTTTTTAAAATTGATTTTTTTTTTATATTGAGTTTTTTTTAATATTGTCTTTTTTTTAAAATACGCTTTGTTTAAAATCGCGTTTTTTTTTTTAATGAGTATTTTTTATATTGATTAAATTTTTTAAAATTTAAGCTTTTTTTTTAAAATTTAATTTTGTATATTGGGGTTTTTTTTTTACGGGGTTTTTTCTATTGAGTTTGCCCTTTAAAAAATTTGGGATTTTTCATATTTGAGGTTTTCTTAAATTTTTTTTTTTTTCAATATTGAGTTTTTTAATTTGATTTTTTTTTTAAATTGAGTTTTTTTTAAAACTGATTTTTTTTTTTAAAAAAATTGAGTTTTTTTAAAATTTGAATTTTTTTTTTAAAACTGATTTTTTTTAATATTGGGGTTTTTTTTAAAATTGAGTTTTTTTAATTTGATTTTTTTTTTACCCGGTTTTTTTTTTTTATTGAGTTTTTTTTTAATTTTTTTTTTTATTATTGGAGTTTTTTTTTTATTGAGCTTTTTTTAATATTTGAGCTTTTTTTTTAAAATTGGGGTTTTTTTCCCCTATTGATATTTTTTAAAAATTGAGGGTTTTTTTAAATTTTTAGTATTTTAAAAATTTTATTTTTTTTTAAAATTGAGTTTTTTTTAATATTGAGGTTTTTTTTAAAATTGAGTTTTTGGTTTAAAAATTGGTTTTTTTTTAAAAATTTTAGTTTTTTTTTTAATATTGGTTTTTTTTTAATAATGGGGCTTTTTTTTTAAAATTAGTTTTTTTTTAATATTGAACATTTTTTTAAAATTTAGGTTTTTTTTTTTAAAATTTTAGTTTTTTTTTAATATTGAGTTTTTTAAAAAACGAACCCTTTTTTTTTTTTTGAGTTTTTTTTTAATTTTTGAGTTTTTTTGGAAAAATGGGGCTTTTTTTAATTGATTTTTTTTTAACTTGAGTTTTTTTAATATTGAGATTTTTCCAAAAATTGAGTTTTTTTCAATAAATTTAGCTTTTTTAAAGTTGAGTATTTTATATTGAGTTTTTTTTTTATTGGCTTTTTTAAAAAAAATTTAGGGCCCTTTTTTTATTGAGCTTTTTTTATATTTAGGCTTTTTTTAAAAATTGGGGGCCTTTTTTTTTTTATTTAAAATCTTTTAATATTGCGTTTTTTTTAAAATTGGGGTTAAATTTTTAATATTGGTTTTTTTAATATTGAGTTTTTTTTAATTTGATTTTTTTTTTTTTTAAATTAGCTTTGTTTTAAAAATGAGTTTCTTTTTAAAATTGAGTGTTTTTTAAAATTTTAGTTTTTTTTAAAAAAAATTGAGCCCCTTTTTTAATATTTAAAATTTTTTTTTATTGGGGCTTTTTTAAAAGCTTTTTTAATATTGAGCTCTTTTAATAATGAACTTTTTTAATAATGCGTTTTTTTAATAACGGATTTTTTTAATATTGTTTTTTTAATATTGAGGTTTTTTAAATATTGAGTATTTTTATTAGTTAAAATTTTGTCAATAAGTTGAGTTTAAATTTTTTAATATTGCGCCTTTTTAATATTGAGTTTTTTTAATATTGCGTTTTATAAATATTGCGTTTTTTTAATATTAATTTTTTTTATATTGAGTATTTTTAATATTGAGTTTTATTCATATTGACCTTTTTATTACTGAGTTTTTCAAATATTTGTTTTTTTTAATATTGAGCATTTTTAAATTTTGCGTTTTTTTAATATTGATTTTTTTTTTTATTAGTGACCTTTGTTAATATTGAGTTATTCAATATTGTGTTTTTAATATTGAGCTTTTTTAAAACTGAGCTTTTTTAATATGGAGAATTTTCCATATTGAGTTTTTTAAAGTTTTTTTTAATATGAGTTTTTTTAATATTTTGTATTTTTAAATTGAATTTTTTTAAATTGAGGTTTTTTAATATTGAGTTTTTTTAAATTGAGTTTTTTTAATATTGCTCTTTTTTAATTAATATTGAGCTTTTTTAATATCGAGCTTTTTTAATTAATATTGAGCTTTTTTAATATTGAGCTTTTTAATATTGAGCTTTTTTAATATTGAGCTTTTTTAATATTAAGCTTTTTTAATATTGAGCTTTCTTAATAGTGCGCTTTTTTAATATTAAGCCTTTTTAATATTGCGTTTTTTTTTAAATATTGCGGTTTTATTAAATAGCGTTTTTTTAAATATTGACTTTAGAGGAGCCTTCAACTTAACTTCAACAATTATTTTACCTCTAACACGTAGAAACTATAGTGGTAGAAAGCAGTCACACAGGCAGCCTCGTTTTCCCCAGTAGGGCTGTTGCTGTATGTTCTTCCTTTGTATTCCTTTGTATTCCTTCCGTCTATCCTTCCACTCCAACCTTCTTTCCTTCACATTTACCCCTTCCTTTACTCTCATTCCCTTCTTTATCCATCCCATTCCTCTCTCTCTCTCTCTCTCTCTCTCTCTCTCTCTCTCTCTCTCTCTCTCTCTCTCTCTCTCTCTCTCTCTCTCTCTCTCTCTCTCTCTCTCTCTCTCGTCATTCTTCCTATCCCTTTTAACTCACTTTTCCTTTTTAACTCCTTCCTTTCATCTTCCCTTCTCTCTCCCTCCTATTTCACCTGCAGATGCAACCCCCTTTCCCCCTCGTCAACCCCCCCTCTTCCAGCCCCCCCAGGCCCCTTCAACCCCCCAAAAAGCCAAGGTTCCCGGGGGCCATAAGAAGGTGAGGTAACCCCCCCTTGAATTTACATAGTCTCGCAAAAATTCGTCGATAGTGATATTTTTGGCGCCGGAAATGATTTGGGGGGGAACGGGTCTTCGGGACGTCGGAAAAATGAGACAGAAAAGATGGAAAAAAAAAGGGTTTT
>JACEEZ010018459.1:162255-176592 GCA_016584305.1 Chionoecetes opilio | reverse complement strand
TTAAAAGAAGGAATTTAAAACAAGAAAGGAAAGAAGCCCTCAAGGAAGATAGAGGAAAAAATATAAAACACTGGAGTCCTGTAAGGGAATATATAGGACTTCAAGAGGGAAAATATAGAGGAAAAGGAGTTATGCAGGAAAAAATACAAAGATATAAGGAAAACATAACAAAACTAGGGGGGGGGGGGGCACTCAGTAGAGTGCATACCTCCGCCCGCATTTAAAAAAGTATAAAAACAAAAAAAGTAAAAAAATATATATATATATATATATAATATGATATATGTATATATATATATATAATATATATATATATATATATAATCATTATATAATTATATTAAAAATAAAATATATATATATATATATATTTTATATTATATATATATATATATATATATATATATATATATATATATATATATATATATATATATGCCCTCAGTATGAGCGCATACCTCCTGCCGAATATTTCATCAATTGATTGCCATGGCAACAGTTGTCAATAGATTTCATCCAAAATTAAATCAGTCCTTCCTTATACCAAATAGACTTGGTATACTGAGTTTGGTCCAAATCTATTCCTAACTTTTTGAGAAATCCTGTACACTAACAGACAGACAGACAGACAGACAGACAGACAGACAGACAGACAGACAGACAGATCGGGGTGAAAACATAACCCCTCCAACTTCGTTGGCGGAGGTAACAAAGATTTATGAAGGAAATAAATAGGACTTCTAGAGGGAAAATAAAGAAGAAATTAGTTATACAGGAAAAGATCAAAAACTTAGAAGGAAAACAAAACAAGAACAAAGAATTATGAAGGAAATTATGACAGGAAAATAGTCATAACATAAAACAAAGGATGAACAAGGGATTATGAAGGAAATGTGACGGAAATGTTTAGGAGCTCGAGGAAACATGAGACCCTTTGAAGAAACGTCTGATTATTGGAAGAAACGGAAAACAACTGGAGGAAAAAGAGGGTTATTGGAGGGATTATAGGAGTCCTTGAGAGTCCTTGGAGGGACTATAGGAGTCTTTAAGAGACCTTGGAGGGACTATAGGAGTCTTTAAGAGACCTTGGAGGGACTATAGGAGTCTTTAAGAGACCTTGGAGGGACTATAGGAGTCTTTAAGAGACCTGGAGGCATAAACTTAAACTTGGACTTGGACTCTACGAATACCTAGGACAACAAGAGTCCGAGCGGGAAAAAGTAATGACTCTCTCCAATTTTAAAAACAAATCAAAGCTTTTCTAAAAAATTCGACTGAAATATAATTAAAAACCATAAAAAAGCACGAGAATTTTAATATGAAATGTGAGTATTATGAACTTTGAAATCTGAAAAAAATAAATTGATGAAGGATGTCAAAAAAATATATGACGATAAAAACGACGATAAGAAGCTAGCAAAAAAAGTAAAACAAAAATTTTATTAATAAAAAAAACGCAGGGAATCAAACGTTCATAGTAGCAAAAAAAAAAGAAGAAAAAAAAGGAAGATTTTCAAAACTAGAATTAGAAAACTAGAAAAAAAAGTCGAAACTTGAGGGAAGTAAAAATAAATTTGAAAAATAGCCGACGATTTTCAAACCTGGAGTACCAACAAAAGATGAATTTTGAGGCAAGCAAAATTATACTATTATATTCAATAAAGAAAGAAGGAAAAATAAAGGAGGCGGGAAAAGGGGAATCCGAATAAAAGTCTTGTTCGAGTCCCATATGAGACCTTTTTTTTTTTTACATCACAAAGGACTGGCCAAGGGTAAACAAAAAAAAACGGGGAAAGGACAAACGGTAAAGTTTAAGGATTTTCCCAAGGAAGTCCTTTTCCCAGTCCCCCAGAACCCTTGGGGGGCGATGTGTGTGTGGGGTGTGGGGTGTTGTTGTGGGGGGTGTGTGTGGGTGTGTGTGTGTGTGTGGGGTTGTGGGGCGTGTGTTGTGTGGGGGAAGGGGTCTTGGAAGGCCATTTAATGACTTGTGTGTGTGTGTGGTGGGTGTGTGTGTGTGTGGGGTTTTTTGCGTGTGTGTGTGTGTGTGTTTTTGTGTGTAAGATTTTGCTTGATGTACACGAAAATGTACTAAAAAACAGGTATGCAATCAACAAAAAATTTCAGACGTTGGGGATTTTGTTTTTGGGTTTGGGGTGTGTGTGTGTGTGTTTTGGGGTTGTGTGTGTGTTTGTGTTTGGGGGGGTGTGTGTTTTGTGGTGTGGGTATGTGTTGATGTGTGTGTGTGTTGTGGATGTGTGTGTGTGGGGTGGGTTGTGTGGGGGTGTGCATGGGGAAGATAACGACGTTGAAATGTCATTTTCACGCACGCCAAAAAGGGCCAGTTCTCTCTCCACTCACACTCCCAATCACACTCACACCAAAACACACAACACCCACACCACACCCACACCCCAACACAACACACACAAAACCCCACCCCACACAAAACAACAAACCCCCACACAACAAAGTACGGGGACTTTTCCCAGGGGACACCTTCATTACCCCTTTTCCTTTTACCTCCCCTCCCCCCCCCCTTTTTTCCCCTTCCCTTTCCCCCCCTTTTCGCCTCCCCCCCCCCCCTCTTTCCCCCCCTAGTAAAGTGTTTCCCCTTCATCCCCTCCTGCCCTTCCCTCTTGTTTACTGCATTTTCCCCCCCACAAACCTTTCCCCTAAGAATTTCCCAAATACCGTTGAAACCCCCCTTTACTACTATTGACCTTTTTTTTTTTCCCTTATGGAAAAATAGGAATATACGGGTGTGAAAAATGGGGAAAAAAAAAAGGATAAGTAGAGAAAGTAGTAGTAGTAGAGTAGTAGTAGTATTTAGTAGTGTAGTAGTAGTTAGTAGTAGTGTAGTAGTAGTATATAGTAGTAGTGGTGGTGGTGGGGGTTTGGTGGTGGGGGTTTGGTGGTGGTGGTGGTGGTGGTGGGGGTGGGGGTTTAGTCGTAGTAGTAGTAGTATTAGTATTTTTTTAGTAGTAGTAGTAGTAGTATTTTAATGGTGGGGGGGTTGGTGGTAGTATTTAGTAGTGTAGTAGTAGTAGTATTTAGTAGTATAGTAGTAGTAGTAGTGTATTTTTTTAGTAGTGTAGTAGTAGTGGTGGTGGTGGGGTGGGGGTGGGGGGTGGTGGTATTTTGGTAGTGGGTGTAGTAGTAGTAGTATTTAGTAGTAGTATTTATTTATAGTAGTAGTAGTATTTAGAGTAGAAAGTATTTAGTAGTAGTATGGGAGTAGTAGTAGTAGTAGTAGTATTTAGTAGTGGTACAGTAGTAGTAGAATAGTAGTAGTAGTAGTAGTAGTAGTAGTAGTATTTATAGTAGAGGTAGTAGAAGAAAATGGGGGTTTAGAATGTAGTTTTAAGGGTAGTATTTAGAAATAGAAAGTTAAAGGAGAAAGGTGGAAATGGGGGTTTTAGTAGTATAGTAGTAGTAGTAGTAGTAGTAGTAGTAGTAGAGTAGTAGTAGTGTAGAAAGTAGTACCCCGTAGTAATAGTGTAGTAGTGTGTAGTAGTAGTGGGGTTTTAGTATAGTAGGAAGTTCCCCAAATTTATCAATACCAAATAAGTTAAAAAACCATAGAATATTTTTAACAAGGTGGGATATAAAAAGGGAATTTTTTTCCGTTCCGAATTAAAATTTTTCGAATATTTAAATTTTTTTTTTTTTTTTTATCTTTTTTTTATTTGAAATAAACAATTTTGTATCATAATAAACATTTTTATTCCTCCATTTTCGGGGGCGTATATTTTAAGAAAAACACACACCACAACCAAACACACACACAAAAAAAACACACACACAAACACCCCCCACACACAACACACACACAAACCCCACACCCACACCACACACACACACACACACAAAACACAAACCCCACCCACACAAACCACACACACACCCCCACACACACACCACACACACACACACCACACACCACACACCACACCACCACACCAAACACACACACACACAAAACCCCACACACACACACCCCAACACACACCCCAACACACACAAACACACACCCCAAAAACCACAACACACACACACACACACACACACACACACACCCCACACACCCCAACAAACAACACAAAAACACACCACACCCCACAAAAAACACACACACACACACCAAAAACACACACAAAACACACACAAAACACACACACACACACACACCACACAAAACACACACAAAACCAAAAACACACACCCCACACACACACCCCACACACAAAAACACAAAAACACAAAACACACACACACACACCCCAAACACACACACCACACAACAAAACCCAAAAACACACACACACACACACACACACACACACACCACACACACAAAACACCCCACAAAACACAAAAACCACACACCCCACACCCACCCCAAAAACACACACACACACACACACACACACACACACACACACACCAAACACACACACAAAAACCACACACCCCCACACACACACACACACACCCCACACCACACACACACACACACACAAAAACACACACACACACACACACAAAACACACACACACACACCCCACACCCCACACACACACCACACACCCAAAAACAAAACCCACACAAAAACACAAAACACACCACACACACACACACACACACCACACAAAACACACACAACACCCCCACACACACACACACACACAACCCAACACCCCAAAAAACAAAAACCCCACAAAACCACCCCACACACACACACACACACACACAACACACACCACACACACACCACCAACACACACACCACAACAAAACACACACCACAACACACACACACCCCAACACACACCACAAAACACCAAAACCCCCAACAAACAAAAACCCCACCACACACACCACACACACAAAAACAAACACCCCACAAAACCCCACACACCCCCCAAACACACCACACAACCAAAACCCCCCCCCCACAAAACAACATGGGTTTTGAAAGGGGTTTTCAAAACCCGGGTCCACCCAAAGTGGGTTCACCCCCCGGGCAAACAAAGGGTTTTTTTTTCCTTTTTTAAACTGGCCCCTTTTTTTTCCCCCGCTTTGTTTGGGTTTCCCGGGGTTTTTTTTAACCCGGGGGGGTTTTGTGAACATTGCTCTCCGGGGTGTGGCTTGGCCCAAAAACAAAAGCACTAATGTTAAATTTAAATATAAAAATTTAAATGGGGGACGGGGGCCAAAACGAGCATTGCTTGGGCCCTGTAAAATACAACTAGAGGGAATACACACACAGCAACCCACACACACAGACACAACACACACACACCCAAACCGTCCCCACACACCCCACAACACACTTTAAAAAAATCCCCACAAAAGTCACACACCCACATTTCACACAACCCCACCACACACATACACAAAAAAAAAATTACACACAAAAGTAAACACACACACACACACACACACAAACACACACACCCCACACAAAACAAAACTTTAATTCCACATCCAAAGAAACCCAAATCACCGTATCATGAAAGCACCACACACACACCACCAACCACACACCCCTTTTAGGAGGGGAGGGGCTTTGACAGGATATGATGTGGTCGCATTTAAAATTTATTTTTTCTTTTCACAAACAAAGCGCACTAATGACAATATCTCTCCTCTCTCTTCTCGTTTTTCTCTCTCTCTCCTCTCTCTCCTCCCCCCTTCCCCCCCCCTCTCTCCCCTCCCCTCCCTCCCCCCCCTCTCCTTCCTCTTCTCTCCCTCTCTCTCTCTCTCTCCTCCACCTCCTCTCTTCTCTCTCCTCTCTCTCCTTCTCTCTCTCCTCTCCTTCTCTCTCTCCAACAGGCCAAACCCCCAACATTTTTTCCCCCACAATTCCATTAAACCCTCGCCCCCCTTTTCCCACAACTTCCACCCTTTCTCCTCTCTTCCCTCCTTCATCATTTTCCCTCCTCCCCCCCTTTTTTCCCCCCCCTTTCCCCCCCTCCCTCCCTCCCCCCACCCCTCCCTCCCCCCCTTCCCTTTCCCTTCCTTCCTTCCCTCCCTCCCCCCTTTCCTTCCCCCCTTCCCTCCCCCCCTTCCTTCCCCCCTTCCTTCTCCCCCTTTCCCCTTCCCCCCCTTTCCCTTTCTCCCCTTCCCTCCCCCCTTTTCCCTTTTCCCCCCGCGACGAGGTAATATTTTTATTACCAAAAAAACGTGTTTTTAGCACAGGTAAATCGAGCCGAGATTTCCCATCAGGGGGTGTTTTTGGTTTGTGTGTGTGTGTGTGTGTGTGTGTGTGTGTTTGTGTGTGTGGTTTTGTTGTGTGTGTGTGTGTGTGGGGGGTTTTGTGGGGTGTTGTGTGTGTGTGTGGGGTGTGTTTTGTTGTGTTGTGGTGTAAAGGAGAGAGAGAGAAGAAAAGAGGAGAAGATGAGAAAGGGAGGAGAGAGAGAGAGAGAGAGGGGAGAGAGAGGAGGAGGAAAAGAGAGAGAGAGAGGAGAAAGAAAAGGAGAGAGAGAAGAGAAGAGAGGGGGAGTAGAGACGAGGGGAGAGAGAAAAGGAGAGAGAGAGAGAGAGAGTTTATAAGAAAACTTTTAGCACTTATTTTCCCCCAAAAAATTAAATTTTACTGGGGGAAAAACAACAAAAAACAAAAATTTTGATCATAAGGGGAATGATAGAAAAGTAACAACCATAATAAAAAAACTGCAAAAAACAACAACAGAAAACAAAAAAGAACAAAAAGAACCCCCAATGATAACGGTAAAAATTTAAAAACCCAAAATAATAAAATATTTTAATAATAAAAACCCAAAAATTATAATAACAATAAAAAAAAATAATAAAATAGTAATAATAATAAAAATTTATAAATAAAAAACCCAATAACAATAATAATAATATAATAAAAAGATTGCGATGAATCTAAAAAAAAATATTTCCCTTTCTAACCTATGAAAAATAATCTAAAGAGAGGAGAGAGAGAGAAAAAGGGGAGAGTTTGAGAGAGAGAGAAGGGGGGGGAGAGGGAGAGAGAGAGAGAGGAAAAAGAGAAAAGGAGACGAGAAAAGGGGACGAGGAGAGAGAGGAGAGAGAGAGGAGGGGGAGAGAGAGAGGGGTTTTACTTACGTTGGTCCTGGGCGCTAGCGGGGGGGTCGGGGGGGCGCGTCCATCCCTGGGGGGCAGCGGGGGGCTCCTCACCCCCCGCCCCCTTCAAAACATCAAAACACCCCGTCAAAAACGAAAAAACAAGGCAATTATGTAGGATTAAGAAAACACCTGGGAAAGGGGTTTTAAAAGGGGACAAGAGGGAGGGGGAAAAAGAGGAAACTGTGGCGGGACGGAGGGAAATGTCGGGGAGGTCAAAAGCTGAAAGGGATTATAATACCCTTTTTCAGCAATTTTTAAATTTAAGTTTTAAAAAATAAAATTCCTTTAGGGCGATAAGATCAGGAAAAAAAAAAGAGCCCAAGTGGAGGATTGAGTTTTTAAAACACAAACCCTAGGGGTAAAAAGGGGCATTTATTAAAAAGGTTTTAAAGGATGGGCAGGTGAATTTTAGAAACAGTATAAGAGTGGCTGGAACGGTAAAAAAAAATTTAAAAAGAGCAAACGGGAAACAGAATTTTGAGATTAAGGTTTTAAAGGGGAAGGAAAAAACCGATCCCAAGGGGGATTTTTTCAGGTTTATAAAAAAAAGACCCAGGGAATTAGTGGGGCCATTTTAAAAAAAAGCAAAGGGGGGGGATTTTTAAAACACGGCAGAAAATAGGGGTAAAGTTTTAAATGATTTTTTTCTTTAAATGTTTCTAATCAGGAGGATTTAAAAAGAAAAAATACCTGATAGTGAACAAAAGTTTTAAATTGGGGGAGGTGATGAGAAAAACCAAAAATATTTTTGAAAACTAGGGAAAAAAGGTTTGGAAAAAAGGAATAGACGGAATGAAGAATTTTTAAGGGACCCGGACCAGTTTAAGTGTATCCAGAGTATAAAAGAATTTCAAAGGGGTTGTTAGTGATGGGGTTAGTCCCTATTTTTAGGAACTGATTGATACAGAGGAAAATGCCGTTAATGGGGGGGAAGGGAAAATGTTTTTTCCCACTTTAGGAAGGGAGTAGGGATTAAGGGCAAACATCGAAAAAGTTAGCCCGACGGGCAGTTTGTAGGTAAATTTCTGTAAGCTTTTAATTTCAAAAAACATTTGAGAGCATCTTGGAAAAAACAAGTTTAGTTAATGATTCACAAAAAATGGCTTCACAAAAAAGGGAATTTATGTTCACTAATTTATTGAGTTTTCATAGGGAAAGGGTTTTTGAAACAGGGAGAATGATGAGGATTTTGGGTAAAGATACTTTGGGTTTTTGTTTAAAGGGATTCGAAAAAGGTTTTCCCCCATGGTGACTCTTTAAAAAAGTTTTAAAGGGCCCTGGAAAAAATGGGAAGGTTCTTCGTTGGATTAGAGTTGGTTTAAATAATAGGAACAAAGGGGTTTCAATTAATGGGGGTAAATCGGAATTTGGGGGCAGGTAGGAGGGGGTTTTCCCCAAGGGTCTGTTTTTTGGGGTTTATTTCTTTTTTTTTATTTTCATCAACCCCCTTTGGGTAGGGGGTTAGTAGTGATATCAGCAAATTTTCGGATTTATCTAAGGTGGGAGGGGTTTTTAGATCACAGTCTGATGTTAAATATTTTGCAAAAAGGGGACTTAGATAAAAATTTAAAGAGTGGGGAGATAGATGGCAAAATGGGAATTTAAATTTTTATAAAGGGAGCTTTATGAAAGTTTGGGAGAAATTTAAACCTGGAAAAAGGTTTCGCCCTACGCAATGTATCGCTGAAAAGATCAGCGGGTTTTAGGGGAAAAAACTGGGAGTGCGGGTAAGCTCAGACCCCGTCCTAAAGGGAAAAAAAAGTATGAGGCTAGGGAAAACGAAACCCAAAAAGGGGCTAGGATTTTTACCAGGGGTGTTAAAAGGGTTAAAAAGTACTTTAAAATTATTCTAAAGCTTATTTGGCTCTAGTCAGGGCCCCACCTAGACATGCATTTTAGTTTTGGGCTCCGTATTACAGGAAAGGATATTGCCTTGTTTGAATCAATGCAGAGTAGGAGGGCCAAAAATTTTTTTATGGAAAAGCGTTTAAATTTGTTTTGAGAAGAGATTGAAACATTAAATTTTTCACTTTTATTCGGAGGCGTAAGGGAGTAAAGGGGGGATCTGATAGAAGTTTTTGTGGATAAAGAGATACAATATGGCGAGTAAAAAAAGTTCTTAAGGGTTTGTAAAACAGGGTTAAAAAGAGAAGTAACGGGTTCAAGGGGAAAAAGCGTAGATTTAAAAGGAAAAATTTGGGAGAAAAAGGTTCACAAAAAGGGTGGTGAATGATTTGGGAAAGGACTAAATCGTCAGATGGTCAATGCGGGCTTGCCGGGGGTCCCATTGGGGGTTTTATAATAGGAGGTGGGTAAATTTTATGGATGGGGAAGAGAGGGGAATAGGTAGGGGTTAGGTAACAGGGGAATACCTCGTGTAGGTCTCACGGCCCCCCTTGTATCTTCTTTTCTTTCTTATGTTTTTTTTTATAAAACCCCCCCTACCCCCCCCCACACACAACATACACCCTAAACACACATTTCACCCCACCACAATTTAAAAACCAAACACCCCACACACACAACCAAAGAGCCCAAGGGGAAACAGGGGGTAAATATAACCCAAACGTAAAAGGGAATTAAAGTGAGAAAGGGGTTTAGTTGTTTAAAAGAATTTTTAAGGGGGGAGGGGAGGGGGGAAACTTTAAATAAATATATCGTGTTTTAAAAAAAAACCCTTAATAAATTTAAATTGTATTTTTTTCGTTTTCTCTCTTCTCTCTCTCCTTTTCTCTCTCTCTCTCCTTCTCTCTCTCTCTCTCTCTCTCTCTCCTCTCTCTCTCTCTCTCTCTCTTCCTCTCTCTCTCTCTCTCTCCCCTCTCTCTTTTCTTTTCCTTTTTTTTCTCTCTCTCTTCTCTTTTTTTTATAAAAAAAATTTTAAAAATAAAAAATATATATATATTAAAAATTTAATTTTATCCAAATATAAAGGGGTCCAGCCCCTGGCCCATTTCTTGGGGGCTCAGTTCTTGGGGGCTGGAACGTGGCAGCAAGCTCAAAGTGCATTTTAAAAAAACCAGGGGCTAAGACCTAAAAATTTAAATTTTAATTATCTGCGGGGATACAGCAGATATTATGAAAATTTACAAATGGAAGCTTACCTTGAAATTTTATTATGCCCAAAACCTTTTTAGGAGGATCACTTTTTTAATACATAAGAAAAAAAAAATTTTTATTGTAAAACCCAAGTTTTTACATAATTAAAACCCTTTACGCTAATTACTCATTTAAAGGGCCCTTTTTCACGCAAAAAAAAAGGTTTTTACAAAAAACCCCCATTGATTTTGACATTTACTACCCCATGTTAAATTTTTAGCCTAATCCGACAATATTTTGGAAAAGGGATTAACTTTTTGGCTCACGAATTGGGTTTTCCCCTCCCTTACGCGAATGGGTCTTATGGTAAGTGGGCAGCGATTGAAGGGGAGTGCCAAAAAAATTATATATATATATTAAGTTAGGCGTCCGCCTCTGGCCCCCCTTTTCTTTTTACTCGGTTTTGCAACCCGGAACGTGGCAGCGAGCCCCCGGGTTTCCCGCCCAAATTTAAATCATTAACCAATTATTTATTAAAGGGGTTGTTCCCACGCAAAATTGTTTTTTGCACAGACCCTTTTGATTTTCCCAAAAACCCCCCTTGCATGTCAAAATTTTTTAGTTCAATCCGACCAAAAGTTGGAGTAGTTACGTAATTTTCATTAAGGGCTTGTTTTACGCAAAAAATTTGTTATACAGACCCCCCCTTGCTTTTGGGCAGCAATACTTTCATGGGCCAAAAGTCAGTTTAATCCCAAATATTTAGGAGTAGTTATAACTTTTTTGGGGTTAAAATTTGGTTTCCCGGGTCTTTTGGTAAGAAACAGCTCGTTTGCTCGCTGCCAATAAACTTTCATATAAGTATTTCCCCCGAGCGGGTTTTTTCAGCCACTGTTTATTATTTATTTTTTATTTACAAATTCGGGTGGTTACTATCCCCTTTAGCAAGGGGATTGGGATGTGTAGGTGTGGGTTCCAGTTACCCAAAAATCGTAATTTAAAGAGCCTTTCCCAAAAACCCTTCCGGGAAGATGAAAATGGCGATTGCGAGCCGACCCCGCGTGGACAAGCCATGGGGGAATTTAAAAACAACCCCACAATGGACACTCCCCGCACACACACATACTTCACACACACACACAAAAAGGGCATAAACCCACGCAAAAAAACACACACTCACCGCAAGACTTTGGACAAAATGCTATAACAAAAATCTGAAAGTCAAAATAAAAAAAAAGTTAAAAAAAAAAAAAATTGATGAAGTTAAAAAAAAGACGAGGGTTTAAAAATTTTTTTTAATTCTACATTTGGGGTTTAAACCCTGGCCACCGAGATGACAAGGGCCCGAGGGACGCCCGTGGCGTCACCCCCAAACCCACCCGCTCCGCTTCCCCCTACAAGTTTGCCTACCCCAATGTAATGTTTTTCAGAATTTAAAAAATATATTGTTTTTCTTCGGAAAGTTTGTTCCCAAAAATATGATCAAAAAAAAAATTGTAAAAAAACCAAAAAAAAGCCATTATGAGACTTTAAGAAATTTTGCATTAACTTAAACCCCTTCGCCATTTAATATTTTGCTCGAAAACTTTTTCATGTAGAATATCAATAGAAAACGGAATTAATTAGCCCTTTTCCAAATTTATTATTCGGTTTTTTGTATAAATGGGAATTTTGCAGTAGGGATTAAAAACGTTAACTAAAAAATTAAAAATTTATGGGAAAACGGGTTTAATTTTCCACCAATATATGTTTATCAGTATAAAAAGATATACTGTTATCTTTGGAAAAAAGTTTTATTATAAAATTATCAAATAAAAAAAGTAAAACCCCAAAAGAAAAGCCCCTTATGAGACTTTCAAGAAATATTTCAAATTTAAACTCTTCGCCATTTAATATTTTGCGTGAAAACGGTTTTTCTGGAGAACAATTTTAATAGAAGCGGAATCGCATTTTAAAAATTCCCTGTATATTTTCCTTTTCTGATAAAAGAATTAGAAATATACATAAGTTAGCGTTAACTAAAAAAATAACCTCACAATCGCGAAAAAAATTTCCCCTTTTCATGATGTTATTTTCTTTAAATTTAAAGCTAAATTTTGCATGGGTGTAATTTATTTATCAGGAAAAGGAAAAAATATCAATGGGAAAACAATTAAATTCCGCTTCTATTTACATTCTCCATGTTAAAAAAATTTTTTGCAAAATATTAAATGGCGAAGAGTTTATGTAAATGCAGTTTCTTTAAAAGGTTTATAATGGCATTTCTTTTGGTGTTTTACGGTTTTTTTTTGGATAATATTATAGAACAAAAAATTTCCAAAATAACATTTTTATCTTTTTTTAAAATGATTAAAAAATATATTAGGTAGGAAATTACCCGATTCATGAGTTTAAAAATTTAGTTTAAAGCCCAATTTAAAGCAGGTGCTAATTCAATTTTTGACTAAACGAAATTAAAATTTAAATATAAACAATGGAAAGCTAATTAAAATTTCCCCTTCTATTGATATTCTCCCTGTAAAAAGTTTTCGAGCAAAATATTAAATGGTGAAGAGTTTAAGTTCATGCATATTTCTTGAGAGTCTCATAATGGCATTTCTTAGTGTGTTTACGGGTTTTATTTGATAATATTATAGAACAAACATTTCCGAAGATAACAATATATCTTTTATACTGATAAACATATAATTAGGTAGGTAAACTTGTCATCTCGGTGGCCTCGTACAGACTCAGTCCGTGACGTCATAAATCTCAGGCGCAGGCCTTTATAGATTGAGACGGCCTTGGGTCAGCAGAGGGCCAGGTAGCGGTCTAGCGTGAGGCAGGTCAGCATGAGGATGGTCACGATGCGCAGGACGCGCGGCGGCATCACGTACAGCACCACCTGGGCGTGGGACGGCGCTCAGATGGCCAGGTGAATCGCCGTGAACACCAGGATGGTGGTGCCGATCAGCGCGCCCGTCACGCCCAGGTTGGTGAAGAATATGGCCGAAGGCCGCTCCATGAGCCTGGCTGTGCGTCGCGTCACCACGACGGTGAGGCTGGAGAGGGCGACGAGGACGCAGGCCAGCGGCAGGCGTGTGAAGATGACGGCCTCACGGGAGCGTGTCTTGATGAGGCCCAGCAGGTAACAGTCCATGCATTGGCTGGCCGCCGTCTCGTTGTGGTGGTGAGCCGGGCAGTCCATGGCGCACGGCTTCGGTTCTCAGCCTCTTGTATATATAATGGTGCGACGCGATGCCTCACGATCCCCTATACAATGTTTCTGCCGCTCTGCAAGTGCCTGGCTCCCGAGGGGATGCTGGGGCGCCACGAGACGGCCATTCGCGCCCTCCGTCACTCATGCAGGACAAACCCACTTATTACCGCTGCGGATGCGACGTGACGGCTGTTTATCGCCTCGATTTACTTGTTTATCATCGTATCCTGGCACAACACACACGCGCATGCGGGTATGCACGCAGCCACTAACCCTATCATCTTTTTTCCTTCCTCTCCCTCTCCCCCTTCCCTGCAGCCTGAGGTAAGTCCACGCACACACTGACCGCACGCAAGACTTTATGAGAGCCTTCAAGGAGAGTTAAGGTGGTGGTGGTGGTGGAAGGGGGTGGTGGAAGGGGTGGTAATGCTAGCTAGTGTTGAAGGATGCTTGGGTTACGGGGCAAGTGAGGGGGTGATGAACCAACACTCAGAGGCAGCGGGGAGACAGGATGCTTTTATCACCCCAAAACACGACAGCCTCCCCGTCCATCCTGCAAGCCGTGCCCGAGGGGTGAACGCTGCCCTCTATCGGATATTTAAAGATTTACCAAACTATAGGAAATGTTTGTTTGGTGAAAAAAATGGTGAGGTTCTCGAGGGTGAAACGACAGGATAATGAGGCACTGTAATGAGCGACGTAATAAATGGATAAAGGTAACTGAGAGGAGGAGGAGGAGAGGAGGAGGAATACAAAGGAATACAAAGGAAACACAAACAGTAACAGACCGATAGGTCCTTACAAGACTGTTTGCTTTAACTACACTACACTAACTAGATAATAAGAGAGAAAGGATAGGAAGTAGAAGGCTCCTCCCCACCCACCCATCCCTCCAGCCGAAGCTGGCCGGAAAAGAAGTGATACCATGCAATATAGAAAAACTGCATGGAATTTGTGAGGAAAGTTGAAAGCTGTAATCTAT
>JACEEZ010018459.1:147255-159755 GCA_016584305.1 Chionoecetes opilio | reverse complement strand
TGTGTGTGTGTTGTGTGGGGGTTTTGAGGTAAAGGAGAGAGAGAGAGAGAGAGGATGGGAGAGAGAGAGGAGAGAGAGATAGGGGGGTTTTAGAATGAGGAGGAGAGATGAAGAGAAGGGAGAGAGAGGAGAGAGAGAGAAGAGAGAGAGAGTTTATAAGTAAAATTTACACTTATCGTTCGCCCAAAAATTTCAATTACTGCGACAAAACAATAACAACAATTTATGATCATAATGGTATGATAGAAAGTAAAACATAATAATAACTGCTATAACAAACAGCAAAAAAGAACAAAAAAAAACACCAATGATAACGGTAATATAAAAGCAATAATAATAATATAGTATAATAACAACAATATAATAATAACAATAACAATATAATAATAATAGTAATAAAAATTTAACAATATAAATAATAACAAAACAATAATAATAATATAATTAAATAAGATTGCGATGAATCTTAAAAAAATTTACCTCTAACCTATGAAAAATAATCAAAATGAGAGAGAGAGAGAGAGAGAGGAGAGAGAGGGGGAAGAGAGAGAGAGAGGAGAGAGAGAGAGAGAGAGAAGAAAAGGAGAGAGGAGAGAGGAGAAAAGGAAAGGGAGGAGAAGGAGAGAGAGAGAGAGAGAAGAGGAGAGAGAGAGAGGAGGAGGAGAGAGAGGGGAAAGAGAGAAAAGAGGGAGAGAAGAGAGAGAGACGAGAGAGAGAGGGGAGAGAGGGGGACGGAGAAGAGGGAAAGGAAGGGAGAGAGAGAGAGAGAGAGAGCGAGAGGGGTGTACTTACGTGGCCCGGGCGCTAGCAGGGCGGGGGGCGGTCCATCCCTGGGGGGCAGCGGGGGGCCCCTCCCCCTGCCCCCCTGCGAACATCAAAACACCACGTCAACACGAAAGCAAGGCTAATTATGTAGGATTAAGAAAACACTGGAAGGGATTAACAGTGACAAGAGGGAGGGGGAAATGAGATTGTGGTCGGGACGGAGGGAGTGTCGGTGAGGTCAACGCTGAAAGGGTTTATAATACCTTTGTCAGAAATTTTAAATTTGAAGGTCAAAAAATAATATTCCTTATAGGGCGTTTAAGATCAGGAAAAAACGAGCCCAAGTGGATGACTTGAGTTTTTAAAAACAACATAGGGGTAAAAGGGACATTATAAGAAGGTTAAGGATGGCAGGGAATATAGAACAGTATAAACGAGATGGCTGGAACGGTAAAAAAAAATTAACAAGAGCAGCGAAGCAGAATTATGAGATTAAGGTTGAGGGAAGGCAAAAGACCGATCCTAAGGTATTTTTTCAGGTTTATAAAACAAAGACTAGGGAATTAGGGGGGCCATTAAAAAAAAGCAGGGGGAGATTATAAGCACGGCAGAAGATAGGTGTAAAATTTTAAATGATTATTTCTTAAGTGTTTCTACTCAGGAGGATAAACAGACAATACCTGATAGTGAACAAAAGTTTAGAGGAGAGGATGATGAGAAACTCAAAGATATTGTGAAAACTAGGGAAATGGTAGAAGAAGGTATAGACGGAATGAAGAATTTTAAGTCACCAGGACCAGATGAAGTGTATCCCAGAGTACTAAAAGAATGCAAAGGGGTTGTTAGTGATGGTTAGTGGGGTATTTAGGAACTCGTTTAATATAGGGAAAGTGCCGTTAATGTGGAGGAAGGGAGATGTAGTTCCCATATTTAAGAAGGGAGATAGTGGATTAATGTCAAATCATCGACCCGTTAGCCTGACGTCAGTAGTAGGTAGATTACTGTAAGCTGTTATTGCAAAAAACATTACAGAGCATCTTGAAAAGCATAGTTTAGTTAATGATTCACAACATGGCTTCACAAAAGGTAATTCATGTCTCACTAATTTATTGAGTTTTTATAGGAAGGTTTATGAAACAGCAGATAATGATGAGGATTATGATAAAGTATACTTGGATTTTAGTAAGGCATTCGACAAGGTGCCACATGGTAGACTCTTAAATAAGGTTAAGGCTCATGGAATAAATGGGAAGGTTCTTCGTTGGATTAGAGCTTGGCTAAGTAATAGGTAACAAAGGGTTACAATTAATGGTTCTAAATGTGAATGGGGGCAGGTAGCGAGTGGGGTTTCACAAGGGTCTGTTCTGGGTCCATTACTATTTTTTATTTACATCAACGACTTGGATAGTGGGATTAGTCAGCAAGTTTGCGGATGATACTAAGGTAGGTAGGATTATTAGATCACAGTCTGATGTAAATATTTTGCAAGGAGACTTAGATAAATTAAATGAGTGGGCAGATAGATGGCAGATGGAATTTAATATTGATAAAGCAGTTTTATGAATGTTGGTAGAAAAAATCCTGGTAATAGGTACACCATACGCAATGTATCGCTGAAAAGATCAGCGGGTGAGAAAAATCTGGGAGTGCGGATAAGCTCAGACCTCCGTCCTAGGAATCAATGTATTGAGGCTAGAAATCGAGCCAACAGGGTGCTAGGATTTATTACCAGGAGTGTTAAAAGTAAAAGTACTAAAGTTATTCTAAAGCTTTATTTGGCTCTAGTCAGACCTCACCTAGACTATGCAGTTCAGTTTTGGTCTCCGTAGTACGGGAATGGATATTGCCTTGTTAGAATAAAGCAGAAAAAGGATGCCCAAAAATTTTTTATGGAATGCGTAACTTTAGTTATGAGAAGAGATTGAAACTATTAAATTTACACTCATTCGAGAGGCGTAGAGTAAGGGGCGATCTGATAGAAGTTTTTAAGTGGATAAAGAGATACAATATAGGCGACGTAGGAAAAGTTCTTAAGGTTAGTAAGCAGGGTAAAACGAGAAGTAACGGATTCAAGCTGGAAAAGCGTAGATTTAAAAAGGAAATTGGGAGAAACTGGTTCACAAATAGGGTGGTGAATGATTGGAATGGACTAAATCGTCAGATGGTCAATGCGGACTTGCGGAGTCTATTGGGGTCTATAATAATTTTATAATAGGGATGGGAAAGAGGTGGTATAGAGAGGTTGGTAAGGAAATTGGGAAGCACCCTCTTTTATCTTCTTTACTTTTTTATTTCTTTACATACCCCCCCACACCCCCACCACAACACACACATACACACACACACATACACACACACACACACACACACACACACACACACACACACACACACACACGAGCAAGGAAGCATGTGGTAAATATATAACAATCGTACAGGCAATTAAAGTGAGCAGGAGTTGAGTTGTTAAGAGAATCATAAGGGGGGAGGGTGAGGGGGGAGCTTAACTAAATATATCGTGTTTAAATAATCCATTACCTAATTAATTAGTATTTCTCTCTCTCTCTCTCTCTCTCTCTCTCTCTCTCTCTCTCTCTCTCTCTCTCCCTCTCTCTCTCTCTCTCTCTCTCTCTCCTCTCCTCTCTCCCTCTCTCTCTCTCTCTCTATTAAAATTATATATTTTTATATATATATATATATATATATATATATAAAATATTAAATAATTTTTTATTTTTTATATTTTAAATTAATAAATATTAAATATATTAAGATAAATATTAAATTATAAATTATCTCCCGTGACTGCATATTTGAAAATTTTGTGTTACCTTGGAAGGATATCAAACTATAAATACTTTGTCTACAAAAAAATAAATATTATGGAACCCCAAAATATTTAGAAATTTAAAAATTGCTTTATCCTTAATTTTTTTAGCAAATTTTAACCCAAAATTTTGACACTAGAAAATAAATTTTAGTAAACCGACAATTTTTTTGGAATATTTTAAATTTGTCACAAGTTCCCTCCCTACGCAAAAAAGGGGTTACACAAGAGCCCCCATATTTTAAAATACTCAAGTTAAATTCCAGCCTTTGGCCCCTTTTGTTTTATTTTTTGGGTGGGAAGTGGCCACCCTTACGCCAATTTTTTGGTAATATTTATAAGGGCTGCACGCAATTTTTTGATAACTTTTGTTTTAACCTCTTGATCTTTCAGTCTCGGGCAATAATAGGAGAGTTTCGCCAATTACTCATTAGGGCTTTTTTCAAAAGGGTTTTTTTACGCCCCCCCTGTTTTTTACAGCCTTCTTGTTCAAAACCATCCGCAAATATTAGGTTATTATCACTTTGGTAAATGTTTACGGGGTTAAATTTAAAAGGGCAGAAAAGTTTTCGCCCTTCGCTCTGAAAAAATTCATTAAATTCACCAGCCCTTTTTTGAAGTTATTATTATTTTTTGGAAAATTGGGTGGTTCTATTTGAGCAAGAGTGTTGTGTGTGAAATTACCCAAAAGGGAATAAGAGCTGCTCATCGGGAAAGATTAAATTTATTGGGGGTCCGAATCCCCTTGGGCAAAAGGGGGAATAACTTTTATCCGCACCCAAAAATCAAAAACCCAAACCACTCAAAAGAAAACCCAATCACCGAAATCGCTGGAAAAAGAAAAATTTAAAACAAAAAAAAAGAAGAAAAAATAAAAAAAGAATACAGATAACAAAAACACATATAACCGTGGACCAGTAAAAGGGATCAAAATTTAAAACAAAATAGGTGAAAGTTTGATATTAAAAGAATATTAAGGGAAAAAAAATTTATTTTATCTTGGAAAGTTGGCCCCTAAAAGGCAAAAAAGGGGACCCCACAAAAACCCCTTGGACTCAAGGTATCATAACTTTAATTTCATAAAAATTTTTTACTTAATGTTGTTTTAATAGAACAAATAAAAATTTAAAAAAAAGATCATATGAATTAGAATATGCATTAAAATTTCTTTCCCATTTAAATCCTGAAAACTTTTTCCTAAAATATATGACGGAAAAAAGTTCCCTTTTTCTTTGGAATTTGAATTAAGTATATAAAATAAAAAACTAAACAAAAAGAAATGATTGAACTTCAAAAATATGTTAATTAAAATTTCGTTTAATTTTGGTGAAAGTTTTAATTATAAATCAATAAAACCGGTAAAACCCAAAGAAATTCCTTTTTATAAGAATTAGAACTATCATTAATTTATTCAATTAAATATTCTGAAAAATTACCGGGCATAATTTTTTTAAAAAATACTTTTTTATTGTTTTCTTTTTTATAGAAAAGAAATAATAATGGAAACTAATTAAATTCCTTTATCATTTCCCGAAAAATTTTTCCAATTTAAATCGAAAGTTTATGTATGCAACCTTTCTTTAAAAAAAATAATCAATAATTTTTTTCGGTTTATTGGTAATTTATGAAAAATTTCAAAAATTAAAGGAATTTTATGTAAAACATAAATTTGTGGAAATTCCATAAAGATTTTAAATGTTGTTACGGTTTTTGATTGGTAATTATTATGAACAAACAAATAATAAATCTATAATGGAAGTAAAAAATTCGGTAGGGAAAATTCCCATTAAAAAAGTTTTTAAAAATATTAAAGGGGAAATTTAAGTTAATTATTTTCTAAAGTTCAAATAATTTTGGAAACTTTAATGCTTTCTATTTTCTCCATTAAAATGTTGCAATTTGCAATTTGTTTTTGGATTTTTTAGATTGCTAGTCTGTCTGTCTCACCTCTTCTCTATCTGTATATCTGTCTGTCAATCTGTCTGGATACCAATCTTTATGTCTGTGTTTTGTCTGGGATTTTTTTTAACACTCACAAAGGACTGGCCAAGGGGAAAAACAAGGAGTAACAAAAAGCCCACTTAGTTGCCAGTCCCTATAAAGAAGACCGTAAAATAATATAAAGGAGTGGTGGGCCAATTTAGTTCGGGAGGTGTCTTGTTACTCTGTCCCATCCACTCCCTGTCTGTCTATATGTCTGTCTGTCTGTCTATTTTCCAGTTTTCTTTATAAGAATATAAGAACATAAGAAAATAAGGAAGCTACAAGAGGCCGCGAGGCCTACACGTGGTAGTTCCTGTCACCTAACACTACCTACATCCACCTTTCATCCCCATCCATGAACCTATCCAGCTCCCCTTTAAAGCTCCCCACTGACTCAGCACTAACTACCTGTCTACTGAGACCATTCCATTCATTCACCACCCTATTTGTGAACCAGTTTTTCCCTATTTCCTTTCTAAATCTACGCTTTTCCAGCTTGAATCCGTTACTTCTTGTTCTACCCTGGTTAAAAGCCGTAAGAACTTTTCCTACCTCTCCTTTATTAAATCCCTTTATCCACTTAAAAACTTCTATCAGTTCGCCCCTTACTCTGCGTCTCTCGAGTGAGTGTAATTTTAATAACTTCAATCTCTTCTCATAACTAAAGTTACGCATCCCTTGTATCATTTTGGACCTTCAGCTCCTTTTTAACACACTCCTCCGAATTGGACCAACTGAACTGCCTAGTCTATGAGCCTTCTTCATTCACAGTCTTTATAATATTGTACATTTTATTAATTCTCTATAATTTGTTTCTAACTATCGTTCACTATCAGTTATCTATTTTACTTAAAGCTATTATTCACTCGCTTAATTATTCCATACTTAACCAAACTTATCGTCGCCTACTGTTTCAGGTGGTATTGAACATATTCAGTCTCTCGCAAAGCGTCCATGTACAGAGAGCACTAAACGACTGAGACCATTGAATATGGAGCCCCAGACTGAACTGTATGTCTAGTGAGAGACTGAAGAAACGCTTTTCGTGAATCATATGGTATCTAATGTAAAAGACTAAGAAGACTATCTAACTTCATAAACAGTATCATAAAAATATCAAAAACATATTGTCTCCTCAGACGAAATTATTTCAAATATCCAAAAATTACGCGATTCGTATTGATCATTTCGTGTGTAGACAACAAGAGAGAGAGAGAGAGGAGAGAAGAGAGACGAGAGACGAGAGAGATTGGAGGAGATGAGAGCGAGGAGAGAGATTAGAGAGCAGGAGAGAGAGAGAGAGCAGAAAAAAAATTTATTGGATCATAAAGTTATCAAATCGTTATAACACACATGACACAAAAAACACAGAAAATCTAACACAGAAATACACCAAGAACCAGCGTATTAGGAAAAAAAC
Organism: Chionoecetes opilio; assembly: GCA_016584305.1. Classification (NCBI taxonomy): domain Eukaryota; kingdom Metazoa; phylum Arthropoda; class Malacostraca; order Decapoda; family Majidae; genus Chionoecetes; species Chionoecetes opilio. Next base: position 152,760 of record JACEEZ010018459.1, on the reverse strand, counting down.
AGACAAACAAAAAGAAAGAACAAGAACAAGAGAGAAACAACGAAAACAGACGAAGAAACACGGGAGAGAGAGGGAGAGAGAGACGGAGAAGAGAGAGAGAGCGGAGGGAGAGAGAGAGAGAGAGAGACGGAGGAGAGAGAAGGAGCAGAGAGAGAGAGAGAGAACAACTGGTGCATGAAGTACGATCTGTTCAGACACACACGCACAGAACACACAACACACACACACACAACTAACAGCGAACACAGACCACAGAAACACACAGAACTGACAATCAGACTAACACCCACGAACAGTACTACTCCAGAACAAACAGGGACAGAACAAACACAACAGCAACACACACAAACAGCAACAAAGAAAACACATCAAGACAACAACAAGAAAGCTGTGGACTGCAAAGTACAGAAGCAAGGAAGACAGGAGGAGGAGAGGAGGAGAGAGCGGAGAGGAGAGCGAGAAAGATGAAGAGGAAAGACCCGAAGAGGAAGAGGAAAGAGTGGAAGATAGGGGAGAGGACGAGGAGGAGGACATAGGAGGAGAGGAGCAAGTGGACTGAAGGTTATGTGAATGGTGATGGTCCAGATAGAAGAGGGGACTGATTCTGAAGAATTACAGCTCGAACAAAACAAACACAAGCAAACTGATTTCAAGTAGCAAAGTAGGAGCAGGAGCAGGAGAGGCCAGAAGCTAGCAAGAGAGAAACAGAGACCCGAGTGAGGTGAGAGGAGAAGATGGAAGGCAGATAGAGAAGAGAAGAAGAGTAGATAGGAGAGCAGAGAGGACAAGAGGAGAGAGCAGCTAATATCAAGGTAGCAATATAAGTCAGATAGACGATATGCTAACAAGCCATAAGGTACAAATAACACAGACTTCTTTAAGTAGTAGTGGTATAGCAGTAGCAAGTATTAGGCAGTAGTAGTAGTAGTAAGTAGTCAGATGAGTAGGTAGTAGTAGTGTATTAGTAGCTAGTAGTAGTAGTAGTAGTAGTAGTAGAGTAGTAGTAGTAGTAGAGTAGTATGTAGTAGTGTGTGTAGTATAGTAGTAGTAGTAGTGTTAGTAGTAGTAGTTAGGTAGTAGTAGTTAAGTAGTAGTATAGTGAGTAGTAGTAGTAATGTAGTTAGTAGAATAGTAGTAGTAATAGTAGTGTAGTTGTAGTAGGTGGTTAGTGTAGTAGTAGCTAGTGGTAGTAGCCAGTAGTAGTGTAGTAGTAAGTAGTGAGTAAGGAGTAGTAGTGGTTGTAGTAGTAGGAGTGTAGGTGAGTAGTTAGGTGAGTAGTGGTAGTAGAGTGGTAGAGTAGTGGTAGTAGTAGTAAGCGTAGTAGTAGTAGTAGTGTAGTGTGTAGGTGGGTGTTGTGAGTGGTAGTGGTAGTAGGTAGTAGTAAGTAAGTATTTAGTAGTAGTGTAGAGTAGGTAGTAGTAGTAGTGGTGGTAGTGGAGTGAGTAGTGGTAGTAGTTAGTGGTTTATGGTAGGGTGTAATGAGTAGGGTAGATGGTAAGTATAGTAGTAGTACAGTGTGAGTAGTAGTAGTGTAGTAGTAGGGTCCAGTAGTAGTATAGTTGTAGTAGTAGTAGTGGTAGTAGTAGTAGTAGTAGTGTAGTAGTAAGTAGTAGTAGTAGTAGTGTGTAGTGTAGTAGTAGTGGTAGTAGTAGTTAGTAGTGTGTAGTAGTAGTAGTATGTGGTAGTAGGTAGTAGTAGTAGTAGTAGTTAGTAGTAGTAGTAGTATGTAGTAGTAGGTGTAGTAGTAGTGTAGTGTAGTAGTATGTAGTAGTGTAGTTAGTGAGTGGTAGTAGTGTAGTAGTAGTAGTGTAGTAGTAGTAGTAGTAGTAGTACAGTGTAGTAGTTGTAGGGTAGTAGTGTAGTAGTAGGGTAGTGTAGTAGTGTAGTAGTAGTAGTAGTAGTACAGTAGTAGTAGTAGTAGTAGTAGTACAGTAGTACAGTAGTAGTAGTTGTAGTAATAGTAGTAGTAGTAGTAGTAGTAGTAGTAGTAGTAGTAGTAGTAGTAGTAGTACAGTAGTACAAGTTAGTAGTAGTAGTAGTAGTAGTAGTAGTAGTAGTAGTAGTAGTAGTAGTTAGTAGTAGTAGTGGTAGTAGTAAGTAGTAGAAGTAGTAAGTAGTAGTAGTAGTAGGTAGTAAGTAGTAGTAGTAGTAGTAGTAGTAGTAGTAGTAGTAGTAGTAGTAGTAGTAGTAGTAGTAGTAGTAGTAGTAGTAGTAGTAGTAGTAGTAGCAGTAGTAGTAGTAGTAGTAGTAGCAGTAGTAGTAGTAGTAACAGTAGTACAGTAGTAGTAGTTGTAGTAGTAGTAGTGGTAGTAACAGGTAAAAATAAATGACCTATTGACTCAAAATTTAATTCGACAACTTGGGTACACATCTCTCTTTGTGGCAACATTTAAGGCAGTAAAGGTACCAGTATTGGATGATTTAATTTCCCCCAATGAGGTTCACCAACAAGTAAAATTGCTAAAAACAGGTAAAGCTGGTAGACCGGATGGATTACCGCCAGGCATTTTAAAGTTCTTACCTGCCCAGTGGATCATGTTACTTACAAATATTTTCAACTCTGTATTTTCTTCTGGCACATATCCTCAGGGCTGGTCTAGAGCAAAACTGTTCACTATATTTAAGAAAGGCAATAAGGCAGATGTGAGAAATTACAGAGGGATAAATGTAGCCAACAGTATTGTTAAATTATACGATATGGTGTTGTGTTCGCGACTTGTCCTCTGGTTTAGACCATTTAGAGAACAGGCCGGGGCACAGAAGACTAGGGGATGTCTTGAACAGATTGTTTGTCTACGCTTGTTGTGTGATATGGCCAGGAGAAAGAAACTTACTCTTTTTGTAACATTTATAGACTTTAAGCAAGCATATGACAGAGTACCAAGACATTTATTATTCCGTGTGTTGAGGCGTTTAGGATGTGGCTCAGTAATGATATCTGCTATGGTTGCCATGTATAGTTTAACAGAAAGTTGGATTGGAGCCGCTTTGGTAACTATCGCATTAGGGGTAAAACAAGGCTCGCCAACGTCCTGCGTTTTGTTTGTAATTTTTGTTAATGATTTAATACGCCTCATTAAACAGGGCAGTGGTTATGATGGATTTCGTGAAGTGGTTGCACGTTCTTGTCATGATGGATGATACGGTACTATTAGCCACGTCACGGAGAAATATGTTGAGTAAATTATCAATATTACAGGAGTACTGTCTAGAGTACGGCATGATAGTGAATCAGTCTAAAACTAAATTTTTTGTGTTAAATGGCAGCCGTGACGACGCTGACCCGTGGCAGTGAACTGGTTTAAGTGTTCAACCTTGTAAGTTCGTATGTTTATTTAGGGTCGCCGTTCACCTGCGATGGGTCGACATCTTCGCTGTTAAGTTACATGCCAAGTTAAAAATGCCACACGTACTAAAATTGTTTCTTTTGTGAAAGAAAAATGATGATGTGCCATTTATTGTAAAAAAAACGTGTTTTTGACGCCAGCATTAATGTCAACACTTATGTATGGTGCTGAATCATGGTTTGGGGCAGATTTAAAACCTATGACTAAACTGTTTAACTGGTGTTTAAAGCAATTGTTGGGTGTGCGAAGGTCAACTTGCAATGATATATGTTACGTGGAATCGGGTTACCCACCCCTAAAAGATATGATAAGTTCTGTGCAACATAAGTTTTTCCATAAAATGTGGCAGGAGCGATCAACTTATGATGATGACCCACTGACGTTTGCAATGAAGTTATCTATGAATATGGACACTGTCACCGGTAGATTAATAAGGGAGTTTGTGGACAGTGAAGTCAAAGATTGTACTGTAGATATGCAATGTGTAAGATCGAGAATTTCAGACAGTAATTCTACGAGAAGAGTGACATATAAAGAGATGAACCCTACTTTGAATGTGCATAATATTTACACTGATAGACACTAGTTGATGAAAAGCATCGCCTGTCGTTACACAGTTTAGGACAGGTGGGCATTGGCTAATATGTGAGACTGGAAGGTGGAATAGGAGAGGTCGCGGTCGCTTACCCTTGGATGAGCGACGTGTGTATGTGGCCAAGTGCAGACTGAAAGACATGTGGTGGAACAGTGTACACTGACCCAACATGTCAGGGACATATACCAGTTCACTCTTATGGAACAGGTGTTTTCAAATAGATTTACCCTAGATGTGACCTGTAAAATAGTACACTGTATCTTGAGTGTGTATTACTGATGGCCAGTGCATATTCTATTCAATATTCTATTCAATATTAATGGACTGCGATTATTGTGTAATAGTAATGATATAATAGTAATGATATTTTAATGCGGATAGCATTATATTGTAGTGTTAGTTACTAATTGCCAGCGTTGAGTTAATTTTACTTTTTGGACTACAGTTATAAAACTACATGTATAAGTATATATATGTGTATTATGTTCTGCTGTGGTCAATAAAACTATCTATCTATCTATCTATCTATCTGTGTGTGTGTGTGTGTGTGTGTGTGTGTGTGTGTGTGTGTGTGTGTGTGTGTGTGTGTGTGTGTGTGTGTGTGTGTGTGTGTGTGTGTGTGTTGTGTTTCTGTTTTCTGTTTTCTGTTTTCTTAATTTTTGAAGCATATTTTATCCTAGTCTTAGATCGCCATATTTTCTATCATATATGTAATTATTTTTTGCCGTAACGATGTAGTGAATAAATCTATCTGTAACTATCTATCTATCTGTGTGTGTTGTTGTTGTTGTTGTTGTTGCTGATGTTGATGTTGATGTTGATTTTATTCTCTTCCACAGACGAACAACTTAATGATCTCCGGGAGTTAAGGAGCTTCTTATTACACCTGACATGACATCCCGAGCGAGCAAGGGATAGGGAGCCACACACACCCCTCAAAGGATAGGCAGAGGTAAGAGAGAAAAATTACTAGAGATACGTATATAATAGAAATAATGGTAGTAGTAGTAGTAGTAGTAGTAGCAGTAGTAGTAGGAGGAGGAGGATTACATAGGATTACATAGGAGTAACAGACACCAGGAGACCTATTGGTCCATAGCGAGGGTATCTGCTGAACTACATACTACTAACTATCAACTACTTGTAAGAAAACAGTTGGAAAATGATACCATGTCCCTAAAGAGGATAGGAACATGGAAGTTTCATAGTGCAGACTGATAGGATATGAAAAATACTAACTACAACTACCACTACCACTACAACTAATCGATACGGGGGACTAGATACGAAGTTCGCACTATCAATACCCATTTACTTTACAGTGCGCGTCAAGTCTGTTTTTGAATGTAGTTATTGTGTTGGCTCCGACAACATTTGCTGGTAACTTGTTCCATCGATCAACGACTCTAACATTGAAATAATTTTTACGGAGATCGGTGATGCAACGTTGACCGTTTAGTTTTAAACCATTATTTCTTGTTGTCACTTGAGTTGAAAGCTCGAATAGGTCCTCTTGATTAATGACATCAAAACCTTTTAGGATCTTAAAGGTTTCTATCAAGT
>JACEEZ010018459.1:135000-147230 GCA_016584305.1 Chionoecetes opilio | reverse complement strand
CCCCAAGGATTCTACAATCCTTTAAGGAAAACATATTAAGTTTCCGCAGTCTCTCTTCATAAGATGAATTTTCGCAGAGATGGAATTTGTTTGGTTGCTCTTCTTTGCACTGATTCCAATTTGGCTTGATCTTTTACGAAACAGGGCGACCAGAATTGAACGGCATATTCCAAGTGCGGCCTAACCAAGGACGTGTATAATTGTGTCATTACTTTCGGAGTTTTATGTTCAAAGTTACGTTTAATAAAGCCCAACATCATATTTGCCTTTTTACTGGCAGCTAGGCAATGCGAACTGGTGTTTCAGATCATTACTGATGATGACACCTAGATCCTCTTTCCTGCTGTCTTCAGTTAACGATTTATTTTGCATTTGATAGTTATATTGAGGTTATCGTTGCCTATATGCATTACTTACATTTATCGGAATTGAATTTTAATAGCCATTTATCACTCCAATCTGATAGTTTGTCGAGATCACTTTGTATGAGTTCGCAGTTTTCTCTAGTATATGCTTTACCGCCTAATTTGGTGTCATCTGCAAATTTTGATATTTTAGATACAAGTCCGCAGTCCAGATCGTTGATATATATCAGAAAAAGAGTAGGACCCAGACCGAGCGCCTGAGGCACCCCACTAGTGACATCTAACAATCAGATGCCTCACCATTTATTACTACCCGTTGTTTACGATTTGAAAGCCAATCGCCAATCCATGAAACATAATTGCTCTCCTATGCCATGTGCCCTTAGCTTGGTCAACAGTCGCTTATGTGGAACTGTATCGAAGGCTTCTGAAAATCAAGGTATATTACATCCGAGGGAATTTAGCGTCCCAGTTTGAATAAATGACATTAAAAAAATCCAGTAGGTTTGTTAAGCAGGATCTCTTATTTCGAAATCCATGCTGGGAGTTTAGTATTGAGTTATTTCATCGAGAAAAGACACTATATTATCGCACAATATTTTTCTCAAATAGTTTAACAATCACGGACGTTAGACTAATTGGGCGATAATTACTTGCGAGGCTCTTACTCCCTTTCTGAATATCGGTGGTAACATTAGCTAATTTCCACATACTAGGAACAATTTTTTCACATAGCGATTTGTTGAAAATAATCTTTAATGGGAGCGAAAGTTGACTGTGACATTCGCGAAGTAGTCGCGGCGAGATTTCGTCCACCCCACGGATTTTGCTGGGTCAAGTTTCAGCAAATACTTTGATATTTCGTTCTACGTTACTCTCCTATTACCACGTCATCCCTTTCGAGTCCTGCATACATGTTTACGTTCTGGTAATGGAGTTTCGTCTTCTTTAATAAATACCGCATTAAAGTATTCATTGAGTACGAACGCCATACTCTTATTATCATTTACCAAGATATTATTATATCTTTCAGTGGTCCATACTTGTTTTGACGGTTTTTCTTACTTCGAACGTATTGAAAGAACCTTTTCGGGTTTGATTTGGATTCCTTTGCAATTTTTTCTTCATACTCGCGCTTTTTAGATTAATTAGTCCTTTGCAGCGACGTTTGACGTCATTGTATTCTCTAGAATCGCAGTCTGCATTTGATCGTTTGTAAAACTTTATACGTCGGGCGCTTTCTGACCATGATTTGTTGGATCTCATTATTCATCCAACTGGGTCTGTTTATGTTATTCAAACGTTTTCTTACCATGGGAACATGTTTTTCCACCACCGATTGGAGTTATTAGTGAATACATTACACATGTTTCGGCGTTATTCACATTTAGTAGGTCAATCCATTCAACTTCGCTTAGTACCCTGCTGATCTTCGTGAAATCTGGTTTATTATAATTGGGACTAATAACCGATTTTCTGTGATGTCTACATTGCAATTTATGCCGCATCTGATTAGCCTGTGATCACTGTTGCCAAATGTTCACCTATATCGCAGTAATCAATCAGATCAATGTCGGTAGTGAAAACTAAATCTAGGATACTATTATCCCTTGTAGGCTCAAGGACCACCTGATTTAAATATACTTCGGTCACCATATCAAGCAATCGCATACCTTCTCTATCAGAAATTATTATTCCAGTTTATATGAGGTAGGTTTAAAATCTCCACAAATAATTGTATCGTATTATTGTTCACAACTGACTTTTTCTCGTCATACAGGAGGCAATCTACTTTCGCATTAGATTATGGAGGACGATATATTGTCCCAATAGTTAGCAATTTACCGTTTAGCTTAATTTGCGCTAGACTGAGTCATTAATGATCTTTATTACTTTATCGATTTCGATTGCTTGCAAATTTTCTTAATAAAAGAATGACACCTCCACCTGCTTTATGCGTGCGACAATTAGGAATGTCTTATAGCCTGGAATGGCTATTTCAGCTAATAAATGTTTTATCTTTGTGTGAGCCCAATCTCAGTGATACTGACGATATCTGGCGTTTCGGCAAACAACGTATGCTAATAATTCGTTACGCTTTAAAATAATGCTTCTGGCATTTGTGTAGAGTAATTTAAGTTCCTTGATAGTTTTGGTAACCTTGCGTGAGGGTTACCGGCAGGGCGTCTACGGTCCACTTTTTCAGGGCGCTTGATTAAGTTACTTTGATATTAGTATTTGCGGAAACGGGACGTGACCAGCGTTGCTGTGGGGGGGGAGAGGAGAGGAAGAGGAGGAGGAGGAGGAGGAGGAGGGAGGAGAGAGGAGAGGGGAGGAGGAGGAGGAGGAGGAGGAGGAGGAGGAGGAGGGGCGGGGAGAGGAGGAGGAGGAGGAGGAGGAGGAGGAGGAGGAGGAGGAGTTGTAGAAGGAATACAAAGGAAACACAAACAGCAACAATACCATTAGGTCCTTAATGGCTGTTTGATTTAACTACACTACACTAACTAGATAATAAGAGAGAAAGGGTAGGAAAATAGAAGGAGGAGGAAGAAGAAAAAGGAGGAGGAGCGTTTAGTCTTTAATAATTTTAAGTATATTTTTACAGGCGTTTTAATGCAAAATATGGACACGTACACTGAAGAGTAGGAAAATATTGTCAAGGTTTTCTCATTAATCGCCAAAACATCTGAGCTAAAAAATAGACACCACTAACAAACACAACTTCCTTATAGATAGAATTTTTTGTTCGTTTTTGTTCTTTCTCGATTTTCTTCGTTTTTCTTTCACAGGGTATTTCGAGATGGCTTTCGATGCTTCCTTTTTTGTTGTTTTTCTCTCGTTTTTAAGCCCTTCACGCCAGATCTTTCCTTTGCTATATGAAATCGTCTGTTATTAGCCATAAAACTACGAAAAAAGTAACTCAAATAAACCAAATTAGTAGTGGACAAGGATATTTAAAGGTCATATCTATATAATATTACTTATGTTCATTAAAATCGTTGAATGGTTGGTTATTTACAATGGAAATTACGTTCTGGGCCTCAAGGGGTTAACACACGTATTTCTGTGTTGTGTCTTTCTCTCCTTAATTCCTAACATATATATAAAATTATTTTGTTCCGTTTCTCCTTGTTTTTAATTTCTTCCTTTTTCTTCACAGGTATTTCTAGATGCTTTGTGGTTCCTTATTTTTCTAGTTTTTTTGTTTTTTTGGGATATTCTTTTTCTGGATATCTTTTTCTGGGAATTTTTTCTGGATATTTTTTTCTGGATATTCTTTTTCTGGGATATTCTTTTTTCTGGGATATTCTTTTTCTGGGATATCTTTTTTGGGATATTCTTTTCGGAGATATTCTTTTTCTGAGATATTCTTTTTCTGAGATATCTTTTCTGAGATATTCTTTTTTGAGATATTCTTTTCTGAGAATTCTTTTGTTCCTTTTTCTCCTTTTCCTTTTTTCTTTTCTTCCTTTTTCTTCACAGGGTAATTTCTAGATGCTTTGAGTTCCTTCTTGTTTCTAGTTTTTCTTTTTTCTTTTCTTTTTGTTAGATATCGTTTGTTCTTTTTCTTCTTTGTCTTTTTCGATTTCTTTCCATTTCTTTCACAGGTAATTCTAAATGCTTTGAGTTCCTTGTCTCCATTCCTGTTTTCTTTTTTTCCTTTTTTTTCAACAACGTATTTCTGCCTTTGTACCGTTCTTACCTTCTGTCCTTAATTGCACAGTACTCAGGTGTAACAAAGTGGCCTCACCTGCCCTCGCCGTACCCTCTCTGGCCGTCACGTGCGCAGGTAAGTAGTACGTGGGAACACAGGTAAATCAGCGGCGAAATTAACCTGGGTAAGACGAACATTTTGATTCCGTAATATTTTGCCGTAAGTTTTGCATCATGTCATTTACAGCTTGTGAGTTTACATGTTTTTTTTAGCAATGTTTTGAATGTGGTTGTGATTATTATTTGTGTTACTGTTTGAAAATTAGAAAAGTGGGATTATTTACCTGTGCAGACGAACTTTTTGATTCCCGTAATATTTTGTGAAGAGGAAATTTTGCATTAGATATTACATGTCATTATTAGGAGGTAGGTGCCTGTTAGGTTAGGTTAGGTTAGAGTTAGGTTAGACATAGTTAGGTTAGTTAGGTTAGGTTAGGTAGACACGATAGTTAGGTTAGGTTAGGTTAGTTAGGTTAGGTGTTAGACACTAGTTAGGTTAGGTTAGGTTAGACAATAGTTAGATGATTGATTAAAGCTTTGAGTTTATATATAAATATATTTTTTTTGCAACGTTTTGAATGTGGTTACGACGTTGTATTTTGCGTTGTTCTGTCTGTTGTTGTTATAAATTTATACGTATTATTACTTGTGTGTGTACTGTTCGAGGGAAGATATTATTGTATGTTATTGCTCTAGTAGGACGTAGCATTTGCACTACACGAGATATAATAAAAGATTGCTTCGTGGGATTCGAACTCGAGACTTTGAGGTAATCACTTCGGGCACTGACAGCTCCGCCACCGCCTCTCCTTTTCTATTCCTCCCTCTTTTCCTAAACTTTTTATGATCTATTTTACCAGCTTTTATCCAGGCACTCTTCTGGTGTCATGCATAGGCTCCCCCTGTCTCTCTCCTCTCTCATCTCTCTCTCTCTCTCTCTCCTCCTTCTCTTTCTCTCTCTCTCCTCTCTCTTCTCTCTCTCTCATCTCTCTCTCGTCTCTCCCTCTCTCTCTCTCTCTCGATGGTAGAGGCAAGACGAGTAGTGACCCGACTTTAACAACCATTTTTTTATTCTCTCTCTCTCCTCTCTCTCTCTCTCTCTCTCTCTCTCTCTATCTCTCTCTCTCTCTCTCTCTCTCTCTCTCTCTCTCTCTATCTCTCTCTCTCTCTCTCTCTCTCTCTCTCTCTCTCTCTCTAAATTTTGAGTTCTTATGGTTAATTGTATCCACATAATTAGTGTTTGCTTGCACAGTATTGCCTTCGTTGCGTGCGTGCGTGTGTACGTAAATACTTGCGCGTGTGTGTGTGTGTGTGTGTGTGTGTGTGTGTGTGTGTGGTGTGTTCTGTGGTGTGTGTGTGTGTGTGTGTGTGTGTGTGTGTGTGTAGTGCGTTTCTGTGTGGCGTCAATGAAGGCTGTCATTTATCCAACACAAGGACATACCTCCTTTGTGCATGAGTATATATTGTGTGTGTGTGTGTGTCGGTGTGTGAGGTTGTGGGTGGTGCGTGTGCTGTTGTGCGTGTGTGCGTGTGTGTGTGCGTGCGTGTGCGTGCGGCGTGTGTGTGTGTGTGTGTGTGTTGTGTGTGTGTGGGTGTGTGTGTGTGTGTTGTGGGTTGTATATGTATGTAAGATATGTACGTTATGTACGTACGTGTGAGGGAGTTATGGATATTGTTAATATAATTTGAGAGAGGCGAGAGGAGAGAGAGGAGACGAGAGAGAGACGAGAGAGAGATTGAGAGAGAGACGAGATAAGAGAGAGAGACGAGAGAGAGAGAGATGGAGAGAGAGAGAGAGAGACTGAGATGAGGAGAGAGAGAGGAGAGAGAGAGCCCGAGGGAGAGAAGAGAGGAGAGATGAGAGAGAGAGAGAAAAAAAAAAAACCACCATAACAGAAGTTGATATAAAACATGATCATATATTAAGAATAAACACATGCAAAAAAAAAAAGGAGACATGATAGAACTGAAGTAGTCGAGAAGAATAAATAGAAGAATAAGAATAAGAATAAAAATAAAATAAAATCGGAATAAGAATAATAGATAATAAAAGTAATCAAATAGTAAAAGAAGAAGAAGAAGAATGAGAAGAAGAGAAGAAGAAGAAGAATGGAGAAGAAGAAAGGTCACTGTCTCTCTTCCCTCGGGCATATACTCTCTAGTTCTTCACCTCCCACCAACCCATCCTCTCCTCTCCTGCTCTTCCCCCTCCTCTCCTCCTACTCTGTTATTTCTTGGCGCACACCACTGTCCACAACCCCCCTACCCCTTACCCCCTTTCCCCTCCCACCTACCTCCCTTCCCTCCTTTCCCTGACGAGAGCCTCAAAAAACTGGGGTGACATACATCCTCTGGGCACTTTATTTAAGGGCATTTTCTAGGCCACTCTTGTCATGCTATGTTTGGGTCAAGAAACATAGAAGAAAAATAATAACAATAAGAAGACAAGAGAAGACTACTAAAAGGAGGATAAAACTTAATGCGAATGTTAGTCAATGAAAACAACAATGATTGAAAGTCTTGGTTTTAAGGGAACAGACTAATTTTATCCCAAACTAAACCTAGTTAAATTTATCATCTCCAGTTAGTTTTGGAAACCGTAGATAACAGTGAAGTCGCAGGTTCCGTTCTTTTGTTATTTTTACAGAGTTGTGGTGGCGTTAAATTACATTTCTACATCCATGATTCAGGAAAGTTAGAAGGGTATCTGGAAAGTCTGTGTCATTTGTGTCTTCACTGTGTCATATAGGGCTATAAAATGAACAAAATTACAAAAATAAAACGAGTGGCGACCTCCATATCCCTATACAGTAAGTCGAGCCAGCAGAGTATTTAACCAACAGTGAGTGCCCCACTCTGGGGAATTCAGGGAAATTAGAGTAAAGTAAAACAAGTCTCATAATATTAGCTGCGGAAGATGCTTGGAATATATAAAAATTCCTATGCCAACGTGAAAATAAAATTGCTATTCAAGTGTTGAAAGATCTGGCAAGTCTTGTGTCCTGCCGCCCGAAAGGCTACTGTTTACCGTCTGTCCATCGCGCGAAGAAAAAGTCGGAGAAGCAAAATCCGCAACAGTTATATTGCAGATACAAAGCATAAAACAACGGCGGAAACAGGGTAGATATAACGCCATGATATAAACGTCTGTGTAACAATCTTCAGTGGCACATAATAAAATCAGTAGTGATGCTATAATTCGTAATATTTTGCGCCTGGCGACTTCACTGTAGGTGGCGAACTTCAATGTTATTAGGTAGGAATATGGTGGTGAATGTAGTGGTGGTGGTTGGTGGTAGTGGTAATAAGTGGTATGTAGACATAAGGGTGTAAGTAAGTATGGTAGTAGGAAGTGGGTGGTGTAGTCTTGTAAGGTAATAGTGGTAGTGGCAGTATATAAGTGGATGTAATTAGGTAGTATAGTCTATTTTTTATATGGTCAAAAGCACTAAGGAAGCCACGGCACCGTACTCCCCTTCTATTCTACGTGCAGTGATTGTGCATTCCTGTTATCACCATACCAATCACAATATTCCTAACTTAACAGCGGCGACCACTGACAGAGCAAGTTTACAACAGATGGATTGTATTTGGTCACCCTCGTAGTGAAGATTGCTCTGTCAAGTGGTCACGCGCTGTTAAGTAGTGACGATTTGTGATTCGGTAGTGATGATACGACGAGAATACCACAATCGTGCCGCGTAGAATAGAAGGGGAGGCAGGGGGCGCTCTCTTAGTGCATTGACATAATAAAAAAACATAGACATAGTAGTGATTGTAGGTGTCGAATAGGGCGTGATGGTAATAGCGGTAGTGGCAGTAAATGGGTGTTAAGTACACGGTCGTAATAAAATGTGTGTAATAGTGGTAGAATACTGTAATAGTGGTGTGGTATGGTTAAGTAGTGGTAGTGGTAAGTGAGGTTATACAATGGGACCTTTTAGGATGGGGTCAAGTCATGATTTTTGTACGTTCAGTTTCGCCCTTAGGGGCATTTTTGCTCTAATTATTTCGATATATGATTGAAACTACCAACTACGGGTGAATCTTCGAGCTTTTTATTTGTGCGTTCGGACATACAATTTATGGGCGAATATTTCATTTATTTTCCTTTTTCTAAGAGTTTTTAACACAACACACACACACACACACACACACGCACACGCACACGCACAGTAGTACAGAGTCAGTATTTGTATTTTGTAGAGTAGAGTAGTAGTAGTAGTGGTTTTTTAGTAGTAGTTAAAATTTAGTAGTAGTAGTAAGTAGAAAGTAGTAGTAGTAGTAGTATAGTAGTAGTAGTAGCAGTAGTAGTAGTATAGTAGTATTAGCAGTAGTAGTAGTGGTATAGTGGGAGCAGTGGGTAGTAGTAGTACAGTAGTACAGTAGTAGATTTTGTAGTAGTATTTAGTAGTTGTAGTAGTAGTACAGAAAGTAGTAGTAGTAGAGTATTTAGTAGTAGTAAGTAGAGTAGTAGTAGTAGTAGTAGTAGTAGAAATAGTAGAGTATTGCAGTAGTAGTAGTAAGTGTATTAGCAGTAGTAGTAGTAGAACAGTAGTACAGTAGTAGTAGTTGTAGTAGTAGTAGCAGTGTAGTAGTAGTAGTAGTAGCAGTAGTAGAGTAGTGGGTAGTAGTAGTAGTATTAGTAGTAGTGTAGTAGCAGCAGTAGTATTAGTAGTAGTAGTAGTAGCAGTAGTAGAGTAGAAAACAGTAGTACAGTAGTAGTAGTTTTTGTAGTAGTAGTGTGGGTAAACAGGTGAAAAAAAACCGCCCTATTGACTCAAAATTTAATTCGACAAATTTGGGGACACACCCTTTTCTTGGGGGGCAACTTTTAAGGGCAGTAAAGGAAACCAGTATTGGATGATTTAAATTTCCCCCAATGGGGTTTTCACCAAAAGTAAAATTGCAAAAAAAAGGTAAAGGGGTTTAGCCCGGAAATGGATTACCGCCAGGCATTTTAAATTTTCTTACCCCCCAGGGGACATTTTTACTTAAAAATATTTTCAACCCTGTATTTTCTTCTGGCACAACCCCGGGGGGTTTTTCTAGAGAAAAAAACTGTTCACTAATTTAAAAAAGGCAAATAAGGCCGATGGGGAAAAACTTACAGGGGGAAAAAATTTAGCCAACAGTATTGCAAAAATTATCGTAGGGTTTGTTGTGCTCGGGGAATTTGGGCCTTTGGGTTTTAGACCATTTAGAAAACGGGCCCGGGGGACAAAAGGGATAGGGATGTCTTAAAACAGATTGTTTGCTACGCTTTTGTGTGATAGGGCCCAAAGGGGAAAGAAACTTACTTTTTGAAACTTTTATGATTTTAAGAAAAGCTTTAGGGACAAAAGACCAAGAATTTTTATCCGTGTTTTGAGGCGTTTAGGAGGGGCCCTCAGTAATAAATATCTGTATGGTTGCCATGTTATTTTAAACAAAAAGGGGTTGGTTTGGAGCCGTTTTGGAAAAACTATCGCTTTTGGGGGTAAAAAAAGGGCTCCCAACGTCCTGCTTTTTTGTTTGAAAATTTTTTTTAATGTTTTAATAGCCCTCTTTAAAAAAGGGGCAGGGGTTTATGTTTGGTTTTGAAGTGGTTGCACGTTCTTGTCAGGGGAAATGATACGGTATATTGGGCCAGGGCACGGAAAAATATGTTGAGAAAATTTAATAAAATTACAGGAGAAACTGTCTAAAAGGTACGGCAGGGTTTAGTGAATCAGTCAAAAAACAAAATTTTTTTTGTTTTTAAATGGCAGCCGTGACGACGTTTGGACTCTTTGGCAGTGAAGGGTTTTAAAAGTTTTAAACCCTTTTTAAGTCGTATGTTTATTTGGGGGTCGCCTTTCCCTGCGATGGGTCGACATTTTCCCGCTGTTAAGTTACATGCCAATTTTAAAAATCCCAACACGTACTAAAATTTTGTTTCTTTTGTGAAGAAAAATGATGATGTGCCATTTATTTTTTAAAAAAAAAACTTTTTTTGGGACGCAGTTTTAATTTGTCAAACACTTATCATGGTCCCTGAATCATGGTTTGGGGCAGTTTTAAAAACCCTATGACAAAAATTTTTAAAATTGGTTTTTTTAAAGCAATTTTTGGGGGTGCCAAAGGGTAAAACTTGAAAATGATATATGTTAGGGGAAAATCGGGTTACCCCCCCTAAAGGTTTATGGTAAGTTCTGGGCAACAAAATTTTTTCCAAAAAAATTGGGGCGGGAACGACCCAAATTTATGATGATGACCCACTGACGTTTCAATGAAGTATCTATGAATATGGAAAATGTCCCCGGTAGATTAATAAGGGAGTTTGTGGGCAGTGAATTTAAAGGTTTACTGTTAGGGTATGCAAAGTGTAAAAATCGAGAATTTCAGGGCAGTAATTTTACGAGAAGAGGGGCTTTTAAAGAGATGAAACCCTTTCTTTGAATGTGCAAAATATTTACACTGATAGCACTTAATTTTATGAAAAACACGCCTGGGCGTTTACCCCAGTTTAGGGCAGGTGGGCCCTTGGGGTAATATGGGAGATGGAAGGTGGAATAGGGAGGTCGCGGGCGCTTACCCTTTGGGTGAGCGGACTGTGTGTATGTGGGCCCAAATGCCGATTTAAAAAACAATTTTGGTGGGAAAAGTGTACAGACCCAACATTCAAGGACATATACCCGTTCACTCTTTTGGAAAAGGTGCTTTTCAAAAAAGATTTACCCTAGATTTTACCTGTAAATAGTACACGGATCTTTGGGGTGTATTACTGATGGCCAGTGCAAATTTTTTCAAAATTTATTAAAATTAAGGGGCTGCGATTTTTGTGTAATAGTAATGATATAATAGTAAAAGAATTTTTAAAGTGGATAGCATTATATTTTAGTGTTAGTTACTAATTTCCACGTTTAGTAAATTTTTCTTTTTTGGGCTAGTTTTAAAACTACATGTATAAAATATATTATTGTATTTTGTTTGCTGGGTCAAAAAAACTATCTATTATCTATTTTATTTTATCTGGGTGTGTGTGTGTGTGGGTTTGGGGTGTGTGTGTGTGTGTGTGGGGGTGTGTGGTTGTGTGTGGGTGGGGTGTTTTCTGTTTTCTTTCTTTAATTTTTTAAGCATTTTTTACCTAATTTTTTGACGCCATATTTCCCCATCATATATGAAATTTTTTTTTCCGGAACGAGTAGTGAATAAATCTTTTCTGTAAAATATCTATCCCATCTGGGGTTTTTGTTGTTGTTGTTTTTGTTTCTGATGTTGGTTGATGTTGATTTAGATTTTATTCCCCTTTTCCCCAAAACGAACAAAAATTAAGATCTCCGGGGGTTAAGGAGCTTTTTAAATTTCACCTGACAGACATCCCAGCGAGCAAGGGATAGGGAGCCCCACACACCCCTCAAAGGATAGGCAGAGGGAAAAAGAGAAGAATTACTAGAGATACGTATTTTAAAAATAAAAATGGTAGTAGTAGTAGTAGTAGTAGTAGCAGTAGTAGTAGGAGGAGGAGGGAAGGGGGAAGAGGAAGAGGAAAAAGGAAGAGGAAGAGGGAAAAGGAAAAGGAAAAGGAAGGAAAAAGGAGGAGGAGGAGGAGGGGGGGGAGGAGGAGGAGGAGGAGGGGGGAGGAGGAGGAGGAGGAGGAGTTGTAGAAAGGAAAACAAAGGAAAAAACAAACAGCAACAACCATTAGGTCCTTCATGGCTGTTTTATTTTTAAATTTTCAATACCCCTAAAATAGATAATAAGAGAGAAAAGGGGAGGGAAAAAAAAGGGGAAAGGGGGAGGAAGAAGAAAAGGAGGAAAGGGGGTTTAGTCTTTTAAATTTTAAGTATATTTTTACAGGCGTTTTAATGCGAAAATATGGACACGTACACTGAAGAGTAGGAAAATATTGTCAAGGTTTTCTCATTAATCACTAAAACATCTGAGCTAAAAATAGACACCACTAACAAACACAACTTCCTTATAGATAGAATTTGTTTTGTTCGTTTTTGTTCTTTCTCGTTTTTCTTCGTTTTTCTTTCACAGGTATTTCGAGATGCTTTCGATGCCTTCCGGCGTCTCTACGCCGCCCATGCCTTCCTCCATGAGCCCCTGAAGATACTGCGCCATGGTGGGGTTGGAACACAGAAGGGCTGGGGGCGCGGCGTGATGTTTATTGAAGACTTAACC
>JACEEZ010018459.1:30000-132500 GCA_016584305.1 Chionoecetes opilio | reverse complement strand
GGCGTTTTCCTGCATAGTTCTCATGTGTTTTGGATGAATCTGGCACTCGTCGTTGTACGAACTGACTGTTGGTAGTAGCAGTAGTTTATAGAATGGTTATATGAGAGAGAGATTTGACATTATTTGTTTATTAGTATTTTTTTTTTACATGGATGTATTTTTTTTATCTTTTCTTGATTATTTTCATTTTTTTTTCTATGTTTCTGGTTCTTCCTTTTTATTGCATTTCCTTCCTTCCTTCCTTCCTCTCTTGACCTTTTCAGGAAATATTTTTTCTATTAATTATATTAGTTATTTTTTTAAGTGAAAATGTGATGTCGGTGGCAAATGAGCCCTTATGGACAGGTGGGCTGGAGGGAAGCGGTCACTTGTCTGTATCCCATGGCAGGGATTGACCTCTGCCCCCCCCCCCCCCCTCTTTATGTGTATGTATTGATTTAATGGAAAGTATTTACTGTATAGTTTTGTTTTTACTTATGCACTGTATGTACACATTCCTGAGCAAATTTCAATTGAATAGAAGAATATTCATGTTTCATATTCTGTCCTTGCCTGTTTATTGAGAGAGAGAGAGAGAGAGAGAGAGAGAGAGAGAGAGAGAGAGAGAGAGAGAGAGCCAGCCCCTCTCTCTCACTCCCCCATTATCTGCCCCATTACCCATTATTGGTTGTGCCTGATGTGCAAGGTTTAGCTACACTTGCCTGCATTGAAGGTCACTAGCCACTCACCACTCCACTCCTCCACCCTGTAGAGTGGTGGCGTGAGGCTCCTGTGCTGGCCTTACTCCTTGGCTGCAAACACTGGCTGGGTGTTAGCTGGAGGGTGAAGCAGGAAGCACCCTTCAAGGAAGCACTTGCCTGCTTGTGTGCTGACGGCCACCAATGTTACAGGTGCTGAGGTGAAGAGTCCAGGTCGGCGCCCACGCCAGGACTCCTCCCGGCTTCCCTTGTATTAGGGAACGCTTGGTTCATTCCCGGGGACTCCACCGGGGTTCCTGCAGGACCAACTGACGCCTCCCACCACAGGAGTGCTGGCAGAAGTAGTGCTGCAATGGAGGGCGTGAGCACCTACACTTGTGATGACTGTGGCAAAGTGTGCTCCAGCAAGGCTGGCATTACTGCACACATCCTCACCCATATACGCAAGACAGGGCTGAGGTGTGAGCACTGTGGCAAAGTGTTCACTCTTAAGGGTACTCTTAGGAGCCACATGCTCACCCACACTGGTGAGAGAAACTTTGAGTGTCAGGAGTGTAGGAAAACATTTACCCAGAAGGGCAGTCTTAACAAACACATGCTCACCCACACTGGTGAGAGAAACTTTGAGTGTCAGGAGTGTAGGAAAACATTTACCCAGAAGGGCAGTCTTAACACACACATGCTCACCCACACTGGTGAGAGAAACTTTGAGTGCCAGGAGTGTCGGAAAACATTTGTCCACAAGAGCAGTCTTAACACACACATGCTCACCCACACTGGTGAGAGAAACTTTGAGTGTCAGGAGTGTAGGAAAACATTTGCCCACAAGTGTAGACTTAACAAACACATGCTCACCCACACTGGTGAGAGAAACTTTGAGTGCCAGGAGTGTAGGAAAACATTTACCCAGAAGAGCTATCTTAACACACACATGCTCACCCACACTGGTGAGAGAAACTTTGAGTGCCAGGAGTGCAGGAAAACATTTGCCCGCAAGAACAGTCTTAACAAACACATGCTCACCCACACTGGTGAGAGAAACTTTGAGTGCCAGGAGTGCAGGAAAACATTTACCCACAAGAGCCATCTTAACACACACATGGTCACCCACACTGGTGAGAGAAACTTTGAGTGCCAGGAGTGTAGGAAAACATTTACCCAGAAGAGTCATCTTAACGCACACATACTCACCCACACTGGTGAGAGAAACTTTGAGTGCCAGGAGTGTAGGAAAACATTTGCCCACAAGAGCAATCTTAACAAACACATGGTCACCCACACTGGTGAGAGGAAGTACAAGTGTGATATTTGCGGCAAGTGTTTTCCTACCAAGGGTCGTGTTTCCAGGCATATCCAGACACACCTGTGAGGAGGGAGTGGCTGTGTGTGGGTTGTGCTTGTGGTGGTGGGTGAGGGGCTTGCCAGGCATATACAACGCCACTTGTGAGGTGTTGTTAAGAATATCAATAAAGCCACTTCATGAATAATTGTGTTCAATGTTTTATTTCACAGATTATAGAGGGAAAAATTTAAAAGAGGGAGAGAGAGAGAAATATAACTATAAATAATATAAATAATATGCTATAAACCGTTATCCACGGGGTGTTAGGGTGAAAATCAGGTGACTTTTCATTTTCTAGGCAAGGAGCACGTTGTAGCCACGTTGTATTTCTGCGTGACATTCCCATAGATCTGTAGACACCAAGTTACGTGCAAACTACCTAGAACATTCACGTGACAAAATCACATTTTTAGCACAATTATAGCACCTTTCATTTTTTTTTATTTACGATTTAGACGGAAATACATATGGTTTATATTCAAAATACGGTTGCTTGGATGAAGAAATTTAACTTAAAGTGAATAGTAAATTTCAAGCAGGGCCCCAGGTTATGTATGTACTCTCTTATTATCGTCTATGCTGAAAAGTTTTCTATTAATTTGAGAAAATTTAAATTAATACGGTATACTATTATTAGTTTTAGTAAATCAAATTATATTATTTGTTATGATATATATATATATATATATATATATATATATATATATATATATATATATACCGTATATAATATTATATCAAATGTAATAATTTCAAACTTTTGAACATTAAACTTTAAATATATTCAATATTATAATCAATAAAAAAATCACATGCGTGATATTTTGAGATATCTACTACTTAATTTCTATTTTTGTAGGATTCAAATATAATGAAAGAGTATATATTTTTACATTAACCTATGGATCATTAAGTCCATGGTGACCTACTGTGGCAAGACATGATGACCACCTCATCAACGGGGCGGCACCAGTGAGGAGTCCTCCAAGGGTGCACGCTTTGCACATAATCCTCACTGTATAATAATTATGTACACATCTATACAAGGAACTGTATAGCAAGAACTGTTGCAGAAAGGTAGGATAATGGTACCTACTACCAGAAGGTTGTGGTAATGTGCTCCCTGAAGGTAGTAGTAACGTAGCAAAAACGTAATGGGATATATATATATATTGTGAAAAGGTGATGGAACGTGTTAAAAAGGCAGTGCAAACGTTGAAACTTGCAAATGGTTCCCAAAATGTTGTAGAAAGGTTGTCAGTTACGTAGTGAAATACGTGGTTAGGACGCACCTGGGCGTCCACACAAATACGTACTGGGTACGTATCTTTGCTACGTAAAAGTTACAAAACCGCTACCTTTATACTACATAGGAAATATGTCAGTGTGTTAGCTGGGGTATTACCTTCTCCTGGCATCAAATATCAGTCAGTAAGTAGCAAGAGGTCAGGATTTTTCACGTCGTAAAAAAAAACCAGTAGTTTTAATTATATATATATATATATATTATATATATATATATATATATATATAATAGTGAGAGAGGAAATCGGTGACTGTTCTTTAATGCTGATTGCCACACATGTAGCCATTCCTCTGTTGTTGGTTTTGCCTTTTATATTACGTATGTTCTCTTGTTCTTATCCTAACCTAATTCTGGATGGGTGTGGGGTGATGGGTAATGGGTGAGTGAATGGGTGTGGTGTGATGGGTAATGGTTGAGTGAATGGGTCCGGGGTGATGGGTAATGGGTGAGTGAATGGGTGTGGGGTGATGGGGGTGAATGGGTGAGTGGTAGGTGTGGGGGAAGATGGGTAACGCGTGTGGGGTAATGGGTGGGAAGGTATGGGTGAACGCGTGGTGGGGGTAACGGGTGAGGTAATGGGTGTGGGGTGATGGGTAATGGGTGAGTGAGTGGGTGGGGGAAGATGGGTAACGCATGTGGGGTAATGGGTGAGTGAATGGGGGTGTGGTGATGGGTAACGCGTGAGTGGAGGAATTCTTCCCTTCTTTGATTCCTTATTTCTTTCCTCGTCAGTTCCTCTTCTGACTCTTCATCCCTCCAATTTCTTCCTTACTCCTTATTCCTCCTTTCCTTCTCTCATATCTCCTTCCTTCCCTCTCTCCCACCTTCCATTATCACCCCATCATCACCAAAAGGAGATGAGATTCCCCCTCTTTTTGCACGGGCGACTGTCAGAGTTCCCCTGCTGCCGCTAGGATCGCTGCCGTCCATGAATTCAAAATGGCGCGCCATGTTAAATCAGCCAAGTGACACCTCTCGGAGAGGCTCTCTGGTTACATTACATAGTGTAATTGAGAGTTCACTCAAGGAGAGCAGAGTCCCGCTTGATTGGAAAAGAGCAAATATTGTGCCAATTCACAAAGGAGGAGACAAAGAAGAGTACCACTAAATTACAGGCCAGTATCATTAACAAGTGTAGTGGCAAAAATGTGTGAAAAAATTGTGAAGGACAGATGGTTGAAATATTTGGAAGAGACAAACACACTTGCAGGTGACCAGTTCGGATTTAGAGGAGGAATGTCATGTACAACGAATTTATTAAGCTTTTACTCTAGAGTGATCGATGTGACACAGGAAAGAGAGGGGTGGGTCGATTGCATTTACTTGGACCTAAAGAAGGCATTTGACAAGGTACCTCATAATAAACTGCTCTGGAAGCTAGAACATGTAGGAGGATTGAAGGGTGGTTTGCTGAAGTGGATGGAAGACTTTTTGAGCAACAGAGATGAGAACAGTAATAAAAGATCAAAAGTCAGAATGGTGCAGTGTGATAAGTGGAGTTCCTCAAGGATCAGTATTGGCCCCAGTGATGTTCTTGGTCTATGTAAATGATATGACAGAAGGAGTAAACAGTTATATGAGTTTATTCGCTGATGATGCAAATTACTAAGAAAAGTAGAAAGTAAAGAGGACTGTGAGGATTTACAAAAGCATCTAGATAAGATTTTCAGATGGAGTCAACTATGGGAAATGGAGTTTAATACCAAAAAGTGTAGTGATGTAAATGGGTAGAGCTGGGCACGACTTTAATTTTTTCAGGTGCGACTTTAACTTTGCGACTTTGCCGCCGGACCTGGTGCGACTGCGACTCTGCGACTCTATTTTTGGCCCCCCCGAGTGCGACTTGCGACTGCGACTTATTTTTCCCGGTGCGACTCCGCTAAATTACAAAGTAAACTTTAGCGCGATAACAGAAACATGCTTTTATAAGGCAGAAAAACACATATTTATTCATTTTTTAGTTCAAACACAGCCTAAACTAATATCTACAGGTCCTCCTCCTCCTCCTCTACGTCCTCCTGGCCCATCTTCTCCTCCAGGAGGTCCATGTTCCCTTTGAGGAACACAAGCTCCTCAAAGTTGACCTCCTCCAGGGAGGACCTCTTGGCCCTGAGGACGTCCCCGGCCGTGCTGAAGAGCCTCTCCACAGCTGCAGAGCTGGGGAGGGGGGTATTATACCTAATGAATAAGTCCACCCACACCTCCCTGTGCTGGTAGGGGAAGAGGGACCAGGCCAGCGAGCCTTTAGAGGGCACCCACTCCTCCATGGACTTCCTCAGGACCTCCCTCACATCCTGCTGCTGGTTGGCCGGGCCTCTAGCAAACAACTTGTTGAAGAGGCGGGCTTCCATGTCCTCGGGTTCCTGCACTTCTGGCTGGCCAAGCTGACGCTGCTGCTGCTCCTTCTCCCTGGGTATGCGGTCAATTGCCATACGACTTTGCCGCATTCCGAATGCCGCGCTGATGCCGCGGCAATTTCTTTCAAAAAAGTCGTCTTTGTTCCTGTTCAAAGTCGGGGCAAAAGTCGCGGAAAATTGGCGGTGCGACTTTGCTTAGTCCGACCTTTTCAAAACGTTTGCGACTTTCGACTTTGCGACTTCGAAATTCATAGTGCGGCAAAGTCGCAAGTCGCAAAGTCGCAACTCGGTGCCGCAACGCCCAGCTCTGGAAATGGGCAGTAGCAAAAAGAGACAGAGAGGAAAGTATTCGATGGGAAATGAATGGATAATCAAAACAAAGGTCGAAAAAGATCTGGGAGTATGGATTAAGGACAATTTGTCACCAGAGAAGCATATAAACAAGATCACAGGAGATACATATCAGTTGCTGAGGAATATAAGAATGGCATTCAAATATCTGGATGAAGAGATGATCAAGAAATTGATAACATCTTTGATTCGACCAAGGTTGGAATATGCGGCAGTGATTTGGTCACCACATAAAAAGAAGGATATAAGGAAGATTGAGAGAATACAAAGAGCAGCCACAAAAATGGCTCCAAGCCTGAGAGATTTACATATGAAGAAAGACTTTCAAGACTAAAACTCCCAACACTTGAGAAAAGAAGAGAAAGGGGAGATTTTATAGCAGTGTATAGAGCCTCAATGGGTCTGGAAAAAATTGACAGAGAAGATCTGTTTGTGTGGGACGATAGAAGACAAGAGGCCATGAGAATAAATTGAAAAGGACAACATGCAAGAGAGATATAAAAAAATACAGCTTCCCATATAGAAGCAGAAAGCCTGGAACAACCTTGATGCAAAAGTGATTAATGCAAGAAGTATTCAGGACTTCAAAGGCAAGCTGTTTAATAGTAGATTTGGAGACGGGACAGTACGAGCATAGCTCTTTTCCTGTATGTTACAACTAGGTAAATACACACACACACACACACACACAGATACACACACAGATACACACACACACAGATATACACACACACACACACACACAGTCACACACAGGTACTCCGTGGTGTAGGGGAAGCACGCTCGGTTCACAACCGAGAAGTCCCGGGTTCGATCCCCGGGCGGAGCGGAAACAGATGGGTTGTTTCCTTAATAACCGAGACCCTGTCCACCCAGCAGTGAATGGGTACCGGGTGTTAGCCGGGGTTTGTGACCTGCTCTCCGGGGTGCTGACTTCGGCCAACACAAAGCACTAAGGATGAATGATAAAAATGTTGATATGGAGACGGGGCCACACGAGCATTGCTCAGGCCCTGTAAAATACAGCTAGATGAATACACACACACACATACAGCACACCAAAATAACAATCTTACGATAGATGGCAGTGTTTATGGTGTTGTAATTATTGGTCTACTGTTTTACTGAGCCATAAAGGAACAGGAACTACCATGTGTAGGTCTCACGGCCTCTTGTAGCTTCCATATTTTCTTATGTTCTTATGTATGTTCTATCTTTACATCACAAAGGACTGGCCAAGGACACACAAAAATGCACTTAAAAAAATTAATATTTAAAAAAAATGCACTCCAAAAAAACGCCCTCCGAAAAAATCGCACTTCGAAAAAAACACGCTTCGAAAAGAATGCACTTAGAAAAAAATGCACTTAGAAAAAACGGACTGCAAAAAAATTCGCTTTGAAAAAAATTCCCTTTGAAAAAAGTGCGCTTTGAAAAAAATGCACTTTGAAAAAAATGCCCTTTGAAAAAAATGCACTTTGAAAGAAAATTCCCTTTGAAGAAACTGCGCTTTGAAAAAAATGCACTTCGACAAAAAACGCAATTAGAAAAAAAAACGCACTTCGCGAAAAAAACGCACTTTGTAAAAAAGCGCTGCGAAAAAAATGCGCTGCAAAATAAATACGCCTTGAAAAAAATGCACTTAGAAAAAAATGCGCTTTGAAAAAAATGCACTTTGAAAAAAACTCGCTTAGAAAAAAAAACTGCAAAAAAATGCGCTGCGAAAAAAATACCTTTAGAAAAATATGTGCTTTGAAAAAAATGCACGACATGTGGCACTATATCCACCCTCAGCCTACTGAGCTCGCCCGATAATAGAGGTAGCCGATGATCATCTGAGAGGTTCAGAACGTTCCAGGTGCCCACATACCTCCGGAGGTTTATTCCACGAGTGATTCGACAGGCAGGCACAACCTCTGCACTGCCACGGTCACCCCCACAAGAAAAAGATGGGCTAGGGGGCCCTACCACTCAATTTAGAGTGCGGGATTCCCGAGGTCTTTGCCCCGCACTCGTCATAGGCATACCCCCCCCCCCCCGCGTCAGCATTGGAGGGGTCTGCGTGGTCGGGCCCCCCGGCAAAACCGGGTCTGGGGCGCGGTTACCACGCCCCGGCCTCTACTTATTGCGTTTGTGGCTTAAGTTTAGTTTTTACAGGGCGGGGGTGCAAGCACATCCCCAACCAATCTATCTTAAGGATTGGCCTTACTGCTCACCGTGGCCAGGGATGCAGAACAGTGGCGTAGCTAAGGGAGGGGGCGAGGGGGGGCTGTTTGAAATTGCCCCCCGGGCCCCCAAATGCATCACTCAATCAAACAAAACTCCTGTGATACTCTACAAACTTGACTTAAACTCCTTGGGGTTTGTGTTTAATTTGATCTGTATCTTATGAGTACCATCATAGGCTTTTTAATTCAGATTAAAAAGGATTAATGGGCATTGAAAGTCTCAAAGTGTCAAAATGCACCAAAATATGTTCATTTTCCAAAAATTTCCCGAATCCCCCAGCTGGTTGCCTCCCCCACAAACATCTGCCAACTTTAGAGGGGGCCCCTCCAGGATGTTAGCCCCCCGGGCCCCCAAATGTCTAGCTACGCCCCTGACGCAGAACCCCCTGTAGGGATTAGCCCCAGGCTGCCCACTATTTCACCCATAGCTGGGGCTGGATGACCATTGACTCAATATTGTGTTCATCTGCCCTTAAAGATGGTCTTATTTTTAGTCCATCTGGGTGTCCAGCACACTCTCCTCACTGGTAGAACCAGTGGGGTAGCCGGTTTAGTCGCTGACGATCTGACCATGCGGCTGGTTGTACTGGGTTACATGTTACCAGTAGCAGGGGATAACCCTGACCACACACACTTATTGAAACGTATGGCAATAATAGTCAAATTTTCTTTAACCTTTAATGGCAATAACTAGGTCTGCGTACACTCCCGAGGTCTGCACAAATAACTTGCATACTGCTGACCTGTCTGAACACTTAAGAATAACCGTCTACATCCGGAGCGAGGAACAAACATGCTTTATTAATGCCCCACAACTCTGACTACGTAGAAACTTGAAAGGTCTATAGCAAATATATAAATTTATGAAGATAACAAAGTACAAGTCATTACAGCGCCCTGGACCAAGAGAGGCCAACATTAAACCATTACCTGCTCACAAATGTCCTCTTCTTGACCTCAGCTGTCATTTCATACTTATGTACAGTATGCATATATTACGATGAGATAATATGTATAAATATCTTCCACGGCGGTGTGCTCAGGGATTCACTTGTACATCTGGTGAAGCTTGAGCAGTCCGTGACTTTAGGTACTGAGACAGGTCCACCAGCCAGCCAAGCCAGGTTGCTGAGGTAGCCTCCTGGCCACCACCACTTTGCACCACATTACCTACTGTAGTTTTCAGTTACTTGATAAAGCTGAGAAAAAATATATAACCACTGAGCACAAAAGTGTACTAGTGGTAATGATACTTTCCAACACTGAAACATATTGGTATTTTGCTGAAAATCATTGAATACTGATTAGTTTTCTATAAAAGATTCACATGATTGTGAGTAGCACAAGACATTGAATGCCTAAACATGAGTAATGCCCAGTAACAGGAGCAAGCACTGGCAAAGCGTTATCACTACTGACTTAGATGACATGGCACACGGGAATGTTGAGCCTCAGGATGCAGCAGCCTCAGGCAGCTGGCTGCACACACTGCCTCTCCTCCTCTTCTGGTTCCTTCTTCCTTATCCAGACATAGCATCAATATAAAGCTATACATTACTACATATGTTACATATAATGCCACATGCTGTGTCCTATAAATGAAACTAATCTAAAACAATACCTCTTTCAGTAAGGTTTATAGTCTTTAAGAGTGAAATTATGTGATAACAATGTCCACAACACAGTGAAAATTCTGAAATACATACAATTATCTACTAAACTGTTGGGCTCCAAACATGAACTAATGATACATATAGAGGTACTGCACAGACTCTGCTTCGCCTCTACGTCTAATAGGTGTCAAAATAACATGTAGCTTCTTGGTACATATATATATATATATATATATATATATATATATATATATATATATATATATATATATATATACGTATATATATATTAATAGGTGTCAAAATAACATGTAGCTTCTTGGTACATATAATATATATATATATATACAGGTTGCCCATCACTAATCCGGCAGCCACGGGACCTTAGGACTGCCGGATTTTTTTAATTTCTGGATTATTGATGTTTTGTCCCCTGACTCAATATATGCTGTATATATTGTAACAGAAAATGACTACAGTTCTTTTACAGTTCTACAGACACACCACTATTAATTTTTTTTTTAACAGTTCAACTTTCTCTGCGATCGACAACGAGCGATGTTTGCGTTTTACGCCTCTTCTTTTATTCGCCGATTTTATTCTTTTATTCTTTTATTTGGGGCCATACAGCAGCAGATTTGAACAATTACCGCAAATAAATGAGAAGGAATGCCTGTTTGCTGTTGGAAGCGTGAGCATACAGCTGATTCTGGGTACAGTGCCATCAAAACAAACGGCGCCTCCCGAAAACAGTGGCGCGCCAACCTGGGAAATTTGAAACTGTGCTCCGAAATTCATGCCGGAAAACTGATGGAACCGGAATATTGATTGCCGGATTAGTGATGGTCAACCTGTATATCTATATATCTATATATGATTAATACATCCCTATGTGAAGCAGACAGGAGGGATTCATCATTACAAGCGAGATGCGCCACATCAGTATGTATATGTTAACATAAGGATTCATTATATAGCTTGATATTCCTCATATACAATTGTGAAATACAAGTAAGAAGGACAAGTGTGGACACTAACTTCCCATTTAATAAAGGTCATCCTCTCATGCTCCCAGCATCTATACCACTTGTGTATAACCTTCATGTTAATTCACTGTCACTCATACTTTCTAGGTGTCCAAATCATGACAGTGTGCCGTGTCTCACCATCTCCACTAGTCCATGGTTCATTCCTTCTCCTTACTCCCATCATCCCTTCCCTACACACCACAACCACCCCTCAGGTACCTCATATCCACTGCTCCAATATCTGATACTTATTCAACCTCCAGATCTCACTTGCATATCGCTGTGGCAACTATTATGCTATCCATGAGCACCATCTTGACTTCCTTACTCATTGTCCATTCCCTCACCTTACATAAGAACATAAGAAAGTAAGGAAGCTACAGGAGGCCGTGAGACCTACACGAGGTAGTTCCTGTTACCTAACTCTACCTATATCCACCTCTCTTCCCCATCCATGAATTTACCCAGACTCCTTTTAAAGACCCCAATAGACTCCGCATTGACCACCTGACGATTTAGTCCATTCCAATCATTCACCCTATTTGTGAACCAGTTTCTCCCAATTTCCTTTTTAAATCTACGCTTTTCCAGCTTGAATCAGTTACTTCTCGTTCTACCCTGCTTACTAACCTTAAGAACTTTTCCTACGTCGCCTATATAGTATCCCTTTATCCACTTAAAAACTTCTATCAGATCACCCCTTACTCTATGCCTCTCGAGTGAGTGTAAATTTAATAGTTTCAATCTCTTCTCATAACTAAAGTTATGCATTCCATGAATCATTTTGGTCATCCTTCTCTGCACTGATTCTGAACCTTGCGACCCAAGGATCTCACTACTTTCCTTCCTTGTAATGCTCGGCTCTCTTATCTCCCCTTCCATGCACCTAGGCTTGCACAGGACACAGCCAAGATACTTTAAAGTCAATACTATACAAATTTGTATAGTATACGTATAGAGGTAAAGGTAAAGATGGGAGCATACGCTAAGCTGTGCGTGGCATGCGGTGCTCATCTCCGTGGCATTAGCCCTTAGAGCCTGTGGTGGGTGAGGACCCGTTACCCCGGGACACAGGGCTAGTGTGACTCCCGGGTTACCACAGTTTATACGTATATAGTATTGACTTAAATATACCAGATGTCAATAACCTTGCTGGTTATATTTTGTCTCTGCTTTGTTTTAAGGGATACGATCTTCCCTATGTAGGAAAAGGTAAGGTTGTAGAGTGATGAGACACCTCACCTGAGCAACACATTATAAGTCACATGCAACATTTTGAAACCCATTAGACACAACTGCAAAGTTTTGTGCCAAGTGTGCTACGAGAAAAAGTAAAGCTAAAGTACACCACTAAGACATTGAAAGAGGGAAAAAATGCCCAGGAATTTCTTATTGTCAGAAAGTCTTCAGAAACAATAAGATAGATGCAAGAAAAAGCAAATCTTAATCCAGAATGGGAATCAGAAGACCAGTATGAAGAAGACAAGGTGTGGACCAACTGATCCCAGGTGGGCCTGCAAGCAGCTGGTTGGGGGACGTCACCGCCTTCCTTCCACCTTCCCGACCCCTTTGTGGAAGCCTCACATTTGATAGTACCTGCTACACTGATGACCATCCAGGATGAGGCTGTGACGGGCTAGGGATGTCACTTCACACCTCATCCCTTCAGGGGCCAGACCTTGCAGCAGACGCCTCACCCTCTGTACCTGCAAGGCTGATGAGTGTCTTGCGAATTTCTTCATTGACCTGCTCAAAGTCCGGCGCCTCGGAGAGCACCCAGGTGTCGTCGGTGCTCTCCAGGGACTCCCGGCACATGGGGCAGGTCTTCTCCACCACAGACCTGTAACAGAGCACACACTCATCACAACGCCAGGCAAATACACACACACATACAATGTATGGATATTACTCATTCCAAGAGACTTTGGGGAACACGTCTATGAACCACTTGGGAGACCAGCAAGCAACATCAAGACCTCCTACAACATGGAAGAGCTGAAACTCCAGTTAATGACACCCTAAGTTCCTGATAGGGTGATGTCATCAATGCCATGCCACTTCAAATCCTGCATCCTACATAGCCGTCTCCCTGACTCATGATTGCACAATACCCAGAGTCCATGGCACCATCTGCTAGTCTCAAGCCTCCTGTTCTACAAGGCTTGGGTAAAATGTAGCAGAGTGGTGATAGCATGGGTTTCTTTTAACAATGGTATGCTTGATGTTGTAGTGTGCGGGGGATGAAGCTGCCAGGCCGAAATAGTGGAATGGAACATGGAAGTGTGTGAGGTCTCTCTTAGATTCCTATAATCTAACTGAAGTATAACTGAAGGACCCAATTGCTTGCTCTCTACAGGGGCCTTATCCGCCCATGTATGGAGTACGTCTCACATGTTTGGGGAGGATCCACTCGTACAGCTCTCCTAAACAGGGTCGAGTCAAAAGCTTTTCGTCTCATCAACTCCTCTCCTCTGACTGACTGTCTTCAATCTTTAAATCACCGCCGCAATGTTGCTTCTCTTGCTCTCTTCTACCGTTATTTTCATGCTCACTGCTCTTCTGAACTTGCTAACTGCATGCCTCCCCCCCTCCCGCGGCCTCGCTGCACAAGACTTTCTACTCATTCTCATACCTATTCTGTCCATCTTCCTAATGCAAGAGTTAATCAGTATCTTTACTATTTCATCCCTTTCACTGGTAAACTCTGGAACTCTCTTCCTGTTTCTATTTCTCCACTTTCCTATGACTTAAATCTTTTCAAAAGAGGAGTAACAAGACACCTCCCGAACTAAATTGGCTCACCCCTCTTTTTTATTTTATTCTCTTACTGTTTTCTTTATAAGGACTGGCAACTAAGCGGGCTTTGTGTTACCCATTTTTGTTGTGGCCAAGAAAAGAAAAGGAAAAAAAAAAAATTTAAAAAAAACCATAAAACATCTCCAGTAAGTCCGTTGCGTTGATGCTTTGTGTACACCATGGGGGTGCATCAAATGGTGCATCAATGCTGACCTTAATTTTTCTAAATTTAAAAGGTATTACTCAAATTCCTACACATTATGTGACATATTGCTAATCATCCTTGTCCTGTATTTATATTCATCACTGTTGGGGAAATCACGGAAAATCCTCCTTCCTTTCCTTCTATTTTCTTTGGTGTGACTTAATAATGAAGGAATGACGTACCTACACACATATATATTACTGCATGCATGTGAACAAAATACTTCCATAATACTATTTAGTAGAGCCCCCTGACGAGATAATCTGAGAATAACAAGGTCTAAATTGAGACATTCATTTTAAGAAGCAACAATCCTATGGAAGCCCACATCATTATTCTAGTATATGTATTGTGGCAAATGAACAACAGGCAGACTTATAAAAAAAAATGCAAACATGTCATCTAGAATGGCCCACTAAAACCATCTAGGCTACACTAAAATCAAGTGCACATTCATGATATTTGTTCTCAACTATTCTTAACAAGATTGAATATCTAGGTACATGCAAAGGTAAAAATATCAGCACAAACAGTACAAAGGAAAGCATGAGTTGCGAGGACTCGCATCAATATTACGTAGTTTCAATTCAGATAAATCATACGGTTTACTTTAGAACATCATATTACCACATTTCTTTAACCATAATAAAATTTAAACATTCTACCGTTCATCCTCACAAGACCTGCTGCCATTACGCCATGGGAGTGCATGGTAGTAGTGCTTACTGGCGACAAAAGCATGAAGAAAATTAAAGTTGCAGCATTGTCAAAGAAATAAAAAACAAGCAATAAACAGTTTCCTGATGTCAGGTAACATGACTATTATGAGTCAAAGCTTTAGCCACAGTAGTTAGTTTGTCTCCCCTAGTACCTACCTATCTATCTCCGACACCCGTCCTTCACAACTCTCACAAGGGCATTGCCATGACAGAGTTTATGTTTATACTTATTCCTGTCCTTGCATGCTCTTATCTTCTCATTCTTCTCACACATACTCTAGCACTGTACGTATTTTGCTGGGGATCGTCCTCAAGTACCCATTGCATCTACTACACTCATGCAAAATATCTCTATAGTCATCTCACTTTCTGCCATTCTTTCCATATGACCAAACCACCTTAGTTGTGCTTTACCCTCTCAACCACTCTACATTGCATCCCTTCACCTATACATTCCCTCGTTTATATATTATGTTGTTGTTTTTCTTGCATGCCTTCGGGTGAGAATAAAATTATTATTATTATTATTATTATACTTGACATACTGAACATGTTAAATACGCTTTCCTTATTTCATTGCCACAGGCAGGAATAAAACCCAGGTGCGGGCTTCTGTGCGCACCTCGCCACATGAAGGCGCAAAAGTAGAGATGAGGCCTCTCTGCCCAACCTCTTGGAAGGGGCAGCATGATATTATAGTCTGTCTGGCCATGGCTTATGACAAATAAGGCAAATGAGATGAGTTATTTCAATGCCACAGGCAGGAATCCAAGGCCTGTGTAGGTGTCTCTGCCACCATTACAACAGTGGTAATGGAGAGATGAGGCCGATGGCACAGTATTAATCTACCCAGCCACGGCTCACAACAAACAATTAATTATTGGTATCCTTTCAGATTCTGTAAATTATTATTTAAATTGTAGATTAAATTTGCAGATTTTTTAAAGATTTAGGTTGTATATAATGCTTAATATATACTTTTATGTAATCGTCTAACTTCATAATAATTATGGGAAAAACTGATGTTAAACAGAAAGAAGAAGAAGAATGTAATTTCATTTTCATTTTATGTGCAACCCCACTTGTTGGGGACAAGCCCACTTGTTTGGGACAACCCACTTGTTTGGGACAACCCCACTTGTTTGGGACAAGCCCACTTGTTTGGGACAACCCACTTGTTTGGGACAAGCCCACTTGTTTGGGACAAGCCCAGTTGTATGGGATGGGAAAAAAATACACCCACACAAGCATCATTACCAAGGCATCAATCAATGTAGCACACAATGCAGTCTTAAAGCTAGACTAGCCAAGCTCCCCCCAGTTCCATGCCTGCCTAGCCATCCCCAGCCACACAGCAATGTTATCTCCTTGTAGAATGAAAGTACTAAGAGTCAGGTCAAGGCAAAAATGTCTGCATGAAAACATTATTTTTTCAGTATGAGCATAGTACATCATTACTTTCTGTTAATTATTGTATCTTTCAGTAAGCATGGTCCATTAATGTCCCTTCAGGTAATAATATAAGTACATAGATGTAAATATAGGACTTATTATAGTCCATCAGTCACACAGTTACACCTTTTAATTAGCAGTGCTCACAGCCTAACTTCTCTGTTATCTAAATTTTGAAGCACAAAAATTAAACTGTTTGATCCCAATTGTGTCAAAGATTATGTGAGATGCACCAAATTCTGGTTGAACATTTTCCATTAAATCAAAGATGTACATTTGATAATCCCTAAAATATTGTTCAGTAAAAAGTTAAAGTTCAAGATCGTCGGCACAAAATGATGCTTTGTATTTACTAACATGCCTGAACTTGCACATGCTTGACTATGAAAGAAGCTCATTTCTTAGCCATTTAATTCCAGCAGAAAAGAGTGGAGATTCAGACCCCTGCCTGGCCGGGGAAAGCCATCCTGCATGTGTGGGAGGGTCATGCATTAGAGGC
Source organism: Chionoecetes opilio (assembly GCA_016584305.1). Classification (NCBI taxonomy): domain Eukaryota; kingdom Metazoa; phylum Arthropoda; class Malacostraca; order Decapoda; family Majidae; genus Chionoecetes; species Chionoecetes opilio. The sequence goes on along the minus strand of JACEEZ010018459.1, from coordinate 115,906 downwards.
GGTGGCATCTGACAACAACATTCTGCAGCTTACACTGGGTACACAAGACTGGTGGTGGAGGAGGAGGAAGAGGAGGAGGAGGCACATTCTTGCCAGGTAGGTCTAGCATATTCCCACCATTGCTCTATGCAGGGAAGGCAGTAGGCATGAGTGCAAGGGAGGATCACGTCTGGCTTGCGCTCCAGACAGATCATGCACTCGCTCAGGTTGAGGTCCCAGCCGCCCACTGCTCCGGGACTCTCCGCCTCCTGCTGGCCGCTGGAGGCAGGTGTTGACCCTGATGCCTGACCCACCTCCTGCATGCCTCCCAGTACGATGGAGGCAGCCATGGTGGGGGGTATGGGGCCCTCTGTGCCCCGGGCCACTGAGCTGCCATCACCTAACAGAATGGTTAACTTTTGGTATGGTATTGCATTTGCCAATGGTCGAGGTAAAATTTCAAATGCATTATATTTTTTCATAAAAAGATTAATGAAATGCAACAATATAAATCACCCTGGCTAACTAAGGTAATAGATATCCTAAATAGCCACGGAATGTCAAACATATTTAGTCAGGTTGCATCTATTAAAGAGCTGTGGCTTAAGGAAGCGTTTAAGTTGCGGTCGAGTGATATGTATAAACAAAAATGGTGTGAAGAAGTGGAGAACAATCTGGCGTGTGTTAACTACAGACTAATGACTACGTGTACAGAACTCAAGAACTACTTATTGAAATTGCCTAAACAGTATGCTATTAATATATGTAAATTTAAATGTGGAAACAGCAAATTACCAATTGTAGTTGGAAGGTACAATAATGTTAGTATAGATGAAAGGTTTTGTGTTATATGTACTGCAAATGAGATTGGTGATGAATTTCATCATTTATTTAGGTGTAAGCACTTTGAGGAGAAGAGGAGATTATACCTCAAGAAATATTATCATGATAACCTAAATGTTCTGAAAATGCAACAGTTGTTTGACACTACAAATATGCGTACTATGTACAATTTAGCCAAGTTTGTTTGTAGTATTTTGAAGTGTTTTGAAAATATAATGTAGTAGGAATAGATATATGATGTATGTTTGAGTTTAGGTTTAAGTGGTGTCTATTTTCTTTGTTTAGTGATTACTCTGTATGCCCCGTCTCGGGGTCGCTGGAGTATAATAAACCTTTCAAACCTGGAGGCAGGGACACAGAACATGTGCAGTGAACCTGATCTCATTATGTGATAATTTTAGTAACTCGGCATCAAGGAATGGTGTGCCACACAGTCAGCCTTGCACCTCACCCCTAACTAGTAACAACAACAACAACCTAACATGAGATGCATGACACTGGAATAAATGTAAACAAGCTTAATCAGCACTGTGACTAGTCTGCGCTAATCACTAATGACAGAGGCTGCTTGTGAAGCAAACTAGGTCTTGGGAATCAAACAGAGAGTCAATCAGAAGGATAGGTATGATGATATGGGGACACTATGCTAGGAATGAACAAGACAATATTCGGCATGGTTATGAGGCCTCCATGCCCTCACCTGTGGCCTCAGTCTCCAGCACCCCGTCCATGCTGCCCAGGGTGCCCGCCGTGCACTCGTACGTCACCCGCCGGAACACCTGTCAAGGAACACAAACCATTCACGAGGAAGCCCTGACGCATTTCTGAAAGCTGTGAGCAACATGGATCTCTCAGAAATCAGAAGTGAGCTTTATGTTTGAAGAATCATATTTAGGAGAGAAAGAGACACCAATTACATGATCCAATATGTGCCCCCTAAGCACATACAATTTCTCAATTCACCTTCTCTAGAACCATGAAATCAAATAAATATCATAGACATGGTACATAGAGGGGCACTTCCAAGACACTGAGGAGCTACAAATAAGTACCTGAAGGAACTGTCGAATGTTGAGGAGGCGGTAAGACTGAACCTTGTTGGCAGTGGTGTCGAGCTTGACACAGGCGATGCGGACTGTGGCCTTCCAGAAGACAGTGGAGTCGGTGCCTTTCTTGACGGCAAAGACAAGCATGTGTCCCTCACTGTCTTTGTACTCACGGCATCTTGATACAGACAGGAGGAGGAAAGAGGGTCACAAGGCTGGTAAAATGAGCCTATGTAATTATATAAGGCAATGAAGGAAGGAGGAAGGCTCTGGAGTGAAAAAAAAAGGAGAAATAACAATGTGCATTTTTGGAATCTAAAAGGTAAAAAAGCAGAGATCAGGATCAAATCTTGAATATTGAATATATTGTCAACCTTTGATCTCTCTCTCTCTCTCTTACGCACAAACCCACATGTATAAAAAGAAGCAGAAGGGAGTTACTGAGTTAGTTTATCAAAAACTTTACTTAGAATACTTGGAAGACGAGTATAAAATGCTTTACATCTACAGCTCCCTGGCAGCCGAATATTAATTCCAGTTGAAGTCTTAATAAGTAATCATTTCCTAAATAAGAAATATGTCAAAAAATAATATGAAGTATGTCAAGTCCACGGGAGCCTATACTAGTCTATTTTTTTTAATGAGGCAAAAAATCCTGACCCCTTGTTGTTACTGACTGATATTTGATGCCAGGAGAAGGGAATACTACACTTTTTCTAAATTTCAGCTGTATTTTATCATAGTTAACCATATTCTCAGGTAAACATAGGCATAAGTTTATGCATGAGACCTTAAGATAGAATGCATTTTTTGCCTTGTTAAAAAAATAGACTATAGCTGTCCCATTGTTCAGCGAGGAGCAAACCCGCGGAGGCTAACATTTGGTTGAGCTGTGTGATGTAGGCGAGGAACTGGTCATAGGTGAGCGTGGTGGTGGTGGCGATGTCGTAGTCTGCCCCGGCGTGCCTCATCATCTGGTTGTGCAGGGACTCCAGGTTCTCCCGCAGGGGGCTGCTGCCGCTGCTGCTGTTCTGACCCATGGCGCCGCTGTTGCCCCTCCGCTGCGCCCACACACGGCAGCACGGCAAGGACTGGGCGAGGGGGTGAAGTGATGAGTGTTAGTGAGGGAGATTTAATGTTATTTATAAGAGCTAGTAAACAGAAAGATATGAAATGATGAAGCAGCTCACGACAAAAATGCTAGTACAGTAATTTAATTCAAATGATGTACATTGATGGCAGAGGATTTTCTTGACATTAGTACAATACATTATGACATCCACCTGAAAAAATAAACAGGGCCGCGCGCAGCGTAACTTGAACCCAGTGTATTATGGTGCCTCCAACTCCTGCTTTATATTGGAGTAGTGAAAGAGGGCATCTAGAGGGCAATTAAAGATGAGATGACAGATAAATACGAATTGAAGAAGTTGAGGCAACGGATAGATAGTTGGAAGCGTATCATCGGCCCTCTAACCTCATAGAAATTATGGGAAAAACTGACAATAAACAGAAAGAAGAAGAAGGTGAGAGATAAATAGGAATGTCATTCATGTGGGTATATAAGACACCATATGAACCTTTAACCAATAACTGAAGTTGTCCTGATGCCGAGTGTGAATGCCAAAACCTTGACACCTTGCAGGTTAAGTGTCACCCGTAGTGGTGAACAACATATCAGAGATTTCTGTATATTTTCATGCGAACACACAGATATATACACCCCATATCCATGACTCCTGCAAAAACCTAAATTCTGTATAGATATGTCACACGTCCAGACTGACCTGTTGATTTATTGATTTAATGCCAAAAAAGATGAATGTGCCAGACATCAGAGGTCATAGGCACAACTGACCTGTTGATGGCGGGGCGAGCAGCTGTCTCATCGGTGACCTTCCCCCGGGCAGGTGTTGCTGGGGCGACGCACTTCACTTTGAACACTGGGAATGGTAGGTGAGGGTATCTCAGCACCTTCACTTATGTCTGTTCTTAGGGGTCGAACTTCACAACAATGTATCCTTTGGTCTCAGGTTCTGTCCCTCAAATGTGTAGTATTGGTTGTTATGAGCTAGTGGGATAGTTTATTATCTTCAGGTGTGTCCTTAACTTGTCTCAAACACTATTTTTCTAGTTGGCAGCAATGCAAACACACAAACACAGCAGGCCAAAACAATGTAGTTATCACTCGCTTGCTCTTCTTTTCACTCTCCCTCACACCTCAGTACAAGTTACCCAGGTCAGAAGGGTCACTCGGTGGCAGTGGGGTCGTCTTCCTCAGTCTGTGCCGCAATGGCCGACAGTCTGGCTATCAGTGCGGAACTAAAGCACTCGCGATACAGTGGGCTTATATTGTCCAGGAGGGCGTAGGGGGTCTCATAGTAATCCTCTGATGGCTTGGAATTGTCATCAAACTTGCTGCCCACGATTCTGTGTGATGGAGAGTAAAAGAAGTTTTTTTTCCAGGAAGCTTAATTAATATGCAGCTGCAATGGCTTTGGATATGGTAAGACTCTGGGTATGGCTGGCTACCTATAACCCTTTACCCCTTGAGGCCCAATACGTAATTTAATTGTATTAGGCTACCATTAGACAATTTTAATGAATATAAGCAACATTTTAATAGATATGACTTGTTTAATATCCTTGTCCACTAGTTAATTTGGTATATGAAGTTACTTTTTCGTAATTTTATGGCTTACAACGGACGATTTTACATAGCAAAGGAAAGGTCTGGGCGTGAAGGAGTTAAACACATGCAGTGAATTGATAGGTGTAGAGAACGTGTGCACTTTCATGTAAACTAAAGAAAGATAGAAAAAAGTATATTTGTATAAATGAGCTATAAATTGAGCTTAAATTTTGTCTGATCTACATTTATGTGGATAAAATGATGAACACATAATTCAGAATCTCATAAATACGGCCCAATCCCTGCCCGTGTGCCTTGCTGAGCCCACCTGAAGCCTGATGCGGTGAGCTCCACACAGTAGTGGTTGAGCTCCTTGGTGGTGAGGTTGAAGTGGATGTCGGTGTTGGAGGCGGGCAGGGCAGCCACGGACATGTGATCCACGCACTCCTTCACGTCCTGGATGACAGCCGCTGCCTCCACACGCCACTCCTGCTCGTCATGCACTCGCTCCTCCTGCCCATCCATACTCCCACAATCATGCTGCAAGGGGGAATAACAACAACATAATAATAATAATAATAATAATAATAATAATAATTTATCATCGCCCGGGGGCAAACACAAAAAAAATGCAACAACAACAAGATAAGGAGTTAACTTAAGTACTAGAGCAAAACAAAAAATACATAATATAGGCACATTAGGGGACATAGTATCAAAGTGCATATAATACATAGGGTATACAAGGTATATAAGAATATATTAGGAAACTACAAGAGGCCGTGAAACCTAGACGTGGTAGTTCCTGCGATGGGAAAGTAGCATAGGTATGATGGTAGGCTGATGGATTAGGAATGGTAGCTGCAATGGGAAAGCGTTAAAGAAAGAAATCATACTCTGGTATATTTGTTTGACTAAGCATTAACCATAGATATGCATGATGATTGTTGGCGAGTATGATTAACCCCTCGAGACCCAGAACGTAATTTTCATTGTAATTTGGGTAAGACGATTTTTAATGATTATAAGCAATGTTTTATAGATATGACCTGTTTAGTATCCTTGTCGACTAACTAATTTGGTATATTCAGTTACTTTTCGTAATATTATGGCTAACAACAGACAATTTTATATAGCAAAGGAAAGATCTGGGCGTGAAGGGGTTAAAATGCATACTTTCATCATTCACATCCTCTCTCTACACTCAACAGTTCCTAGAATGTTCAGTCCAAAGGTATTGTAGTACTAATGTAAAAGTACATGACTCCTTGATGTAAAATGGATCGTTGGATGATCCTTGATGTAAAAAATTGTAAGAAATTTATGCAATCAGACACTTGTCATCTGCAAGGAGGAAGAGCTAGGATCAAAGTTTGTTAGTACGACGCTATGTCTGATTATGAAGAATCTTCATAGGTACACCTAATGTACTTTAAAGGAAGTTTTTTTTTTTTAACAACGCAGTTTTGGAATTTCTGAGATCGTATAAAGCAAGGTGAGATGTGGAGAAGTTCATGAAAACCCTTCAATCATTTTGTTTAGAGTGTGTACAATCACTGTACATGTATAAGGAAACATAAGCAGTGTTAGGAGACTTGTACACGGCTTTAGGAGGCTGTTAACACCTTCACGCCCAGATCTTTACTTTGCTATAAAAAATTGTGTTGCGAGCCATAAAATTTGGAAAATAACTGAATATACCAAATTAGTTAGTCGACAAGGATACTATAAATAGGTCATATCTATAAAATATTGCTCATTATCACTAAAAATTGTCTAATGGTACCCAAATTACAATGAAAATTACGTTCTGGGCCTCAAGGGGTAAAGCAGTTACGAGAGACTTAGAGACTATTATATGGCAGTAGAAAACTTCCATGGCATTATGAGAGTTTTCCGCTGTACTAGAAAACATCTATATAAGGTTAGGAGAAAGTTATGTGGCACTAGGTAGGAAATAATCCTACCTAGTGCCACACTAAGTTGGGATAATTTTACGGTAGTGTTAGGAAACTATTATATGGGGTTATGAAATCTTTACAGGGGTTAGGAAATTTTCACATGGCATTAGAAGACTTTTATAAGGGGTTAGAAGAATTTTGTAAGGCATCAAGAAGCTTTACGTGGTAGTAGCAGATTCTTACGTGACATTAGGAGACTGTAGGAGGCAGACATTATTTGATTCTGGTCCTATTTTACTGTAGGAGGTATACATTATTTGATTGTGGTCCTATTTTACTGTAGGAGGCATACATTATTTGATTGTGGTCCTATTTTACTGTAGGAGGCATACATTATTTTATTCTGGTCCTATTTTACTCATAAATCCCCGAATTTTGTCACCCTACCCCAAAACCCTGCATTCTCACCACTCCTCAATCTTGCTGGGAGAGGAGGGCTTCAGAAATATTGATGTATAATAGAAATGAATGTTAGAATTGTTCCAGACTCGTCAAAATCTGAAGGCAAAGTATGTTGTCTGGATGCAACTTAATTATGGTGGTATTGTAAAATTTTACCTAGATTAATGGATTATGTTACAGAAAGAATTTGTGTGGTAAAAAGGATATGTAGGATGAAATAGTGAATGATAAAAGATTGGACACAGTAAACTTAATCCTGTAATGATAAAACTGAGTAAGGATGATTAGATAAGAACAAAAGTACACACACATGATATTTGCTGATCGAAAAATGCGGTATTATTCTAGTGTTTGCCCATACTCCCCCTCTCCCACTAAACAAGCTTGGGGACCCGGGGGAATGCGGTATATTTGGAAGGGGTACAAAATATGCGTCGCAACCACATAGTTTTTGAGTTAGGGGTGTTGAAAAAAGTCCCTAGATCTAGGGAAAATTCATTAGATTTCTTCCGAGTCCAGAGACGTGTGAACCTGACGATCTTCACAGAATGATGACCGAAGTGTCGAGAACCCCCCAACCCCCCGCTAGGAGGTTAGGGTAATTTGTTTAGGTTAGGTTAGATTTGGTTAGGTTTGGTTAGGTTAGATTTGGTTAGGTTAGGTTATTGGTGGGTCAAGCCCCCCGCTAGGTTAGGTTAAATTTGGCTAGGTTAGGTTAATTTTGGTAAGGCAAATTTCTCTAGATATAAGGAAATTACCCTAGTTCTAGGGAATTTTACCCTCCCCCCCTACACAACTCTTAAATTACGTGTTTCCGACGCATAATTTGTTCCCTATCCGGAAACCCCGCATTCCCACAGGTCCCCAAACTTGTTTGGGGGAAGTGGGAGAGTACGAGAGTACTAGAGTACTAGAGTACTAGGCAAACACTAGAAATTTACCGAAAATACATATCAATAAACAACGAAACGAATAGATGAATATATGTGAAGAGACATCAACAGAGGGAGGGAAGGAAGGAAGGAAGGGTTGGTTTTCCTTCCTGTGATGCCATGACCTCTGGCATTACAGAGGCCACCAGCGATACAGGGTGAAGACGTGACTCATACACATACACACACACACACACACAAATCTATATCACCTCACAGCCTTACACACGCATTGACAAAACCTCCTTACACCACACACACAATCCAATACATGAACCACACTCGATACACCATCAATACACACACACCACCTCACCCTAACAATACAATCCACCATAAAACATTCACACTGCTACATACCCAAGCAACAAAACACTGCGTCTCAGCTTACTGTATTTAGGTTTAGGAACGTCTAGTATAGCTATATTAGTTTACTCACATGCTTCTAAGGTTAGTGATGATGACTACTACACTGGTTGAGCTTCGTACCACCAAGGGAACCACGTAATTAGGGCTGTTATGAGAGGGAATCACTATAACAACCACCACTACCACGTCCGCTCGTCTGCTAATGCTACAGCTGTTCTCTCTCTTACGTTTTCTAACTTTTCTTTCTCTTCTCTCTCCATTATATTATTATCTCTCTCTCGCCTTATTATTTCCCTCCACTGAAGTGTTTTTGGCCTCTGTACCTATTAAACACTTCCTCTTTATGTTAAAATAACCTTATGTTAAAATAAAAATTACCTTCTCTCTCTCTCTATTTCTTTTCTATTACCTACCTCCTTAAAATATATTACCTTCTCTCGCTATTTCTCTTCTATTACCGTCTCTCTCGCCTTATTACTTCCCTCCACTGAAGTGTTTTTGGCCTTTGTATCTATTAAAAACTTTCTGTTTATGTTTAAATCTATTAATTATATCCCCACACTATAGGTTTTTTTTTCATTTCATTACATTTTTTTTCTCTCTCCGTGGAGGACGCGCCTTATTCAAAATTTGTCTTCTCGTGTTTCATTATTACCATCCTGGTAATTATTAGAATCCCCTTGTCATTTATCCTATATTGTATCCTCCTTATCCATCCTAATGTATCCCTATTATCATATTATCCTACTGTATTCCTACTTTCAAATCTATCCAACCCAAAAACAGAAAAATACGTATTCAATGATTTGATGGCCGGTTAGACTTCTCACATAAAGGTGCGTCCACACAAGGCAATTACGATGCGCATTATAATGCTATATTAAAGGTGCGTCCACACTACGGTAGATAACATTAAAGTCGCCAGCAGGACAACTTTTTGTTTTGTTTACAGACGTGTGGTGGCGTTAATAATTACAGTTCTACATCCATGACTTCAGGAAAGTTAGAAGGGGCTATCTGGAGACTCTGTGTCATTTTGTGTCATCATCGGTGTCATATTATGGCTATAAATGAACAAATTACAAAAATATCTACAAAGTGGCTAGCAACAAAAAGTCGCCAGTTAGTGTTTATTTACGTATCTCAATACGTAACGTACTGAGTGTCCTCACGCCGTCGTCGTCGCCCGAAAAAAAAACGAGTAGTGAATTTGAAACCGTATATACTCGCAGATACAAAACATACAACAACGCTGAAACAGGGTAGATTCTACAGTCATGATATAAACTACTGTGTATCATCTTCAGTGGCACATAAGAATCAGTAGTCTATAATAATATAAGCGAAAGTGTGTGTGTCTGTTTGTCTGTCTGTCTGTGTGTGTGGTATAGGTTCCGCCCCCTGTGGCGGAATCCCCTCATATGGCACAGTTTTGGAACCGGGTCGAGCAGGGGAAGGTTTTAAGTCCACTTATGAGATGATCCGATCACTTTTTTTTTCTCTTTTTTTTAGCAGCCTATTAGCGAGAATTGTGAAAAAAAGTGGGTTGCGAGAATTGAGCAAACCTTGATGTAGGGTGATGGGTAATGGGTGAGTGAATGGGTGGGGTGATGGGTAATGGGTGTGGGGTGATGGATGAGTGAATGGGTGGGGGGTGATGGGTAATGGGTGAGTGAATGGGTGTGTGGTGATGGGTAATGGGTGAGTGAATGGGTAGGGGGTGATGGGTAATGGGTGAGTGAATGGGTGGTGGGTGATGGGTAATGGGTGAGTGAATGGGTGGTGGGTGATGGGTAATGGGTGAGTGAATGGGTTGGGGGGTGATGTGAATGGGTTGGCGTTAATACATACATTTCTACATCCATGATTTCAGGAAAGTTAGAAGGGGCTATCTGGAGAGTCTGTGTTTGGTGGGCCTTCTTCGGCCCACCAAACACAGGTGGCCCACGCCCACCAATAGCCCTCCACAGGAGCTAGCCAAAAAGTCCGCCCGAAGGGCGGCTTTGCGGCTAGTATATAATGATATAAGCGAAAGTGTGTGTGTGTGTGTGTCCGCTATAGGTTCCGCCCCCCGTGACGCAATCCCATCATATGGCACATTTTTGGAACCAGGTCGACCAGGGGAAGGTTTTAAGCCCACTTTTGGGATGATCTGAGCACTTATTATTATTATTATTTTTTTTTAATTTTGAATAGCCTATTAGCGAGAATTGTGAAAAAAAAAAGTGGGTTGCGAGAATTGAGGAAACCTTGATGTAGGGTGATGGGTAATGGGTGTGGGGTGATGGGTGAGTGAATGGGTGGGGGGTGATGGGTGATGGGTGAGGGAATAGGTGGGTGTGATGGGTAATGGGTGAGTGAATGGGTGTGTGGTGATGGGTAATAGGTGAGTGAATGGGTGGGGGGTGATGGGTAATGGGTGAGTGAATGGGTGGGGGGTGATGGGTAAGGCGTTAATACATACATTTCTACATCCATGATTTCAGGAAAGCTAGAAGGGGCTATCTGGAGAGTCTGTGTTTGGTGGGCCAAAGGCCCACCAAACACAGGTGGTGGGCCGAGGCCCACCTGGCCAAGGCCTCCACCTTGTCGAGGCGCCTGCGCTGCGCGCCTCGAAAAAAAAATATATCAGAAACACCCAAAATTCTTCAAGCACTATATTTTTTTCTGAGTTTACGTGTATTTGTATAAGGGCCGGGCTGGGAGGCCGCCTGCCATGACATCACCAGCATGTTTCCCGCCACGGCTGGAATGGGGCTGTTGTTTTTCCCGCGCTTTTTACAAAAGTAATGTTTTTAGGGAAATATGGCGGGGAAATGAATTATTTTTTGTGGATTAGGTATTTTTAATGAACATTCAACATAATTGTGCAAAGAAAAAATGGGTCTGGACGATTACTGAGATGACAGGATCGAGAAAATGCGCCTCAAGAATATTATAGTTTACCGTAGATAACACTAACTTCGCCAGTACGTTTTTTTTCGATTTACAGACGTCTGGTGGTGTTAATACTTACATTTCTACATCCATGATATCAGGAAAGTTACCTATAGAAGGGGCTATATCTGGAGTCTGTGTCATTTTGTGTCTTCATCTGTGACATATTATGGCTATTGGCTACAAATGAACAAATTACCAAAATATCAACCGAGTGGCGACCTACACAAATAAGATCGCCAGCTACTGCAGATAACACTAAAGTCGCCAGGACAACGTTTCTTTTTTATTTACAGACGTCTGGTGGCGTTAATACTTACATTTCTACATCCATGCATGATTTCACGAAAGTTAGAAGGGGCTATCTGGAGAGTCTGTGCCATTTTGTGTCTTCATCTGTCATAGTATGGCTATAAATAAACAAATTACAAAAAATAAAACCGATTGGCGACGTTGGTAACGGACTACATTAAGGTCGCCATCTAGTGTTTATGTTCTGAGTGTCCTCCCGCCGTCATCGTCGCCCGAAAAAAAACCGAGTAGGGAAATTTGAAACCGTATATACTTGCAGATACAAAGCATAAAACAACACTGAAACATTATACAGTCATGATATAAACTACTGTGTATCATCTTCAGTGGCACATAAAAATCAGTAGTGATGCTATAATTCGTAATACGTATATGGCGCCTGGCGACGTTAGGGCAGGTGGCGACTAAAGTGTTATCTACGGTAGTGTTTATGTTCTGAATTGAGTGTCCTCCCGCCGTCGTCGTCGCCAGAAAAAAAAATGAGTAGCGAAATTTGAAACAAGTGAAACAAGAATGGTGACCAGACAATGTGGATGTCATATATCTCGACTTCGCCAAAGCTTTTGATATAGTTGACCACGGGATTCTCTCCCGCAAGATAAAAAAGCTTGGGATAAGTGGCAAGCTTCGAGAATGGCTACATAGCTTCCTTTCCGATAGAGAACATAGAGTAGTGGTCGAAGGGGAGCTATCAGATGCCAGCAGTGTTGTCAGCGGTGTCCCTCAGGGCTCGGCCCTAGGTCCCCTGCTCTTCCTCATTATGATAGGGGATATAGATAAAGTTCTGGCACACCCACAATATTAAGCTCATATACCTAAACTACATTTGTTTTCACTCTTTGCAGTTAATAAATACGTTACATAGGAGTGTTCTCAGCCTAAGTCACTCTAGCATCACTATGCCTATTTCCACTCCTATTATAATTAACCCTTGCTTTTATTTTGTTAACATATTGATACTGATGGATAAGTGACACGTACAAACTCATCCCCATTCAAGTTAGGAAGGGTTTAGGCATCAATTACTTAAATCGCTTTTATGTTCTGTAAATAATACACCAAAGCAGGTTTTGTTCAGTCATCTATTTGATCCTATTGGAAAAAAGAAGATACACTATATACACCTCAATTGGAGACTGAATTCTGGATGGGTTTTGTGTCTTTGCAGCATCACATTCCTGCTCCTGCCGGCACTATGGTTCCCTGGAAGGCCTTGTTTCTGATCCAGGTGATGCGACAGGGGGAGTTGGGAGGCTGGATTTTGGAGGCCCCAGGCAGGTGAGGATGAAGGGCTGCAGGCAATGAAATGTTTCCCTCGCTGTCTTGGAAATTCTCACACAGAGCAATAACCAGACGGGGGACGGCACAGGCGGTCCCGTTGACAGTGTGCACTAGCCTGGGGGGGCAAAGTGGAGTGGTGACAGGTGAGTTAAGAGACAGGTACACAAGGTTTCAGAAGTAAGGCTAGGTGAGATAAGAGACAGGTACACAAGGCTTTAGAAGTAAGGCTAGGTGAGATAAGAGACAGGTACACAAGGCTTCAGAAGTAAGGCTAGGTGAGATAAGAGACAGGTACACAAGGCTTCAGAAGTAAGGCTAGGTGAGATAAGAGACAGGTACACAAGGCTTCAGAAGTAAGGTTTACAGGGACAATTAAACTGGTATTGTAGGAGTTTCTTTCTGGGAGTGGATTTTTTTTTATCAGTCTACAAGGAAGTTTGCTATAGTATCTTCCATAGGTAACGAGGAAAAAATGAGGAGTCCAAATGAGCCTTGTGAAGTGCCTTAGTGACTGTTAACTTTAAATGAAAAGTTGAAGAATTAAGCCTCACCTCTCCCTGCCCTCTGCGTCCCTGTAGGTGATGTTGAGACGAGCAGACTGGTAATCCGTGCAGTTGGAGGCAGAGGATATCTCGCCATACATTCCCCTGCCCGGCATCCAGGCCTCCATGTCTGTCTTGGTGTAAGCTGGGGCACCGAGATCATGTAGGGGCATGTCCAGCACCTGCCGCAGGAAAGCTATGAGTAAAATCTTTTTAATCCTCAATCATCGTTATGCTAAAAATAAAGTTGAAAATTTAAATCACAGACATCATCACAGTCTCACAGACCTACACACAACCCTAATGGTTATCCTAATGTTCTAAAAGATAAGGAACACCAAAAACATGTTTATATATTATTATATTCACATTTTTTACCCCCTTACCTGAAAGTGGAGTCCCAGTTTTGAGTAAAGGTCTTTCTGCAGGAGCACCATTTCCGAGAAGAGGTCATGACTCTCCTGACCCGTGTCTGCGGCTGTCGCCCCAAACATCTCAACCTTGGTGAATGCATGAACTCTGTGGGGGGGGGGGGGGTGTCAATGGCTTATACATCTGCTGTATTGACTGCCTTATTACTGTAATGCTTCACTAGCTCACAACTTATCAACATGTGATTCCTCTTTCCATCCTCAGCTCCTGCTAGTCCCCTACCCACACATCATTCCTCCTTCACCATCCTTCTTCTTCTTCTTTCTTTATAACATTCAAACTTTCATCCCCTTAACTTGATCTCTTTTCCTAAATCTCTGCCCCACAACTAAAGCTACTTTTACCAACTACTCCAAACCTTTATAAAACAACTTCTCTTTCCATCTTGTCCACCACTCAACTAAATCTTCCTGCCTCTCCCTATAGTCCTTCTCCTTCACTACACTTAAACCACTTTTTTTCTTCTCAACACCAAGGTACCCAATCTCCACGCCTCACATTAACTTCCCCTGCTGTCTTAACTCACCTGTAGATGCCTCTCTCCTCTGCCTGTCCTGAGCTTTCTGCCCGGTAGCACCTGGAGACAGCCGCCAGCTTCAAGGGCAGCTGGTGGGCCTCCAGCTGCCTCCCCATCAGGTACCCACCGAGGGACATCTCTGCAGTGCCGGCCAAGCACACTCCCTCATTCGGCCCCGCTATGTGGTAAACCTGCAGTGTGTTCATTGTTTATTATATTCTTTTCACATAGGAATGGAGGCAAAAAAAAAAAAGAAAAAAAAAAGAGGAGAGAGAGAGAGAGAGAGAGAGAGAGAGAGAGAGAGAGAGAGAGAGAGAGAGAGAGAGAGAGAGAGAGAGAGAGAGAGAGAGAGAGAGAGACTGTCAGAAAAAAAATAGTAATATAATCAACACATCTTATATAAAATTCATAAGGAAAGGTAAAATGTGAAGAAAGGACAGTACGTAAAGCAGTGTGTATCAGGAAGACAGCTGAAAACTCTTGCAATCACCTTTATAATTTTATGCAAGAAGATTTTGCAAGTTTAGAATTTTATGAATTATCATGAATTATATTACTTTTGTAGGGCAAGTAAGGACAAAAATATGATATTGCCGTACATATATACATGGCTAGGTATTGTTAATGAACTGTGGCAGAGCATAGTACCTGTGAGTGGTCTCCTTTAGTGCTCATGCCGCAGCCCTCAATGATGTCAGAGTAGAGCAGGTCAGGGACAGACAGGAGGGTGAAGCCTTTCCTCAGCAGGTGTGACACAGAGTACCTGGAGTGGGCACAAAGACGCTGCATTAACATCAAAGAAGAGAATGCTACCTATATGCATTGTGATCTAAGAAGTACAGAACATAAACCTTGCATTACAATCTACAAAAAAATAAGACAAATGGATCCTAAAAACTCACTTATTTCACTCATAGTTCTAAATTACAGGTAGGAATGAACAAAAAGAGAGACCTTTCTTTTAACTGAACCTTACTTGACAAGGGCATGTTCCAGCTCTGCCAACACCCCCTTGAAGTAGTAGCTGCGGCTTCCAGTTATGTTGCCCAAATTTTCCGTCCGTAGGATATCCAGCTTCTGCCCCAGCTGGCTGAACTCCCGCGGGCTGAATGAGAACTCTGGCTTAGGGTTGATGTACTCCAGGACCTTAGGCTGCTCCCCGTAGGCCCATAGGTGAGGACTGGCATCATTAGGGATCTTTAGTGCCTCCTTCTGCAGTTCCTTCTCTAATGTTTGGTACTCTGGTAAACTCTCATTCACTGATTTCAGCTTCTTGCTCAATTCCAGCACTTTATTGATGTCACCAACGTTTTTCCTGTGTTTTATGAGTCGCTCAATGTAGTGTGTGTTGTCTGGGTTGCAAAGGTACTCGTAATTCAGCTTTGGTATGAAAGTGTTCTTGCTTCGGTGACTGGTGTTGGTGCATAACGTCCTTATGCGTGAATATGTTTGTTGTGATGAGATTTTCATGAGGTTGAATGGAGTTCTGGCACAGTTCATGATTAATGTTTTCATGCCTTCTTAACACTGTGGCTGCAGCTTGAAAAATTGAACTGGCGTTAATATCTTAGAAGTGTCTAGAGGTAATGGTAGGCATGACAGCTATGCAACACGCACACACATTGAATCAGAGGAACTAAGAAACTAAGGAAGACATAACCAAGCTAAAATAGTAAATAAACCAACTGAAAAATGCCATTTAATGGAATTTGTAGACAGCAAGAGGATATAAATTTGGAGATAACTTACTACCTAGCTGATTCCAAGGAAAAAGATCTAGGACTTATTATAAAGAACAGATTGTCACTTGATGATCAGTCAAATAAGAAAGTAAGACAAACATGGATTAATTGGTATAGGCCTATATGAGTCATTGAGACTGGCATTGATGAGACATGGTGAGGAGACGGTTAAACTGCATAAGCACTGCTCCAAGCTGATCTGAATGACATTACAGCAGCATATAGTGTACCCTTACTCTACTTCATATCTGCAAAGGTTTCATGTGCGGTCAGGCCTTTTTATACCACATATCTACATCTCTTGTTATCTCTACAAAGTCTGAGGTGCCTGAAAAATTATAATCGAAAGGCAAAGTTTAGAAGGTCAATACGTCAGGTTAGGTTAGGTTAAGTAAGGTTAGGTTAGGTTTAGTTTAGTTTCTATTTTTCCCTAGATTAGGCCAACTTTTTTTTTTCAAGTGACCCTTTTTTTCTTTTTCTTCCCCCTCCGCCACCCAAAATCACGGTTCCCGACAGGTCCCCAAGTTTGTTGGGTAGAGGGGAAGATTTTAAGTAAAAAGGGCAGGAGTTGTTGTGCAGCTTTACCAAACACATAAATCCATCACATATGAGTAATGGAAGGGTAAATAAGGGAATGTGGTTGTATTGTGATATGTATTAGTCACAAACAAAGCCAATACATCATTGAATATAAGACGTAGAAAAAGTCGTATCACTGGTTTCATAGGAAGGTCAGATGGTGTACCGGTAGCTGGCAGCACTCTGTAGGTGCAGATCACACTGAAAATAGGACATTTTGAGGAAAACATCACCGTATCGCGAGTCACTAACAGCAATAATGAGACTTATTACCGCTGCCGTATACAGTCACAACCGGACTACGGCCTCCGCACCTCTACCGTAGCCTCCGTCTATGGGTACGGACGGACCCGTATGTTTAGGCACGGCGAAAACTGTTGCTTGGCTTGTTACTGACAAAGACTTCAATACAGGTTCGCTACCTACCATTGTCTAGCGTCTGGACCCACAGAGTACTTGCGAGCCATGTAAAGTTTCAAGTTTTGAAAATTGTATATTTGTATAAGGCAGTGTTGCCATTTACAAGGGAAGCGAGGCTGAAAATACTTCGGTCCTTAAAGCATAGTTTGAAAATACAAGTAAAAAATTCTTTAAAGTACATTGTTAGGATAAATAGATTCGCAGCACAGTTAGAAATCTTAGATTGAGTGAAAAACTTGATCGATATTAGTGGTGGTGTTGTTTAGGGCTGCGAGGATCCCGTCACCCCGTGTGGAGTGAAAAACTTTGGCAATATTGAAAAAGTTTGTTGTGGTGGTGGTGGTCATCTTGGATACGGAAGGTTTTCATGGATATCACTACTATGAAAACCTCAAAATAAGCCATAAGTGCGTGAAGTGGTGAAGATTTATTTATTAAACTACAATTTGTGAGCAATATTAGATGCATATCGAGTTTAAAGCAACAATTCTGTATGCAATGTTGGTGTCCCTGGGAGTAGACTGGCCATGAGGCCATCAGCTGTTTGGCGGGAGGACTGGAAGGTTGGCGGCGACGCTACAAAGTTTTTATGCCTTTTTTGTTAGATATTAGACACCACTCATGGTACGCAATGCAGCAACAGCGAGAAGGTGACGGCGGGTGTCAGGTGAGTGTACATAAGCAGCACAGGTTGGCTAGATGAGCGCTACAGCCTCCCTCAAAGGTGTAGCTCCTTGTGAAACC
Organism: Chionoecetes opilio; assembly: GCA_016584305.1. Taxonomy (NCBI): domain Eukaryota; kingdom Metazoa; phylum Arthropoda; class Malacostraca; order Decapoda; family Majidae; genus Chionoecetes; species Chionoecetes opilio. The sequence goes on along the minus strand of JACEEZ010018459.1, from coordinate 98,236 downwards.
TGTGGGCGGCACCTGGAACTGTCGCCGATAGGAATTCTCGCCGACTTCGGCCAGTGTTCCAATTTTTCATGTCGGCGAGTGTTCCTATTTCCGGCGACAGTTCCAGTTCTTGATTTTGATATTACAGTATTCTAACCACTCATTTTTATATAATTATTGACCCTCCTAGGACCTAAAATAAGAAAGTTACATCAAATAGAAGTTCGCCTTTTGGGCATATTTTTGTCTTATAAAACAATAGGATTATTGTGACCGATAAAAATTTGGCATCATGAACACTCATGGTTAGGTTAGGTTAGGTTAGGTTTCATTAAAACATAAGGTTAGGTTAGGTTTCATTTTTTTTGCACCATTAGAACAAGCACCTATTGTAGGCCAAGAAAAAGTAGTTGGTGTCTCTGAAAACGAACGTGAAACTCTCCTCCATAATTACCAAACAAACAAACAGAATGAATGAACAACGAAATGAAAAGCAGTGCATTGACATCGATTACAGATAGCCTGATAAAATTGCTGCTACTCGATAAAAACTTTTCAAATTCGACAAATAGACGGACAAATAACTAAAGAAACTTATTTTATTAGTTTCAAGATTAATTTCACTCGCCTTCAGCAAAATTGACGAGCGTTTTGGCGACCTGTCACGAAACACATCTCCGTTTCCGCGGAATGTACGTGATTTCAGAAATGTTCCGAGAATTTTCGAGAATTGTTTCTGCAACGAGTTGAGGGGTCAATGTGTGTACTACGTCATCAAATCATGTGTAAGCTCGTACAATCACAGGAAAACACACAAAAAAACTGATTTCTTAGGGGGTTCACAACACAACTTTTGCGCTAAATTTTGCCAATTTCGATGAAAAGAAAACGGGGCTGAGCTGAAATGTTGACAAAGTTGTCAAGCGTGAAATCGGAGAATATGCACATACCTATATGTTATGTTATGTTAACTTACTTACTTACTTGTTTACTTGTTTCCGTCTTGAGGGTACTCCCTCACAGTCGTGGTGCTCCACCGCTGCATCTGAACCCAGCGTCCCTGTGTTGCAGGTTCGCCTGGTCCGATATTGAGTTAGTGTCTGCCCTGCTCACAGACGTATATCCAGGCACGGGAGGTTCATCCGGGATTGTTTGTAGGTGGTTGTCCAAATGATGTTTGAATTTTTCCACTGAGCATTCCGTGAGGTTCCTTAATTTTCCTGGCAGGTTGTTAAATAGTTTTGGCCCAATATGAGGCAGACTGGTTGATAGGGTCTTGATCCTGGCTGGTGCGTCTGATGGTTGTGTTCTCCTCTTTGCCTTGCGACCAGTTCTTGGGTTGATATGCTGGGCTGACAGGTCACTGATGGCAGTAGGGTTGGGCACAAGGTTCTCCAGGATCTTCCAGGTATATAATATCTGGTATCTCTCCCTCCGCCTCTGTTGTGAGTAAAGGCCCAACTTTTGTAATCTTTCCCAATAATTGAGGTTTTTCATTCCCTCCACTTGTCTGGTATAAGACCTTTGAACTGATTCGAGGGCTTGTATTTCTGCTACTCTGTGAGGGGACCACAACTGGCTACAGTAATCCAGCGCTGGTTGTACCAGTGCCTTCCACAGAGTTAACATGCAGCCCTCTTCTCGGGAATAGAATGTTCGTAGGATCCAACCTGCTATTTTTCTGGCCTTTTTCACCATTTTTTCTATATGGTGCCTAAATGTGGCATCGTCGCTGAGGTGGACCCCCAGGCACTTCACATTGGTGCTTGATGTAATTTCTCGGCTTAATGTTTGTTTGTTTGTTGTTAAGGTTTGGTTTAGGTTGTAACGCTTGTTTTGTGTGGTGAATCTCGGCGCTTGCCGCCAAGATGTAACCCTTGTATCACTGTAGCGTCACAACGTTTATGTATTATTTCAGTAGACGTAACCTTAGTTCAGGAACAGTTAAAGTTGTAATAAAGTCTTTCAGGTTATTATTTCTTATTCTTCTAATACATATATATATATATATTCCGGCCTTTGTTATGGTCCGGATAGCGTAAGGCTTGCGACACAATGAACAAGACACACGAAACTTAGACAGAGATGTTAGTGGGAACGAAGGACCAGCACGTCCGAGGTGTGTCGTAGCGGAGGTGATTCTGATGATCACTGCGAAAGGGATGGCCGTAGAGGAGATGACCGTTGACGATGATAGAGGTCAGAGTCGCTGGAGAACAGGTCAACAGAGGCCAAAGTCCTGTCAACGTGTATTCCCTGAGGTAGGTCCCTTAGGTAGGGTCGCCGACAAGACAGGACTTGTAGGAGCAGTCAAATCCCACAGGCAACTCCCTGAGCTCGTACAGGTCCCTGAGGTACGGTCCCTGAGGTAGATAGCTCGCTTGTCCGTCTGTTGCCTCCACTACTACCTCCAAAGGAATGTGTCCGACATCGCTTTAATATGGAATTATTAATATACATCTTAAGTATAAGTAATTGTTTGTTATCTACGACCCAAGCCAATAATGGTTACATCGCTCGGTCACCTACCCGGGGTGCGTCCCCGCACCCCACTAAAAGGCATGTACTTAACCATGTAGTTATGTAATAATTTGGCTTGTATAAAAGTTGTAGAGGGAAAAAAAATTAATTGTTCCGACATCAAGTGGGTGAAATGACATAACGATAAGGCCTGATAAGCATTTTTTTGCCTGAGTTAGCATTACCTCACTATTTAAACTAAAGATTTCTAGTACAATTCATTTCCCTTTATTAATTAAATGATTATCATTTATTGTCCTATTTTCTGAACTTCAAAACACATGTTCGGCTGGAAAGAACATGTTTTAACCAAGGTATCTGACGTAGCAGTGGCTCAAGGAGAGGGTTTATGGCGTCGCCAACCATTTGAAACAACGGTGTCAAACTATCAATTCTACTTCACTCCTTCCTAGACATGTAAGTCAAATAAAAGGAAGAAGGTAAAGCAGTCCCCTTCTACACGTAGAGTCTACCTAATGGTTAGTAATGTTTGTTAGTTGCTACAAAAATTAAGCATATTATTAACACACAAAATTAACACAGTAAAAGCTTGACTAAAGCTCTACTTGAGATATGTGTAAAAACCGTAGATTTTTCTTTCTTGTTATCAGCTCAGGAGATAGGCGGTTTTCTTCAGTCTCCTTGTCGTACAGCTCACAGATAGAAGGGGGCGGGGGTGTCGAGATTCCTACAAACCACGCCCACGTCCTTATCCTCTTCTGATCTTGTGTTTGGGTGGAGGGGTGTCGAGATGACGTAAAGAATCTTGCAACCAAGCCCACGTCCTAATTCCTTCTTCTGTACTTCTTTAATGAAGGGGTAAAGTGCACCTTCTCCTTAAACAACAGCTGCATAAATTGTAGATTGTAGATTGTAGATTTTCTTTGTTTGATGATGTAATTATTTTCTTTCTATTGTTGTATATATTTTTTTGTTTTGTTTGATAATATTACCCTCCGCTGGGCATAAAAACAACTTCAGACGGGCTGTAAATTAGTGAGTGAGTGCTTTCCTTTGAAAGGGAAAGTAGTTGACTTGGCAGGAATGAGGCAGAATTTTTTTTTTTTTTTTGTGACCTCGCTCCCAAGAAACTCAACTCGCTTCTGGTACTACACTTCGTTCACCGTTTTTGTTCACTAAAGTTTCGCTTGTGTCACACTGTCTTTTCCAGTAAAAATCATGTGCGCCTTTTCACTAGTTTTTCTTCGATCTCTACCGCTGCCACCATGATGTAACGCTCGTTTTGTGTGGTGAATCTCGGCGCTTGCCGCCAAGATGTAACCCTTGTATCACTGTAGCGTCACAACGTTTATGTATTATTTCAGTAGACGTAACCTTAGTTCAGGAACAGTTAAAGTTGTAATAAAGTCTTTCAGGTTATTATTTCTTATTCTTCTAATACATATATATATATATATTCCGGCCTTTGTTATGGTCCGGATAGCGTAAGGCTTGCGACACAATGAACAAGACACACGAAACTTAGACAGAGATGTTAGTGGGAACGAAGGACCAGCACGTCCGAGGTGTGTCGTAGCGGAGGTGATTCTGATGATCACTGCGAAAGGGATGGCCGTAGAGGAGATGACCGTTGACGATGATAGAGGTCAGAGTCGCTGGAGAACAGGTCAACAGAGGCCAAAGTCCTGTCAACGTGTATTCCCTGAGGTAGGTCCCTTAGGTAGGGTCGCCGACAAGACAGGACTTGTAGGAGCAGTCAAATCCCACAGGCAACTCCCTGAGCTCGTACAGGTCCCTGAGGTACGGTCCCTGAGGTAGATAGCTCGCTTGTCCGTCTGTTGCCTCCACTACTACCTCCAAAGGAATGTGTCCGACATCGCTTTAATATGGAATTATTAATATACATCTTAAGTATAAGTAATTGTTTGTTATCTACGACCCAAGCCAATAATGGTTACATCGCTCGGTCACCTACCCGGGGTGCGTCCCCGCACCCCACTAAAAGGCATGTACTTAACCATGTAGTTATGTAATAATTTGGCTTGTATAAAAGTTGTAGAGGGAAAAAAAATTAATTGTTCCGACATCAAGTGGGTGAAATGACATAACGATAAGGCCTGATAAGCATTTTTTTTGCCTGAGTTAGCATTACCTCACTATTTAAACTAAAGATTTCTAGTACAATTCATTTCCCTTTATTAATTAAATGATTATCATTTATTGTCCTATTTTCTGAACTTCAAAACACATGTTCGGCTGGAAAGAACATGTTTTAACCAAGGTATCTGACGTAGCAGTGGCTCAAGGAGAGGGTTATGGCGTCGCCAACCATTTGAAACAACGGTGTCAAACTATCAATTCTACTTCACTCCTTCCTAGACATGTAAGTCAAATAAAAGGAAGAAGGTAAAGCAGTCCCCTTCTACACGTAGAGTCTACCTAATGGTTAGTAATGTTTGTTAGTTGCTACAAAAATTAAGCATATTATTAACACACAAAATTAACACAGTAAAAGCTTGACTAAAGCTCTACTTGAGATATGTGTAAAAACCGTAGATTTTTCTTTCTTGTTATCAGCTCAGGAGATAGGCGGTTTTCTTCAGTCTCCTTGTCGTACAGCTCACAGATAGAAGGGGGCGGGGGTGTCGAGATTCCTACAAACCACGCCCACGTCCTTATCCTCTTCTGATCTTGTGTTTGGGTGGAGGGGTGTCGAGATGACGTAAAGAATCTTGCAACCAAGCCCACGTCCTAATTCCTTCTTCTGTACTTCTTTAATGAAGGGGTAAAGTGCACCTTCTCCTTAAACAACAGCTGCATAAATTGTAGATTGTAGATTGTAGATTTTCTTTGTTTGATGATGTAATTATTTTCTTTCTATTGTTGTATATATTTTTTTGTTTTGTTTGATAATATTACCCTCCGCTGGGCATAAAAACAACTTCAGACGGGCTGTAAATTAGTGAGTGAGTGCTTTCCTTTGAAAGGGAAAGTAGTTGACTTGGCAGGAATGAGGCAGAATTTTTTTTTTTTTTTTGTGACCTCGCTCCCAAGAAACTCAACTCGCTTCTGGTACTACACTTCGTTCACCGTTTTTGTTCACTAAAGTTTCGCTTGTGTCACACTGTCTTTTCCAGTAAAAATCATGTGCGCCTTTTCACTAGTTTTTCTTCGATCTCTACCGCTGCCACCATGATGTAACGCTTGTTTTGTGTGGTGAATCTCGGCGCTTGCCGCCAAGATGTAACCCTTGTATCACTGTAGCGTCACAACGTTTATGTATTATTTCAGTAGACGTAACCTTAGTTCAGGAACAGTTAAAGTTGTAATAAAGTCTTTCAGGTTATTATTTCTTATTCTTCTAATACATATATATATATATTCCGGCCTTTGTTATGGTCCGGATAGCGTAAGGCTTGCGACACAATGAACAAGACACACGAAACTTAGACAGAGATGTTAGTGGGAACGAAGGACCAGCACGTCCGAGGTGTGTCGTAGCGGAGGTGATTCTGATGATCACTGCGAAAGGGATGGCCGTAGAGGAGATGACCGTTGACGATGATAGAGGTCAGAGTCGCTGGAGAACAGGTCAACAGAGGCCAAAGTCCTGTCAACGTGTATTCCCTGAGGTAGGTCCCTTAGGTAGGGTCGCCGACAAGACAGGACTTGTAGGAGCAGTCAAATCCCACAGGCAACTCCCTGAGCTCGTACAGGTCCCTGAGGTACGGTCCCTGAGGTAGATAGCTCGCTTGTCCGTCTGTTGCCTCCACTACTACCTCCAAAGGAATGTGTCCGACATCGCTTTAATATGGAATTATTAATATACATCTTAAGTATAAGTAATTGTTTGTTATCTACGACCCAAGCCAATAATGGTTACAAGGTTATGTTAGACTTAGGGTAGCTTTGGGTTAGGTTTTGTTGAGATATTTAGGTTAAAATAACTAATTTGATGGTGCGCGATTGCCCGAGTGGTTGGCGACGCCAACTCCTGCGGAATATTAATTATACATTACAAAACCTAACCCAAACCTATCCTATATCTAACCAAAAACTAACCTAACCCAGCAATTACTATATAAAAATAAGTGTTATATTTTTGGTCTCCGAGCCGAAAATTATAAGAGAAAAAGTAAACTAAGGCTTGTGGAGCCCGCCAACTCCTATGGAATATTAACCATGAAATAGCTTTTATTCTTTTTCATTTATTACTAGTGGAACTGTTGCCAAAAATGGTTAAACTGCATAAGCACTGCTCCACCATGCTGATCTGAATGACATTACAGCAGCATATAGTACACTTATTGTACTTCATATCTGCAAAGGTTTCAGTGTGCGGTCAGGCCTTTTTATACCACATTGCCTTTACAAAGTCTGAGGTGCCTGAAAAAAAGTCCAAAGGCAAAGGCTAGGAGGTTAATACGCCAGGTTAGGTTAGGTTTAGTTTAGTTAAAAAAATTCATTTTTTTCTCCGCCACCCAAAATCCCAGTTCCCGACAGGTCCCCAAGTTTGATAGGTAGAGGGGAAGATTTTAAGTAAAAAGGGCTTGAGTTGTTATGCAATTTTACCCCAAAAATTTCAACGTCGGTGAGTGAACCACTGTCGGCGAGAGTTTAAGGCTGGTGTTTCGACGAGAATTCCAATCGGCGACAGCTCCATAAACCATCATGTTAGAAGGCGAGAGGGGGCGAGGCAACCACTTCATCCAATACCAAACATCTACTAACTGGATGAATCAAACACCTTACCTCTACAGAGTCTACACACACACACACACTTACACTTACACTTACACACACACACACACACACACACACACACACACACACGCACACACACACACACACACACACACACACACACACACACACACACACACACACACACACACACACACACACACACACACACACAAGCATTTAAATATTAGTTTGGGTTGGTATACCCAGGGTCAGATAGTATCTGACCCTGGTTACAGCGACATCCTTACATGACGGGTGGCTGGTAATGAATGTGTGTGAATGACTGTTCTTAGATTGAAGTCTCTTTCTCTCTTTACCAAAGCAGATTGTTCTTAAACATTAAAGAAAACACATTCTAAAATGTAAAACCATACCTGTTACAATTGAACTCAAGTTTGGTAAGAAATGTTAAATTTTGTGTCAGTAATAGATGAGCATAATTTTAGTATTATGCAGTACGTAGTGTGTCCTATTTTTTCTTTTTCTTTTTCGTTTTCGTTATACCAATGGTGATCAGTATGGGAATATTCATATTAAATATTTTCTTTATTGATGGCAGATCAGATCACAACTACAGAGTAACCACAGATATCCAGTATTTTAACTATCTGTAAGGTTCAAGCAATTGTATTTTTTTAAAATAGAGGATGACTAAATATCGTTTTAATCATGAAAATTTGTATGTGTGACGTAGCACAAGATGTAATGACAGTATTTAATTAATGCAACATTGTGGGAACATTTCTGCCGTGGCTGTTCCAGTCTAGGGTTTTCTTGAGGACAGCAAAGCACCTGACATCATGAGGTATAAAAGTATGTCAAAAGTTGAAGTCAGCTATTAGATGATAAGATTACCATAGCATTACAGTGAAAGGAACTGTCAATTGTATTTTTCTTATTTACATTTTTGTACTCCAATCCGCTGCGATGGTGTCTGGGGTATAATGCCTTGTCAACGGCACCCCTGCGTTGGTTTTCTGCAACTTTATTTCTTTTGTTGCTTGTGGTGTTACTGCTGGGTGTTCAGTTCTTTTAACCTATTTCCTCTCTTCCTCCAAAAGTTGAACAAGACATCTCTGGTGTATTCTATTTTCTTGTGGGTTTTCAAAGTTGAATAATATGTTTCCTATTATTTCATTTATATTTTCATTATACGGCTGCTGTCATTTCTGTAATTTATTTATTTCCATATTGTAGCCCGGGCATTGTAGTAACAAGTGTTCCAGGTCTTCATTCTGTGCCCCACACACTGGGCACTTTGTGTCGCCATCTGTGTGTCTCCTGCTGTCCTGCAGTTCTAGGCTGTTAGTTCTGAGTTTAAAGAGTAATGTTGACTCTGGCCTATTATCATACATTTTTTCCATTCCTCCCATTTGTTTCTTATATTCTCTATATATAACCAGGCTTGATTTTTTCTCCATTTCTTCCTTGCACTGCTTTGTATCCCATGCCTCTATCTTCTTATTCAATTTCTCTCAAAGATTTTCATTCTTCCCAATTCCTCAAGACTACTTCCGATTTCCATCATATATGACTTGCAATTTTTCATCCATTTATCTTTTTGATCATCTTTTGTCTCCTCCATTACTCTTCTTATCAATTAATTTCTTTCTTCCTTCATTACTCCATTGACATATCCCAACCTTGCCTTCATGATTCTTGTCTTGACCAGAGATGCTCCTATTTCCCCTCTCATGCCTGCCAGTGTTGCATAGCCTCTTGCTCCCAGAATTGTCACGGGCACTGTGTTTTCTATTCTTTGTAATTTTTCCATCTCCTCTTTGTTGTAATTTATTACTCCTGCTCCATGTAATATAGATGGTAATGCTACTGACTTCCAATAGGTTTTTCCAACCAGTCATGTTTTTCAACCATGACAGTACTAAGTCATGGTAATTTATTCCCATATTTTTAAGTTCAATTTTTCTGCTTGTATAATATTGAGCTAAACCCTCTCCTTTTCCCCAGCAGGAGTGAGGTGAAGCCATGTCCATAACCCCTCCCCCAACCCCTCCCGTGGGGGTTGAGGGGGGCGACGATGGCTTGCTCGACATGGACAGTGAGGACTTCATAGACTTCATAATGGCAGACCCTGATCTCACCCTGGACCAGGAGAAAGGTAACAGCGTGCTGTGCCCAAGAAACACATTGTATGTCTGTGCTGCATGTGTACCTTGCATAGTGACTTAATGAATCATGAACACCTACCAATTAATGTTAATGAAGTACGTTTGATGGTGAAGGAAATTGCTACACAACTTAACCCAGAGCCTGAACTGAATTACCATAACCCAGCTGTACTTTTACATCACCTAACAGAACTCTCCCATACTATACCCTCCTATCCTTTCCTATCCTGTGCTGTGCTCCTGTCCTCCTCTTATTCTTACCCTCACCCATCCCACTTATGCTATCCTTTCCTATCCTATGCTGTGCTCCTGTCCTCCTATCCTTACCCTCACCCATCCCACTCAGGCCACAGCTAACCTTACTGTACTCCAGCAGAGGAAGTCACCAGCCACAGAGAGGAGCCCGAGTGGTTCACCTGCGAAGGGGAGGTGTACTGGGGGTCACAGGTGGGCCGGGAGTCCTGCCTGGGAAGGGGCGTCTTGACCAAGCTCCTGCAGCGCCTGGATCCCTGCCCCTCCCCTGCCACTGTCCCGCCCAAGGTGGTGTTCCATCTGCCCTGCACGCCTGATAACCTGCAGCTCCATCTGTCACACTTCTTTTCGGCACTCAGGTGAGAAGCAAGTGTATCAATGCGTTCTACATTAGTTATATAAATGTCCGGCCTGTCCTGATTGACTGTAGCATTATCTATTTTTTTCATCGTCAATTAGTTTTCTACTTTGCAAGGAAACAATGGGAGCCGTCCAAACCTATAGCCGCCGCACATTAAGCGGGCAAAAATTGGGCCCCCTCACTCCCCCCTTCCGAACGTACGGGATTGGCTGAGGTGTTGGGTGTTGGGGCTTTAGGGCGGAACTTGGAGTAAGGCATTCTCACCCAACACCTCAGCCAATCCCGTGCGATCGGAAGGGGGGAGTGAAGGGGCCCAATTTTTGCCAACTTAACATGCGGCTACTGTAGTGTGTTATAAATTTCCTCGTCTTCATCTAGTCCCTCATGCCTGTCACTCCTGCAGGCAGTGTGTGGTAGAGTTGGAAAAGGGAGCTCAGTCCAGCTTCTCCCTCCACCACTACCCTGGCACCTCCACCCACGCCACCCAGTACCCAGGGCTGCGGCAACAGTCCGTCACCTTCCTCACCGCCCTCACATCCCTGGTGTACACGTTAGGGCCGGGGGAGGAGGCGTTCTTGGGGGAAGTGATGCGGGAGGTGATCCAGACGCTGGTGTTTGTAGGTCCGCTGCACCAAATGCCTCACCACGTCATCACAGCCGCCTCGCCACAGGGTAACAAGGTGGGTGGGGGAGATGCTGCACTCATGTATGTGTAGACCCTTGTACTTGAGCTTGTTTGATTGTTGTTTCATTAGTGGCCTGGTGGTGTGGTGAGTAGCATTCTTGGCTCACAACCTTGGCTCATAGCTGGTCATACACACACAGTTTAGTTGTGTCTCCTGTCATGCTAAATTTCATCATGGTAGTAAGAAAGCAATGAACAATTTAAAGAATTTTTGCAATGTCTTCCTTGGGTGCCACCTTACATTTTTGAGAAAGAGACAAGTTTGACTTGGAATAAATATACTTTCCAGATACTAGTGACAATGTTTATAACTTATAAGTTGTCTTTCTAACTCTACTTGGACAACAATCCATTGAGGAAACCAGTGATGACATGTTACAAAATAGATCAAGTTACAGCATTAATCCTCCTTGCAGTGCCCTTCCGCCTCCTACCACCTGCTGCACCTCCACCTGGACGTGCGGTGGTGGAGTCTGGTGCTGCTCCACATGACGGAGCTCTCCCTGGGTGGCCTGGCTCCCTCCCTCCCTCCCCTGCTGCAGGAACCCCCCCGCCCCCAGCAGGCTCCCGGGGACGCTGGGGAGGAGGCCCCGCTGTCCCCCCTGCAGCAGTGTGTCTCCATGGTGATGTGGGACCTGGTCACCCTCATGAGCAATGGTGGCAGCTCATTCAAGGTAAAGCTAATCTTACTCCCTTGGCCTGTTATGAGTTATTTTTATTACTTGTTGGGCTTTACATATCACTCATCTTAACCCCTTGAGACCCTAGAACGTAATTTCCATTGTAATCTGGGTACCATTAGACGATTTTTAGTGATTATAAGCAATATTTTAATAATTTTATAGCTATGACCTGTTTAGTATCCTTGTCCACTGGCTAATTTGGTATATCCGGTTACTTTTTGTAATTTTATGGCTCCACTACAGACATTTTTTTATAGCTAAGGAAAGATCTGGGTGTGAAGGGGTTAACCTTCTTATCATGAAATAGCTACTTTGTCACTGTTTCTTGTTTTTTCCTGTCCACCACATATTCTATTCTGTGTAAAATTGGTCCATTGATGGTGATACTTGTAAATATATCACTTTTTTTGTGGTGGATTGAAGAAAGTATTATGTATATGAGTATTATGAGTCATTTTTTATGTAGGTAACTGTAATTGCACTTTGCATATCAGTCGCCTTAACCTTCTTTTCATGTAACAGCTACTTTGTTACCGTCACATTGCTTAGTCTTTGTAAAACAGGTTAATTGATTGTGACAGTTGTAAATATGTCCCTTTTTTTCTGGGGGGGAATGAAGAAAGGTGTGAGTGAGCTGCACCAGGAGGTCGGCTTCCCGTGCAGCTGTGGCCTGGAGGTGGCGGTGATGCTGCTGCACTTCCTCGAGTACCGACACGTCCGTCTCGCGCAGCAGGTTTGTGGCCGAGAAGACTGATTCCTAAACCCTGAGTCTGATTTCTTCTGTTATACTCTTTGTCATATTTAAAACCCTGAGTCTGATTTCTTCTGTTATACACTTTGTTATATTTAAAACCCTGAGTCTGATGTCTTCTGTTATACACTTTGTTATATTTAAAACCCTGAGTCTGATGTCTTCTGTTATACTCTTTGTCATATTTAAAAACTCAGATTCTGATGTCTTCTGTTATACACTTCGTTATATTTAAAACTCTGATTCTGATGTCTTCTGTTATACACTTCGTTATATTTAAAACTCTGATTCTGATGTCTTCTGTTATACATTTCGTTATATTTAAAACTCTGATTCTGATGTCTTCTGTTATACACTTCGTTATATTTAAAACTCTGATTCTGATGTCTTCTGTTATACATTTCGTTATATTTAAAACTCTGATTCTGATGTCTTCTGTTATATTCTTCTATGATTTCAGTCACACACAAATGATGCTTCACTTTTAATTGAAGAACTATCGACTGCATATACAAAAAGACATGCTTAGGGACTCTATCACTACCATCATGGAACCGGGAATTTATTTGTTATTTAATAATTTATTCTTTTCTCAGAGTTTTTAGATGGTATTTATTCATTAATTCTTTTCTCTGAGTTTTTGGTTGTTATTATTATTCATTCATTATTATTCATCATTATTATTTATTCTTTTCTCAGAGTTTTTGGTTGTTATTCCTGTATTTATTCTTTTCTCAGAGTTTTTGGGAGGAGGTGAAGGACAAGCTGTTGGTGGTGCTGAAGACAGTGAGTGAGTCCTCCTCCACTTCCTCCACCTCCTTGAACCCCACCCTCCCCCCCGGCCCCAGCACCCTCCTCTACCCGGCGCCCCTGGTCTCCACCCTGCAGCTGCCTCATGTCTGGTGGCTCTTCCTCACCTTCACAAAGCTGCACATCTATGACAGTGAGGGCAAGAAGGTGGCCAATAGAATGGTGAGTCTGAGTCACTGCGATCTTGTGTGTGTGTGCGTGTGTGTATGTCAGCAGAGGCCTGTGTGTGTATGGGTGTGTAAAAGGATACATGTCTGGAGTGTATAAGGAATTATATGCATAGCTGTCTGTATGGTAGTATTTAATAGGAAATTGTTAGGACTGAAATATATACAGTGCAGGTGCATAAACAGTAGGTGTATGGAAGTGTGTATTCATGTGAAAATATGTCCATCAGAAATAAAAAAATACCCTGCAACATGTAGCTTGGGTCCCATTCTAGACATTTCAATCATTGTTTGCTTATGGTCAATAGTATCTCAGTAAATTAAACAGTAAGAAAAAAATCAAGCACAGTAAAAAAGGGATGCAAAGACATTATTCAACTACTGATGGAAAATTTATATAGTTTTGTTATTTTGTTATCAGTTCCTTGACCCACAATTGACCCACAGGAGGTGAAGGGTGAGGTCAAGCTGCTGCGTACACTGCTGCGCCTGAGCCTGGGTGACCCTCGTAGCGGCAACCAGCCCACGGAGGCCGAGCTGCGGTTCTTCCTGCGCTGCTGCCTGGGGGTGCTGGAGGTGTGGGGGGGCGGCCGCAGCACTGAGTGGGCAGCACCACTCTGGGACCACATGGCCAAACAGCTTGACTCGGCCTTCCTCCTTCCTGGGGCGGGTCTTGAGGGTCTGGCTTGCATGAGGTGAGCTTGGGAAAGGTGTACATTAGGGTATGAATCCAGGGATAGGAGAGTGTATATGCATAGGGGAGGACAGTTTAGAGTGCGAAATGGTATGGATGCAGGGATAGGAGAGTGCATAAATTAGGGTATGGATGCAGGGATAGGAGAGGGAGTGAGTTAGGGTATGGATGCAGGGATAGGGAAGGAGTGTAAATGCATAGGAGAGGACAGTTTAGAGTGTTCAATGGTGCAGCGACGTGGATAGAGATGTGAGGATGATGATGATGCTACTTTATAGATTGTAATTTTTATTTATTTGTTTGCCTCAGGGTTGCATTCTATTAGTTTTATGTGTGATTTAATTTTTCTGTGTTTTGGTGGAGTACTAAGTTATATTATCTGTGAAAGAGATGTCTTATTAAATGTGTTGATATCAGGTTACTAAGGCTGATACAAGTAGGCAAGGACCCTCCCATGCATATTGATGACACTGGTTATGTAGCTCATCGCAATCTTTGACCAATACATTCCTTTCATGTGTCGCATATTATTGGGAACAAGATATCTGCTTCTCTTAAAGACTACATGTTGAATACAGTCTTTACAAAATAGAGAATGTTGGTGTTGCAAGGAGTCACCTGGTAGCTCAATGAACCCCTGGTGTTGTATGTCCCAAGGTTTTGTCATCCTTGTAACGAATGTAGGAAAAAAGTGTCCAGCTAAAAAGTGCACAGGAATTAATGACAGGAAAAAATGACATTACTGGCTAGGAATATATGGCACAATTTTTAGAATTTACTCAAATATGTATAATACTTCAATATTTGTATTTGTTTACCTTACCTAACTTAGCCTAGCCTAACCTAGACTGGTGATCCACACTATAAGACACCATTACTTTTATGTGCTTTTTTTTCTGGTGACATTTTTTCCCCGTGACATTTTGCCAAGTGCCCCTTGTAACATCTGTTTTGTAGAGGGCCGCAGTGAGGTAATGCATCCCTGTCTCTGCAGCAAGACGATAGGCGGCTGGCTGAAGCATACTTGTTTGTTATGTGTAAAATCTCCACTTCATCCTTACTTTCTGCCATCAGCACCACATCATCAGCATTGACCAGACATCCTAACTTCTCTCCTCCTATTGCTACTCCTTTACCAGACCTCCTAATTCTCTATATCAGTAACTCTAAACATATGTTAAGTAACTTTGGGGACATGACACATACTTTACTAACTCCTATATTATTTTCCATTCCGTCCTCTCTGCAGCAAGACAATAGGCGGCTGGCTGGAGCAGGTGAGGTCCCGGACATGTGATTCAGGCTCTGTAGGCAAGGCAGAGACATCATGGCAGATATTTCTCAGGATTATTGGTGAGTTTTTTTGTGACCTTTGGAATATTGTAATACAGTAAACCCTCTCTAATTCAAACTAATTGGGGGGAGACCGGGGTTGAATTAGCCGAAAGTCCGAATTATCCGATGGTTACCTCTAGCCCCCACCCCCCACACAATAAGAACTCACTCAAACATGCCAAAACAGCACAGATTGTATTACTTGTACTCACTAAACCATCGTATTTATACAATAATGATCCTATATCTGGTCACGCTGGGCAGCCGCGGCAGCACCGCGTGGGACAGGTCAGACTCACACGAGTAAGGCCCGGGTAATTCTAACTTCTGCTCCAATTATGGAATGTTGTTGAAAAATTTGAACTGGTCTGAAACAGGTCGCATTATTATAAAGTTCATATTATACAGGTTCAAATTAGAGAGGGTGGACTCCCTTGACTGTACTGGTAGATTTTTCAATTTCATTTTTATTTGGTGCCTAGAATAACCTCAACAATTATTTCAATGCACAGTAGACATGAAGGTGTGTTTGATTTTCTCTCTTAATTTTTTCTTTATCTTTCTGCTTCTTGTTCTTAAATTTGTCCAGTGTGTCTCCTTTATTTTCTTCATTTCCCTTTTCCTTTCATATGTGCATTCTTCTTTTTTCTTAACTTTATTTTTTCTGACTTCATCCTACCTTTTTTTTCCTTTCCTTACTACCTTTTTGTTTTATGTCATGTCGCTTTCATTCTTTCGTCTTTCTACTTTCTCCTCTCGCTCTCGCTCTCGTCTTTGTCTCCGGTTTGCTCTCTCGTCTCGCTCTCCTCCCCCTCTCCTCTCTCGCTCTCGCTCTCTCGCTCTCGCTCCCTCTCGCTTCCCCTCTCTCGTCT
This sequence comes from Chionoecetes opilio, assembly GCA_016584305.1. Taxonomy (NCBI): domain Eukaryota; kingdom Metazoa; phylum Arthropoda; class Malacostraca; order Decapoda; family Majidae; genus Chionoecetes; species Chionoecetes opilio. Next base: position 82,291 of record JACEEZ010018459.1, on the reverse strand, counting down.
CGTTTTCGTCCGCTCTCCCTCTCGCTCTCCCGCTCCTCGCTCTTTGCCCTTTTTCCGCTCTCTCGCTCTCGCTCTCTCGCTCTCGCTCTCGCTCTCTCGCTCTCGCTCTCTTGCTCTCGCTCCTCCCCTCTCCGCTCCCCGCTCTCTCCTCCTTTTCCCTCTCGCCTCTCGCTCTCGCTCCCCCGCTCTCCTCTCTCGCTCTCCTCTCGCTCTCTCGCTCCCTCCTCCCTCGCCTCGCTCTCTCGCTCTTCCTCTCTCGCTCTCCCTCTCGGCTCTCTGCTCTCGCTCTCGCTCCGCTCCTCGCTCTCGCTCTCGCCTCTCGCTCTCGCCCTCTCGCTCTCTCGCTCTCTCGTCGCTCTTTGCTCTCTCGCTCTCCTTCTGCTCTCTCGCTCTCGCTCTCGCTCTCTCGCTCTCGCTCTCTCGCTCTCCCCTCCTTTCCCTCTCTCGCTCTCGCTCTCTCCTCTCGCTCTCTCGCTCTCACGCTCTCTCCTCTCGCTCTCGGCTCTCTCCTCTCTCGCTCTCGCTCTTCGCTCTCTCGCTCTCGTCGCTCCCCGCTCTCTCGCTCTCTCGCTCTCGTCGCTCGTCTCGCTCCTCTCTCGCTCTCTCGCTCTCTCTCCTCTCTCTCGCTCTCTCTCTCTCTCTCTCTCCCCTCTCTCTCTCTCTATCCTCGTCTCTCTCTCTCTCTCTCCTCTCTCTCTCTCTCTCTCTCTCTCCTCTCTCTCGTCTCTCTCTCTCTCTCTCCTTCTCTCTCTCCCCTCTCTCTCTCTCTCAATTTAAGCTTTGTATGGTGCCAGTAACATATTTCAAAACAAGAAGCAGCATTTCTTACATGTAATCATAGATAGAATGTTAAAAGCAGGGGAAGCAATCAATGACAATCAATCATAACACACCCTTGCTTGCCTCTTCAGTGGGTGTCGTGAAGAGCGGCTCCCCGGAGTGGCGCCAGATGAGGGGACGCGTTTTCTCCAAGTTCCACAGCCGCAAGATGTGTGAGCTGACCCCCACCGGCCTCCACAACACCATCTCCCTCTTCCTCACCCTGGCCGCCACCACCACCGATTCACCCGATGTTGTAGGTGCCTCAAATACTGGCTTGTTTTTAGGGTTATTTCTATCAGATTAGTGTGTTTTTAGGGTTATTTCCATCAGATTAGTGTGTTTTTAGGTTATTTCCATCAATTTAGTGTTTTTTTTTTAGGGTTATTTTTCCCTCAGATTAGGGGTGTTTTTAGGTTATTTCCATCAGATTAGTGTTTTTTTTTAGGGTTATTTCCATCAGATTAGTGTGTTTTTAGGGTATTTCCATCAGATTAGTGTTTGTTTTTAGGGTTATTTCCTCAGAAATTTGTGTGTTTTTAGGGTTATTTCCATCAGATTAGTGTTTGTTTTTAGGGTTATTTCCATCAGATTAGTGTGTTTTTAGGGTTATTTCCATCAGATTAGTGTTTGTTTTTAGGGTTATTTCCATCAGATTAGTGTGTTTTTAGGGTTATTTCCATCAGATTAGTGTTTGTTTTTAGGGTTATTTCCATCAGATTAGTGTTTGTTTTTAGGGTTATTTCCATCAGATTTGTGGGGTTTTTTTGGGTTATTTTCCATCAGATTAGTGTGTTTTTTTGGTTATTTTTCCCTCAGATTCGTGGGGTTTTTAGGGTTATTTCCATCAGATTAGTGTGTTTTTAGGGTTATTTCCATCAATTATGTTTGTGTTTTTTGGGTTATTTCCCTCAGATTAGTGTGTTTTTAGGGTTTATTTCCATCAGATTAGTGTGTTTTTAGGTTATTTCCATCAGATTTAGTTGTTTTTAGGGTTATTTCCATCCAGATTAGTGTTTGTTTTTAGGGTTATTTCCATCAATTAGTGTTTTTTAGGGTTATTTCCATCAGTTAGTGTGTTTTTTAGGGGTTTTTTCCATCAGATTAGTGTGTTTTTAGGGTTTTTTTCCATCAGATTAGTGTGTTTTTTAGGGGGTTTTTTCCATCAGATTTTTGTGTTTTTTAGGGTTATTTCCATCAATTAGTGTTTTTTTAGGGTTTTTTCCATCAGATTAGTGTTTTTTTTTAGGGTTATTTCCATCAGATTAGTGTGTTTTTAGGGTTATTTCCTCAGATTAGTGTGTTTTTTTAGGGTTATTTTTTCCCTCAGATTAGTGTGTTTTTAGGGGTTTTTTCCATCAGATTAGTGTGTTTTTTAGGTTATTTCCATCAATTATGTGTTTTTAAGGTTATTTCCATCGATTTTGTGGGGTTTTTAGGGTTATTTCCATCAGATTAGTGTGTTTTTAGGGTTATTTCCATCAGATTGTTTTTTTTAGGGGTTTTTTCCATCAGATTAGTGTTTTTTTTTAGGGGTTTTTTCCATCAGATTAGTGTGTTTTTAGGGTTATTTCCATCAGATTAATGTTTGTTTTTAGGGTTATTTCCATCAGATTAGTGTTTGTTTTTAGGGTTATTTCCATCAGATTAGTGTTTGTTTTTAGGGTTATTTCCATCAGATTAGTGTGTTTTTAGGGTTATTTCCATCAGATTAGTGTTTGTTTTTAGGGTTATTTCCATCAGATTAGTGTGTTTTTAGGGTTATTTCCATCAGATTAGTGTGTTTTTAGGGTTATTTCCATCAGATTAGTGTGTTTTTAGGGTTATTTCCATCAGATTAGTGTTTGTTTTTAGGGTTATTTCCATCAGATTAGTGTGTTTTTAGGGTTTTTTTTCCATCAGATTAGTGTTTTTAGGGTTATTTCCATCAGATTAGTGTGTTTTTAGGGTTATTTCCATCAGATTAGTGTTTGTTTTTAGGGTTATTTCCATCAGATTAGTGTGTTTTTAGGGTTATTTCCATCAGATTAGTGGGGTTTTTAGGGTTTTTTTCCATCAGATTAGTGTTGTTTTTAGGGTTATTTTCCATCAGATTAGTGGTGTTTTTAGGGTTATTTCCATCAGATTAGTGTTTGTTTTTAGGGTTATTTCCATCAGATTAGTGTTTGTTTTTAGGGTTATTTCCATCAGATTAGTGAGTTTTTATATATATTTTTTTTTTTACATTTTTTGTGCCTATAGCACCTGTAGGCAGAGGTGACCCAAGGCTCTGGAGGTTCACTTGAGGGCTGTGATGGTTGGTCCTCGCCCGTGGTGGCGCAGGCAGGATTTTTATAGTGACGCCTGTAGAGGCTCATGCCGCCGCCTTGTGTCCTCCGATGCACTCGCAATCGAAGGTAGAGTTGATGGGCAGGGCATGTGGGTGTTCTTAGGCCACTCAACGGTGCAGAAAGGTTTTCGGTTTTCTTCGGGGATCGAACTCCGGTCACCGAGAACTCCAGTCGGAGACGCTAACCACTCCGCTACCGCCTCCCCATTTTGTGTGTACACCTGTGCCTTTTAAGTTAGTTTGAAGAGAGCTTTGTATTACGGAGCATTTATGTATAGGATATGTAATGAAAGTTGGTCCACATGTAACAGGAAGGTACTGCTTGGTAACCATCACAATTTGTTCCCCTATTTTTCATATATTTGTCCTCCCAAGCATGTGGAGTGGCCCTAACACACAGCAGCTAGCTCACAGAAAACAATGTCAAATGTATGTTATAGTTTGAGCATCCTAAACATACATAGTAGGTTTATGACATGATAAATTTTGATTAGTTATATATTTTACAAAGAAAATATGAGTTATATGAATTACTGATTTTACATTATAGTCGAATCATACAAGAATGAAATCTTACCCCCTCAAAAGTAGGTATTATCACATGTACTTATATAAATTTTACACAAAAATTAAAGTTTTAGATGGATTATAGAATTTACATAAGTCAAATTGCTTAATAATGATATTTTACCCTATAAAAAGTAGATATTATAATAGATAAACATACACGATCATTATGTACTACCACGTGTAGGTCTTATGGTCTCTTGTAGCTTCCTTATTTTCTTATGTCACATGGTCTCTTGTAGCTTCCTTATTTTCTTATGTCACATGGTCTCTTGTAGCTCCTTATTTTCTTATGTCACATGGTCTCTTGTAGCTTCCTTATTTTCTTATGTCACATGGTCTCTTGTAGCTTCCTTATTTTCTTATGTCACATGGTCTCTTGTAGCTCCTTATTTTCTTATGTCACATGGTCTCTTGTAGCTCCTTATTTTCTTATGTCTGATGGTCTCTTGTAGCTCCTTATTTTCTTATGTCACATGGTCTCTTGTAGCTCCTTATTTTCTTATGTCTGATGGTCTCTTGTACTCCTTATTTTCTTATGTCTGATGGTCTCTTGTAGCTCCTTATTTTCTTATGTCACATGGTCTCTTGTAGCTCCTTATTTTCTTATGTCTGATGGTCTCTTGTAGCTCCTTATTTTCTTATGTCACATGGTCTCTTGTAGCTCCTTATTTTCTTATGTCTGATGGTCTCTTGTATCTCCTTATTTTCTTATGTCACATGGTCTCTTGTAGCTTCCTTATTTTCTTATGTCACATGGTCTCTTGTAGCTTCCTTATTTTCTTATGTCACATGGTCTCTTGTAGCTCCTTATTTTCTTATGTCACATGGTCTCTTGTAGCTTCCTTATTTTCCTATTTTCACATGGTCTCTTGTAGCTTCCTTATTTTCTTATGTCTGAGGGCCCTCTTGTAGCTCCTTATTTTCTTATGTCTGTGGTCTCTTGTAGCTCCTTATTTTCTTATGTCACATGGTCTCTTGTAGCTCCTTATTTTCTTATGTCACATGGTCTCTTGTAGCTTCCTTATTTTCTTATGTCTGATGGTCTCTTGTAGCTCCTTATTTTCTTATGTCTGATGGTCTCTTGTAGCTCCTTATTTTCTTATGTCACATGGTCTCTTGTAGTCCTTATTTTCTTATGTCTGATGGTCTCTTGTAGCTCCTTATTTTCTTATGTCACATGGTCTCTTGTAGCTCCTTATTTTCTTATGTCTGATGGTCTCTTGTAGCTCCTTATTTTCTTATGTCACATGGTCTCTTGTAGCTTCCTTATTTTCTTATGTCCACATGGTCTCTTGTAGCTTCCTTATTTTCTTATGTCACATGGTCTCTTGTAGCTCCTTATTTTCTTATGTCTGATGGTCTCTTGTAGCTCCTTATTTTCTTATGTCACATGGTCTCTTGTAGCTTCCTTATTTTCTTATGTCACATGGTCTCTTGTAGCTCCTTATTTTCTTATGTCACATGGTCTCTTGTAGCTCCTTATTTTCTTATGTCACATGGTCTCTTGTAGCTCCTTATTTTCTTATGTCACATGGTCTCTTGTAGCTCCTTATTTTCTTATGTCACATGGTCTCTTGTAGCTCCTTATTTTCTTATGTCACATGGTCTCTTGTAGCTCCTTATTTTCTTATGTCACATGGTCTCTTGTAGCTTCCTTATTTTCTTGTCACATGGTCTCTTGTAGCTTCCTTATTTTCTTTATGTCACATGGTCTCTTGTAGCTCCTTATTTTCTTATGTCTGATGGTCTCTTGTAGCTCCTTATTTTCTTATGTCACATGGTCTCTTGTAGCTCCTTATTTCTTATGTCACATGGTCTCTTGTAGCTCCTTATTTTTCTTATGTCTGATGGTCTCTGTAGCTCCTTATTTTCTTATGTCACAGGTCTCTTGTAGCTTCCTTATTTTCTTATGTCACATGGTCTCTTGTAGCTCCTTATTTTCTTATGTCACATGGTCTCTTGTAGCTCCTTATTTTCTTATGTCACATGGTCTCTTGTAGCTTCCTTATTTTCTTATGTCACATGGTCTCTTGTACTTCCTTATTTTCTTATGTCTGATGGTCCTCTTGTAGCTTCCTTATTTTCTTATGTCACATGGACTCTTGTAGCTTCCTTATTTCTTATGTCACATGGTCTCTTGTAGCTTCCTTATTTTCTTATGTCTGATGGTCTCTTGTAGCTTCCTATTTTCTTATGTCACATGGTCTCTTGTAGCTTCCTTTTTTCTTATGTCACATGGTCTCTTGTAGCTTCCTTATTTTCTTATGTCACATGGTCTCTTGTAGCTTCTTATTTTCTTATGTCACATGGTCTCTTGTAGCTTCCTTATTTTCTTATGTCACATGGTCTCTTGTAGCTTCCTTATTTTCTTATGTCTGATGGTCTCTTGTAGCTTCCCTTATTTTCTTATGTCACATGGTCTCTTGTAGCTCCTTATTTTCTTATGTCACATGGTCTCTTGTAGCTTCCTTATTTTCTTATGTCACATGGTCTCTTGTAGCTTCCTTATTTTCTTATGTCACATGGTCTCTTGTAGCTTCCTTATTTTCTTATGTCACATGGTCTCTTGTAGCTTCCTTATTTTCTTATGTCACATGGTCTCTTGTAGCTTCCTTATTTTCTTATGTCTGATGGTCTCTTGTAGCTCCTTATTTTCTTATGTCACATGGTCTCTTGTAGCTCCTTATTTTCTTATGTCACATGGTCTCTTGTAGCTTCCTTATTTCTTATGTCACATGGTCTCTTGTAGCTTCCTTATTTTCTTATGTCTGATGGTCTCTTGTAGCTTCCTTATTTTCTTATGTCTGATGGTCTCTTGTAGCTCCTTATTTTCTTATGTCCATGGTCTCTTGTAGCTCCTTATTTTCTTATGTCACATGGTCTCTTGTAGCTTCCTTATTTTCTTATGTCTGATGGTCTCTTGTAGCTCCTTATTTTCTTATGTCACATGGTCTCTTGTAGCTTCCTTATTTTCTTATGTCACATGGTCTTGTAGCTTTCTTATTTTCTTATGTCTGATGGTCTCTTGTAGCTCCTTATTTTCTTATGTCACATGGTCTCTTGTAGCTTCCTTATTTTCTTATGTCTGATGGTCTCTTGTAGCTTCCTTATTTTCTTATGTCCTCAGATCAGCAAGCTTGGGGAGCTGCTGAGTCTTGTGCCGACCTCCAGCCCCAGCAAGTGCCGGTGGTTTTGGCGCGGGCTGCTGGCGGCGGCCTGCTGCTGGTGGAGAAGGGGTGCGAGGTGACCCAGGTGGCGGAGCGCCTCTCCCCCCTGGTGGCGGCTGTGTGTCACCAGCTGGCCAGGGACTCCCGCAAAGGAGGTCATGTGATGGCGTACCTGTTGTGCTCTTGTGTAATATCACCATGAAGCAACGGATAGAGATAGTTGGAAGCGTATCAATCGGCCGTCTAGCCTCTTAAGATATTATGGGAAAATCTGACGTTAAACAGAAAGAAGAAAAGAAAATATCATGAAGGTAATAGAAGGTCTGTCCCCTTTGTGTGTTGGCTCTTCACTTCATGTTTTCTAAGTAAGTTTTTTATCATGTTTGAGATGGCCAACCAGTATCCTGATGTGGCTGGGTTACGTGGAGAGATAAATGGGGATAAGAAGGATATACTTAGATGTTATGAGTGTACAAAAATAGTTGAAAGACATCATAAAAGACCGATTTTATATTTTCATAGCTTTCTAGGATGCCACCTCATATTTAGAAAGAGGGAAGTCATCAAGAAAATATGTAGTCACTGCAAAATGAAAATGCACCTGCCCCTATTTCCATTGTCACCGTTGTCCAGCCTCCACTGCCAATTATCAAAAGTTTTCCACCTGCTCTAGTCTCATTATTCAACACTTAAACCAGCTTATATATCGCATATCAGCATATATGTATACACACATCAGCATGATGCATAATGTGTATTTTTGTCTCTCAGGGAGTTAGGGCAGCTGTTGATCCCGTACGCAGGGTTGCAGGAGGTGTTTGAGCACAGCCACGACCTCGGCCTGGCGCAGCACTCCCTCATCTGTGAGTACCCCGGAGAGTGCTGGCTGCCTCCCTGCTGCAGCATTCAATATGTTTCAGCCCTTCCTTCAGTCCTCTTCCTCTTGTTTCACACTATGTTCCTCTCCCCTCTCAGCTCATCGTTTTTTTTTTCCCCCACAGTGGTTTCAGTACAGGGGGGGGGGGGGGGGGGACGGCCGCACGTGCCCCCCCTGATAATGATGGCCCCCCACTGGGCCCTGGCTGCCCTATTCTGATGTATCTAATACCCCCACTGACGATCCTAGTATCCCTTTTATGTGGCTCAGAGTAACCCCTGAGCTCCGCTTGTCTAGTGCCCCTCCAGGGTCCCCCCCCCCCCCCCCCCCCCCATTGATAGATACCTACTACCTAGCTACGCCACTGCTAACAAAGCAATCCAGTTCTTTGTTTTTAAACTGTTCTTTGTTAGTTCAATCCAATACAAATTCAACCCACAAACTACTTAGCAAAAAAAAAAAAACATGATATCCTACCAACGATCCTCTGCGATGTTGTTAATGAGTTCGAAGCACTAACTAACCCTATCAATATAAGTTTTAAAAAGAATACTACAAAACTATACCAACACTATTGCTAACTCACTTTTACGAACATTTAAGACTTGGATAACGTTACAGGTCAAGAATGGTTGGTCAAAGATCAACAGGTAAGGGTGTGGGAAGGAAATAAGGGAAAGGTTTAGTGTTTCGAAGCAGTGTTGAGTTCCTTGAGTAATCCGGGACGAGCGACAGTCGAGAGCGAGGAGGCGAGGAGGCAGGGTGTGTGTGCAGGCAGCTGGGAGGAGGAAGGGGTTGATTTTTTTGGCCAAACAATGCTTTATTTTGTTGCTTTTCTTCATATTTCTGCAGCGCAAGTTAAGTAGAGAGAGAAAGGGAGGGTGTGGAAGAGAGAGTGAGAGGAATGAGTGACGGATCTAGGGGGTGGCCATGGCCACCCCTGAAATCTCATTGGCCACTTCAGATCTGAGTCAGATGTCTAATGAAAAGTTTTCTTTTTAATGGCTATGCCATGCCTGCCATGGCCACCTCACACTAGATACGTGTCCAACCTTGGCCACCCCAGTCAAAATTTCCTGGCGGCGCTACTGTGAGTGGGAGAGGGAGGGAGGGAGGGAGACCTTACGTGTGATTTGAGGTTGTTTAGTCCTCCCTGCAAAGTAATGACTGTTGCCTCGTTATATTTCTACCCCATATAACGTCAGACCAACTATAGCCAGTGGCGTAGCTACGGGGGGCACGTGAATCAGGAGGCCCCCCTCACTGGCTATGGCTGCCGTAATCTGCTTGGACCCGTGTCTGACGATATGCACTAATACCCTTCTATGTGCAGAGCTGGGCAGTATTTAAATACATTTGTGTATTTAGATATGTATTTATAAATACATTGGTTGTCATGTATTTAAATAGTATTTAAATACTTATGAGTATTTAAATACATTGTATTTAAATACTCATAATATAAAAATTTAAATACTTTTTTATCAGTTAATTTGGCCATAAACCCGCCCAACTATCTGGCAACCCTGATGTTACAGTGACCCACTTTCAAGGAAATTTCCTTATTTTAAGGAAATTTAGGCCTGAGAAGGAAATTTCTAAGGAAACGTAAATCCTAAGGAAATCCATTTTTTCCGGACATGTTAAAATTTGTGTGTATTTAAATGTATTTACAAATGTATTTAAATACAATTGATGTATTTAGTATTTAAATACATTTGTAAAATGTATTTAGTATTTAAATACATTTCTCCCATGTATTTAGTATTTAAATACATTCAATGCATTTAGTGCCCAGCTCTGTCTATGTGGCATCAGAATGCCCCTGATCTCCGCTTGGCATAATGCCCCCCCATACACAGCTGTGCCCCCCCATTGATAGATAGATCTCTCTCTTTTTCTAGATTTTTTTAGTATTTACATCAAAGAAATAATAGTTTTCTATGTATTGTATCTCAGAAATATGATACAATAATCTTAAAAATGATAAAAAGAACCCTTGAAAAGTAATGGGAACCTTGTAGTCTTCCTTTTGAAATAACTTTGGCTCCACCACGGTGCAGGTGGCGGTGTGGGCGTTGTGCTGCCCCACGCCGCAGCCGCCGAGGTGAAGGTCACGGTGGGCGCCATGGATGCAGCACTGGGCCGGGTGCTGAGGCTGTCTGCCCACCCCGACACCATCACGGCGGGTGAGTGTGGCGGACTGAGCAGGAGAAGGTGGTGGTGAGGCTAGAGGGTCTTGGTACACTGTACCTTGTCTGTACTAGACATAATAATTTTGTAAGGCAGATTAGATTGTACATTATATCATCTCATCTTTCTGTTCAGTCTGATTTTCCTATAATGTCTGATGAGGTTAGACGGTCGATGATACGCTTCCAATTCTATTGTTGGCGTTCATGACTTAAATTTGCAAATTGTACATATACATGAGTCAGCCTATTGTATGTCAGCTTGATGCCATTCTCTAAACCCTCCTTGTTATGTCTGTTAAACCCTCAGTATGTAGCAGAGGATAATATGCACTTCCTTGTCTAATTGTACCGTGGTGTTGCAGGCGTGGCGGGGGCGGCAGTGGTGGAGGCCGTGTGGAGGGAATACGGTCCCTTTTTGAAGTCGTTTGCCACCACTCTGACGCCCCCTAAGGCCGTGCCCTCCCTGGCAGCCTCCCTCACCCTCTGTCTGGCCCAGCTCGTGGATCAGGCGGCCACTCATAAAGAAGCTGCCTCGGGCCTCTTCCACTGCTTCCTGAATCATGAAAGTGTGAGCCCAGGGTGAGGACCAAGGGAGGTTTCTTACTTACTGTGTCTAGGTTTCGTTATGTGCAATTCACTATGAGCATATTTCTTGGTGAATATTTATTTATGCACGTGTCTAGCAGTTGACCAGTAATGGGAAATCATCAAAGAAAGAGATACACAATGAAAGTTAGTGATCTCAGTGTGGGTCATGCAAAAATAAAGAAAGCCTTTGACCAGATAAGAGTAACCCGTTGTCATCCAGGATACCACACTTTCAGGTGCAGCCTTCAGTATGCCTCCTGTGTGCTGGGTCATCCGGGCAGCCTGGCAGTGCTGTCCACCCTCTCCCCGGGGCACGAGAGACTGCTGGTGTCTGGCTGGCTGTGTGGCCTGGTGGGCGTGGGGGGCGAGGGGGAGGTGGTGGACACACTCACCCTGCAGATAGTGAAGCTCCCGTGTGTGGCAGCCGTCATGCCCCCAACCCCTCCAGCGGACCCCTACGCCGTGGCTGCCTGTTTCATCAGGGGCGTGGCAGCCAAGTTTGCCAGCATTCAGGTAATGAGCGTTTACGATTGGCTTACTACTTGCCCTTTACATACCCAATGGAAGTACTGGACAAATAGGAAAATATATATATTAGGCTGTAAGAAATGTGACCTTTGCTACATGTGTCTATAACTTTTCTTTCCGTCCCAGACCTTTGGTGACAGGATGGCGTACCGAGAGGAGGTGTTGCAGTGCTTCTCCGGGCTGGAGAAGGCTCTGGGCAGTCTCCTGAAGAAGAGTCCTCCCGCCACCCATCTGCCTCAGGCATTGAGCTTCATTGCAAACCTTTTCTTCCATGCTCCTGCTGTCATCTACATCAAGGTGAAGGGAACATAATAGTGGATCAGATAGGTCTCCAGACTTTTACTTGAAATTTGCTTAGTTCTTCAAGGAGATGGTCACAGAAGAAATGTTTCAGTTTCTAGCCATCTAGTCCATCGTACGTGCTCCAATTATCACCCTCACATTTTCTCTTCATATACTTCATATACTGCATCATCCCGGCTACCGGCTTTGCACTTTCATACTCCTAGCATCCGTTCCACTTGCCTATATCTTTTCTGTCATTTCTCTCTCGCTATAGCCTTTGTTCACCAAGCAGGGAATAGATACGGGTGTTAGGCGAGGAGTTGTGACCTCAAAATCCCAGCAGGAACTGAGGGTGGCAATAATTCACTCCCACAGCTGTAGTGTGGGAGTGTGTGTGTGTGTGTGTGTGTGTGTGTGTGTGTGTGTGTGTGTGTGTGTGTACCCTTGTCATGAAAGACTAGAAATGGTCTATGTCACACCATGAAAGGTATTGCAGGTATAACAGGATATGATAAGAACTTTACCATAATGTTTTTAAAAGGGTTTAGATATTGCTGTAATTGATGCAAGTTAACAATGCATAAATGATACAGGAAGCAGACATTATCCTCTGTGTTGTGTTACAGTCCAGACCCACCTGTCCCATGGCCGCCCTGCTCAACACCGTGCTGCTGCCAACGCCCATTTACTCCCCTGATAAGCCCCTCTCTGCCGCCTTTACTGCCAGTATTTCATCTGTCTTGCCACAAGTAAGTTGCTTTTTGTTGCTTTATTTCACAAGTAAGTTGCTTTTTGTTGGTAGGGAGTAGAGTAGAGGAGTTAAATCCCTTGAGTGGGGATGGTGGTGAGATAACAAGGAATGAAGCAGAAGTACTTTATTTCTCATATGCTTCGAGTATTGTCTTTGGAGAGAACTCACAGACTAGGAAGCACAGCATCCACTCATACCACTCAAAATGACTCAGCTGTCAGGTCACCTGGAGAACTCATCTGTTGATTGGTTCGCGTCCCACCTTTGACATATAATTATTTGATAATAATTTGAAATATTCTTGAGTTTTAAAAGTAAAGACATCGGAAATTTTTGCACTGCAACATTAGTTTCACATAATCCACTTATCAACAGGAAAATCGATCATTAAATCTTCCATTGCATTGCATAGACTTCTCTTCCCTGCATCTATAGCCCGCTCGTCCACTGCTATGTTGGTGAAGGGGCTTTGACATCGAACCCAAACAGCTTTTTCCCCTGGAAGTCTAAAATCTTGAAGGTGCTCGATGAGGTATGTTGAGTTGTTAAAATGTGCCTCACTATTCCTCATAGTGTAGCAGACAGTGGCCTCGCCAATCACTTGACTGAAGCAATGAGTTCATTGGTCATGAAGGCGAGCTGTAAACCAAGCAATGGATAAGTTTTCCAGGCGACTGGTGGCTGAACCATTGTGGGGAATATAAGATGTTGTGCTTCCTAGTCTGACCATTATCCATTAAGTAAAGAAGACAATAATCAAAATGTAAGATAAATAAGAAAAAAAAAAATCTTAATTCTGTGCTTTCCCGCCACCATCCCCACTCTTGTGTCTTATTTCTACAATTATCATGTTATGTATCTTCTCTTTCATGATGAGCAGATCATCATCACAGAAATTCAACTGAGAAATCATCACTCAGTTGTTATTGCATCAAAAAGAAAAGCACAGGTCTAGTGCCTTAAAACACATTATTTTACATGGCTCAGAGCAGCAATTTGCTGATGTGCTAATCAAAACTATTGTGATTTGCTAGTGTATCTCCAGGAATACTCTGATATAGTCCCTACATAAAATCTTAGGACGCAAATATTCTTAAGACGGGAAAGAAGTCTTCAGATTTTTTGCACTGCACTAAGGCATGAAGGGGAGAGGATTGCCGTCTTTGCTCCATATACCCTGTCACCCCACCTTCCTCTACCCCCTCACCCAGGTCTACATAAGGATTTAGTCTGGCAAATCACTATCCATTGTCAAGAAGACAGATAGTCACTTTGTACAGTGGTGAAAAGTCCATGAGCCAGATAGCAAGGGAGATTGGAATCTCCAAAATGCTGTCTCAATCTGGTGCATGCAGGCTTTAAATGATGAGTTGGAAACTGATTTGGTGGAAAAAGAGTTAGAAGGACCTCAGAAAATGTCAAAGAAGACCATGCTTCTTGCTTGGTTTTCTTTGACATTTTCCGATCGTTCTAACCCTTTTTCCACCAAACCAGTTTCCAACTCATCATTTAAACCTGCATGCACCAGATTGAGACAGCGTTTCTGGAGGTTCCCATCTTCGTTGCTGAGCTTTATGGAGCGCTATGAGGACTAACCTCCAGCCCAGTGAGATGCCAGATATATGACAAACCCGAGAAGGGCAAAAAATCTGAAGACTTCTTTCCCATCCTAAGATTATTTGCAGTGACTGTAATAGCTAAAACCAAGGGAATAAATCAGCACATGTTCAAAGGACACCAGTTTGCTTTGGATGCAGGCAGGAAGTACATAAATAATAAGAGAACTGTCATTACAGATGGTGTGTGGGATTGGATGCCTTGGAGTAGCACAGGATTCTTATCTCCTGCGCTGTGTGAGGGACATCTTCACTCACTACCTACACCGCTTCCCCGTCAAGACCACCCGCAACTACACCACCACCACCCACCCCTTCCTGGCCACCCTCCACCATGGAGAGGCGAGGCTGCCGGTGCTGAAAGAGCTGCGTAAAGTGTTCCTGGAGGTGGTTCGTGACGGCTACCTGGCACGCCGCAGCACCCCGCCTCTGCACCTGCAGGTGGCCCTCGGTCTCCTCAGGGAACTGCTGCAGCGAAACACAGCTGACTGGCTGGAATCAATCTGCCATTCCCTGTTGCTGCCTCTGCTGGAGCTTCTCTTGAGCCTGGAGGAACAAACCACCAAAAGGCTGGCCACAGACCTCCTCCAGAAGGTGCTACAGGAGGCAGAGGACCGAGGGCTGCCGTCCAGGGGGGTGTTGGTGGGGCGGCTGCAGGAGCTGGTGGGGCGCAACATGTCGTGGAGCTCCGTGCGGCTGTTCCGGGTGCTGCGCGTGGTGGCCGTGCTGCACCGCCCCCTGCTGCTGGAGGCCCTTCCCCACGTGTCCCGGGCAGTCACGCGCACCGAGGAGAAGCGTGGCACTGGCACCGACCACACCCTCAGGTAAACTTCATCTCTGTGTTATGAAGGCAAAAGAGAATATTAGACTGAACTATTGTATGTATGACATCTTAGGCTAAGGATTTAGGAGCAAAAGGGCATTTTTGAAGGCATTTTTGATTTTTTTTTTAACCTAACGGTCCCTGCTGACAGTTAGGTTAAGTAAAGGTCAGGGCAGGTTAGGTTAAGTATTTAGAAACAGGTAAAAGCTTATCAACCTAACCTAACCTGACATTTACCTAACTTAACGGTCACTGCTGCTGTGCTGACGTGGCGCTGCGCATGCGCAGAAGGCCAACTGAACAGGGATCTTGCATAACTGCGGCGCCTGCCTGTCAAATCACTCCTGGGATAAACCTCCGGAGGGTTCTACGTGTGGGCTCCCGGAACATTCTGAGCCTCTTAGACGATCATCGACTGCCTCTCCTATCGGGCGAGCTCAGTAGGCTGAGGGTGGATATAGTGGGACTCTCTGTGACGAGGAGGCCTTGCAGTGGCGAAACTAGCAGTGGGGGTTACACCTACTACTGGTCCGGCATGAGCAATGGTCACCGTGACCGGGGAGTAGCTATAGGCATCTCCAGCAAACTGCAGCCGTCAGTTGTTGAGGTTACTCCGGTTGATGAGCGTATAATGTGGGTGAGGATGAAACACACTCTGGGTTTCATGTCTCTTGTTGCAGTGTACACTCCTACCGAGGTGCATAAAACTGGAGAAGATGTTCTACGCCAAACTCTACTCGTATTAGACCAGTGTCCTCCTCGGGACACACTCATTGTCTTGGGCGACTTCAATGCTACTACGGGCACTGTGAGAGATGGCTATGAGCTATGTGTTGGTCCCCATGGCTCCGGTACCAGGAACATTAAAAGTTCTCTCCTTCTGAATTTTGCGAGGTCCAGAAGGTTGAAAATTGCAGGATCTTGGTATCAGAGACCAGAGCTGCACCACTGGACATGGTATAGTAATACCGGAGGGGTAGCTGAGATTGACCACATCCTTGTTAGTACTCGTTGGAGGATTCTCCAGAACTGCAGGGTTTACCGGTGTGCTGAGTTCTTTGCAACTGATCACAGACTTGTTGTTGCTTCACTTAAGCTTCATGTCAAGTCCAGAAGAATCTCAGGAGGTAACCATACTGTGCCCTGAGGAGTTGAAGGACTTGACATGTGCCCATGAGCATGCAGTGGCAGTCTCTAACAGGTTTGAAGTGCTCGGTGCCCTCGAGGTCCCTGTAGAACTGTGGGATACCTTCAAACGTGGAACTCTCCAGGCTGCCAAGGGGTGTATTGGGGAGCGCCCGAGGTCAAGGCGTGGTTTTGTCTCGACGGAGACGCTGGAGAAAATTGAGAGTTGTGCTGCCAGACTTGCTGGGAACCAGGACCAGTACAGGGCTGTCATGCAGGACTAGAACTCTCCTGGAGAGAGACAAGGAGAGGCATGTCAGGAGTCTCACTGAGGATGTCGAGGGCCATTTGAACGCTAGTGACCTCCGACCTGCCTACCGAGCCCTGAAGAAGCTCAATTACCGCGGTATTACACTGCTCAGTGTGCCAGGCAAGGTGCTTGCCCATCTATTGCCGACACATATCTGCAGTCATCTGCTGAAACATCAGAGACCTCAGCAGTCTGGGTTCACGCTTCTTAAGCCAACAACGGACCGTATCCTAGTGCTTCGTATCCTGGTGGAATGCCGACGTGAGTTTTGACAGGGGATGCTTGGATCCTATGTTGATCTCAAGAAGGCGTTTAACTCAGTGTATTGTGAGTCACTCTGGGATCTTCTGCAGCTTAACGGGATTCCTGCACTGACTATTGGTCTGCTGAATGGCCTGTACTCTGGGACCGAGAGTGCTGTAAAATGTGGGGGAGGTTTATCCAGCTTTTTTCCTGTGAATACAGGAGTGAAGCAAGGATGCGTCCTTGCCCCATCACTTTTCAACACTTGTTTGGACTGCGTATTGGGCAGTTGTAGATCAAAGTGATTGTGGAGCATCCCTCGGCAACACCAAGATCACTGATCTTGTTTTTGCTGATGATGCAGTAATCTTGGCTGAGTCGCTGGAGGTCCTTGTGATGGCTCTCGAGGCGCTGCACGAGGAGGCAAAGCCTTTTGGACTTGAGGTCTGCTGGCTCAAGACCAAGGTCCAGGTGTTTGGAAGCTTACTAGATGAAGCAGTACAGTCTGTTCATGCGTGCGGCAAGAACATTGAGATCTTGGAAAGTTTTACATACCTTGGTAGCGCAGTCCATAATGACGGCGGGTCACGTCAAGAAGTCTTACGGCGGATTGGCATAGCCCACAGTGTTATGGACTCGCTCAGGAGTATTTGGCGGTCGGTACCTGTGCAGAAGGACAAAGATCCGGATCTTCATGTCGCTTGTGATCCCTGTCTTACTCTATGGTTGCGAAACATGGACACTAAATAGGGACTTGAAGAGGCAAATCGATGCCTTTGGTAATAAGTGTCTTCGCAGAATCACGGGGTGTCGCTGGGATGATTACGTGTCAAATCAGTGATTGCACCATGAGACTAAATCGAGGCCTATTACTCGCATAGTCCATCAGCGCCAACTTCAGCTATATGGGCATGTGGCACGCTACCCTGAAATAGATCCTTCCCATCGGGTTGTATCTGTAAGAGACAATCCGGCGTGGAGGAGGCCAAGGGTCGTGGCTGGGGCAAGTTGATGTTTCCTATCGAGAGTTGCTTGGTATGGAAAAGGAGCCTGCAAGGGGACTCGGGAGTGGCGTCGTAGGGTGGGCAAGGCGGTGGGCAAGGCCTGGTGTATGCCCCCAATGATTGATTGTTGTTGAGAACTTTATAAAAAGCAAAAACTATGTAATTTTCTCTCTTTTTCAGACAAGGTTACCAGGCTCTCGTCTCCAGCCTGGCCATGAATGGGACAGAAGCTCAAAATGTACAACAGAAGTAGGACAACTTGACAAAACGGGAAGATACGGTCACACGTGGAGGATTATACGGAGGGCTCCATCTTGGGAACTGAGCCGGGCGGACTGAGATGGCCTTTGACTTTCTTTCTCTTCTCTCAAATGCACCTCAGTTTTTCTTTTTTATACACGCCATAATCTGTGGGTAGGGTCAGTCAGTGTACATACTGTTAATGAATAGACACAAAGATGACAATTTTTATCTGTACTGGAAATTATACTACTTTTACAAAAGTTATTATTTTTATTACCTTGCCTTTATTTGTAATAATATCCCCAAAGTACTGTAGAGTGGCTGCAAAAGAAATCTACTTACCAAAAGTGCTGGAAAAATCTATACACCCAAAAGCTTCAAAAGTGCTGGAAAAATCTATACATCCAAAAGCTGTGTAGATTCACTAGCATATCTACACCTCATACCCAGACCCTCATAGCTCACAGCACTGGTGATCTAAGCAGACATGTAAAATGCTCGCTGAATCCTCTCATTTCTGCCATTTTAGCTCCCTTTGAAGCTCTACATCTCTGATCTCCACCATAGATCATTGGAATCTTGAAAATGAAGAAATTACTAATGCCTTGGCCCAGTTGAAACAAAGTCTGTGATACGTGCAGATCAGGATAGCGATGTAACACAGACGTCTGTTTGTGACCTCAAAAAGGTGGCAGCTGCCGTACCTCCTGATGCTATTCACAGACAGAAACTTAAGAGTGGAATGAAGAAAAAGACATCTAGGACGATAAACTTCTTAAACATGAGGTGAAGTTTGTCAGTCCTAGAAAACTTATTCATTCACTTATTCTTCATTCCACTCATCTGTATGTCCAGGAACAGCACCAGTAAGTATGCAAGTTGCCGCTTGCTTAAGGTCATAAATGGCCTTGTGTGTGACGCTGATATCTTGAGCTACAAGTACCACAGACTCCTTGTTCCAACAGAGCCAAGGCACAAGCTTTTTCTTCATTTGTAGGTTTTTGGCGTCAAACTACTGCCACAAGTAGAGTAACAGAAATGCTACTTGTTTTTGTGAGACATGACATTACTGGGGGAAGGATCCAAACTCTCCATCCTTTTCCCTTTTATTTGCCTCCTTCGATACACGGAATGTGGAGACTCTGTCTTTGCAGCCCACGACTTGGGTCAAGGTAAAGTTGGGGGCATATGCTGTGTTGTGTGTGGCCTCCGTGCTCATCTCCGTCGCATTAGCCCTTGAGCCTGTGGTGGACGACGACAACCCATTACCCCGGGACACAGGGCTAGTGTGACATTCAGGTTACCACAGTTACCTTCCCCAGGTTTCCCCAGGTACCCATTTATTGACCAACCCCGAAAGGAAGGATGAATAGCTGTGTGGGCTGCACGCCGACTGCCCTGGCCGGGATTTGAACCTGGGCCTGTTAGGTGCGCTAGCCACTACACCACCGAGGCGCTAACGACCTAGGGTTGGCTAAATAGTTAACTACACAGGCTGACTGTACTACAGAGTATTGTCAACAGTGTGGTGGGAGTGGAGTTGATGCATCCCTACCTACACCAAACCCTAGAAAAACACTTAATCCAAAAGCTTTTAGACTGTACTAACACCATGAAGTAGACACTAGACACCTCACCTTCTAGTTACTGCTATACATTGTTGAGTACCCTGGATGACTGACACAGCAGGCTTATCCTTTTTCCAACGGCTGGAAGCATCTCGGGAATTCTGTTTGGATGTCCAGCATGTTGTCCATCTATACTATTTTTCGTCTCGCAAATCTCTGTAAAGAAGAGGAGTTGAATATATAAACTTATGGGACCATTTTTATAACCAACCGATTCTCTTCCGAAACGATGGTCTCCACTTAAATTCAGTTGGTTCTGCACGACTCGGTAGGCTACTCAATGACGCGGTAACTAACTACAAATCAAAAAACTCCCAGCAGGTAGAGGTTCCGACAACAACCTAAGCTCTAGTTCCCGCAATATAAGTTCTCGTTCGCTCAAAGCACCAAAATTTAGTTCCCGCAAAGCCCCAACTACCCATCCCGATATTAAAGCTTGTTACTTTAATGCCCGTAGTATACGTAACAAATTTCATGATTTAGAGGAACTAGTTTATTCAGAATACGACATCATTGGAATTTCAGAGTCATGGATAGATACGACAGAGATTTTTTGGCTGAATTTGCGATACAGGGGTATAACTTATTAAGTTCAGAAAGACTACAAAGAGCAGGAGGAGGTGTATTATTATATATAAAGTCCTGCCTTCATCCCCTTGTAGTGTCTAAACACGAAACTGATAACAGTAATGTAATTTTCGTTCAACTAAATAGTCATTCTCAAAAAGTAGTAATTGGCCTTGTTTATCGACCTCCAGCTCAAACAAATACAATTGATGAAGAACTCTATGAACAAATATTGGAAATTAGTTCTCAGAACGAAAGCGTAATATTCGGTGATTTTAATATTCCCGCTACTAGTTGGGGCAGCTCGCTTACAACACATTCGGGGCACACTCTCTATTCAAATCTCCAAGAAAGTGCTTTATACCAACACGTGGATCATCCAACGAGAGGCGAAAATATTCTAGATCTTATTTTCACAACTAACGAAAATCTTGTCAGTAACGTTAACGTCGGATCCGAATTTAGTAGCAGTGACCACCGGGCGATTACTTTCAGTATTAACATCAGTAAGACAAGCGAAGTCGAAAGTAAAGAAAAAGTTCTTGATTATCGAAAGGCAGACTTCAGAAAACTAAAAAGAATCTTAACGAACACCGATTGGAATGTTATCTCAGAAAGTAACGACATAAATGTAGCATGGCATGAATTCAGCGGTAAGCTTAACTTAGCAATACAATCCTCAATACCGATGCGATATAGGCGATCTTTTCAAAACATTAAACCGAAATGGTGGACCCGCGAAATCAAGGACAGCCTTGCAGCTAAAAAGCGTGCATATGAAAAACACATAGAAACACAAAATGAAGACGACAAACGCGATCACGACAGAATTAGACGAAATACGAAAAAACTCATTAAGCAGAGCAAGAAAAAATTTGAAGTATGTATTGCCGAAATGAGCAAATCAAACCCTAAAGAATTCTACAGCTATGTTAAAAGGAAAAAAGTAATGACGTCAACCATAGGACCGTTGGAAATGGAAAATGGCGCACACACAGAAAATGAAGTATCTATGGCGGATACTCTAAATAACTTTTTTGCATCAGTCTTCACAGTGGAAAACACGCAAAATCAACCCATCCCGAAAACCCAGAACAAAGGTACTTGCCTCAGCTCATTAACCTTTCAGGAATGTGATATTTTGCTCGCGATAAATAACATGAAGATAAACAAAGCTCCTGGTCCTGACAAAATTTCGCCACGCATATTAAAAGAAGCAAAGAACGAAATAGTAAAACCACTTTCCATCTTATTTAATAAGTCTTTACTCACCGGAAATGTACCGTGCGAATGGAAACTAGCAAATGTCACACCCATATTTAAAAAAGGAAGCAAGTCGCAGCCCGGAAACTATCGCCCAATCAGTTTAACATCAGTTGCTGGAAAATTAATGGAATCCATCATAAGAGACAAAATCGTTAAGTTCTTAGAAGAAAATGACATAATCAAAGACTCGCAGCATGGATTCAGAAATAAACGCTCATGCCTCTCAAACTTACTTGATTTTCACAATAGTGTATTCAAAATGTACGACAACACGAGGGCAGTAGACGTAGTTTACCTCGATTTTCAAAAAGCGTTCGACAAAGTTCCTCATAAGCGTCTCATTAGCAAAGTAAAAGCTCGTGGTATAACAGGCCATCTTTCAAATTGGATAGAAAACTGGCTGTCAAATCGTAAACAAAGGGTGGTAATAAATGGAAATTCTTCTGACTGGACCAGTGTAAATAGTGGTGTTCCTCAAGGATCAGTTCTCGGACCTATCCTGTTCTTAATATACATAAATGACATTGACGAGGGAATCACATGCAGGATATCGAAATTTGCTGATGACACGAAAATCACAAACATAGCCTCTACAGAATCTCAGCGCCAACTCATACAAAACGACTTAAACACGCTAACAGAATGGTCAAAAACATGGCAAATGAATTTCAACCTTGACAAATGTCATGTACTACATATCGGTAATAACAACCCTCATAAAAGTTACGTGATGAACGATTTCCAACTAACAAGTGTTGATAAAGAAAAAGATTTAGGCGTTATAATCTCGAAAGATCTCAAACCGAATAACCAAATTATAGAGGTAGTAAAAACTGCAAATAAATTGGTTGGCTTTATTGGACGAACTTTCATTTTCAAATCTGAAAAAGTTATACTCACTCTTTTTAACTCGCTTGTTCGCCCCCATCTAGAATACTGTGTGCAGTTCTGGTCACCTTATTATAAAAAGGACATAGATAAACTAGAAAAAATACAGCGCAGAGTAACTAAAATGATACCTAGATTGCGAAATAAATCGTACGAAAATCGGCTCAAAGAACTTAACTTATTCCCACTAACAAAACGAAGGATAAGAGGTGACCTCATCGAAGTCTTTAAAATCTTCAATGGATTTACGAACGTAGTCCCAGAAAATCTTTTCACGCTAGACCGGTCAAGCTCAACTAGAAACAACGGATTTAAAATAAGCAGGAAACGGTTTGTAACGAACGAAGCAAAGTACTTCTTCACAAACCGTGTTGTAAACGTATGGAATGGGCTGCCGTCAGACGTAGTAAACTCAAATACAATAGAATCATTTAAAAATTGCCTCGATAAATATTTCATATCAAATCCCCGGTTGTCACTGTTTATCTCGGAATAATAAATTTATCTCGCGGGCCTCTGAAACTTACTCTCATTGCGTAAAATGATTGCGAGTCGCGTCTACACAACCCCTCCCACACGTCTCAGACAGCCCCGAGTAAACGGTCACTACTACAACTTTTGACCTGTGACGGGCTGTGGTTCAGTAAGGGCCCTGTCAGTTAGTGACCACCATCGGGATTTATATACCAGGGGTCACTGCTGCAGGGGGCATTGAAGTGCACGGCGTCCTACTTGGAAAGTGCACTACCGCAGTGGATTGAAACGGAGCTGGGGCCTGATTGACTGCTGCCTCCCAAGAAAGCGCCAGGCAAGGCTGCCGCACCACCCCTGAACTTCCACACTGAGCCTACACCAACACTACATTAGACCTCATAACACACACAGATAGCCCCGAGTTAACGGTTACCACTACTACTCTCGACCTGTGACGGGCTGTGGTTCAGTTAGGGTCCTGACAGTTAGTGACCACCATCGGGATTTAAGGTACCAGGGGTCACTGCTGCAGGAGGCATTGAAGTGTACGGCGTCCTACATGGAAAGTACACAATCCGCAGTGGATTGAACGGAGCTGGGGCCTGATTGACTGCTGCCTCCCAAGAAAGCGCCAGGCAAGGCTGCCGCACCACCCTTGAACCTCCACACTGTGTTCACACCATTACAAAACACACATAACATGACCTATCTATCAAGCACTAAACCTACCCCCACAAACTAGTAGTAGTTAGCCATAGATTACAGCTTTCAACTTTCCTCACAAATTCCATGCAGTTTTTCTATATTGCATGGTATCACTTCTTTTCCGGCCAGCTTCGGCTGGAGGGATGGGTGGGTGGGGAGGAGCCTTCTACTTCTTATCCTTTCTCTCTTATTATCTAGTTAGTGTAGTGTAGTTAAAGCAAACAGTCTTGTAAAGGACCTATCAGTCTGTTGCTGTTTGTGTTTCCTTTGTATTCCTTTGTATATTCCTTTGTATACCGGAATGGCATTGAGGTCAAATCATCCTTTGCATTGAGGTTCATCTCAAGGCTGGGCCATGGCGGGAGGCAGGTGAAGGACTGCAATGCATCTTGAGAGAAACTGGTATAAAATAATAGCAGCTTAGATCCAAAGTAAATCACAATACACTGATCTACACCGGAGAGGAGATTGTGCAACATTTGAGATTTAGGTCCATTGCATCATAAAGGAAACATGCAATAAAGAAAGGTTCAAAGATATAACCAGCTGAGAGAGGAGCGATTAGTCTATTGTATTATCTGAAAGAGACAGCACTGATTATAACTTTATGAGAGGAATTCTATATTATCATGATAAACACAGCCTGGGATCTAGGATTTACTTACTTTCCACAATCACAGACGTGTATTCATATCTTCATGTTTATGGTAATGATGTCTGCTTTAGTCTGGTACTTGCTGCCTTGTCTGCTTGAAGGAAAGATTACACATATACGCATTAAGAAGACTACCAATTAATTCCCCAGTTTCATTATGCAGTATCAACCAGGAAGAAATTAATCACAGAGGCTGCTGCTGCATTACAGTGAAAATCCCTGGAGACCACTATTCAGAACTGTAAACCAGCTACAACCCGTACAATGAATACGTTTACTGAATTTAAGAACAGGTGAGCATTTCTCCAATGACAAAAAGATGAAGGGAAATTAGAAACACTACAGATTCATACAAAAAATACAATAATCAGGTGAAAGCTATGGTGCAATGTATGATAACTAGTACATAGTTTGGTAAAATAATTAAGTCTTCTAGTAGAGAGGAAATATAGAAGAATGAATATAGGAAAGATGGGCAAAGAGCTGTGTGGTGATGGAGCATGGTAAGGATATCAGTAAGGACATCATGGACATGGTGGTGTGTGCTGTCGATGATGCAACACATCCTTACTTTCTATTATATACTATAGAGGTATTAATGGAATAAAAACCAAGTGAGTAAGTATTATGAAGTTTCATTGCATCCCTCCACGGCATAGGTTAAATACAGAGGAAAATTAGGTTGATAGGGAATAAGTCACTTTCAAAATCCAGTACAGCACACAATGACCTCTGATGCTAGCTACTCACGAGTCTTAATGGAAGTGTGTTTGGTTTGTGCTTCCAAGGGATGTAGATTCACACCTTACTTTCTACAACTACTTATTAAGGAAGCTACCATCAATAACACTATAGCTAACACTGCACTAATGTTGCCAGGCGCATATTACAAATTTTAGCATCACTACAGACTTTTATGTGCCACTGAAGAAAAGTATATAATATAAACTATTGTGCATGCCTCTTTAGTGGCACATACAAATCTGTAGATGCTAATCTTGTAACATTTGGCACTTGGCGACATTAGTGCAGTGGCGACTATAGTTTTATTGTGGTCACTCCTCCCCTGGTGCAGCCAGCCATACAGGGTCTACGGTTGTGATGTCCCAGCAGGCATTTATTTGCCCTTCTACCTGTACCCTACTTTTCTGTACTTCACTAAATCCATCACATATAACCATTTCAAGGCACACTTAAGGAATGAGCTTGTGTCCCAAGAGAATGTTGTCATGAAATTCACAATAAGGTCTATAAATGCATGCCAAGGAGTGTGTGTAGAGGCTGTTTTGCTGCACCTGGGGTGTTGGAAGGGTTCTGGGAGGTGGTGAGACACAGGTACAGTTATAGGTGTTATTCTGTTATAGGTGACCTGACTGACCTCTCTATCTCATGAAGCTTTTGAAGGAATAACAGTAATGTATTAATATCACTTCTTAGGTTGACAGAAGCCAGTAATGTATTAATATCCCTTATTGATATTTTCTTTTGTATTACGTACAGTATTCAATCAATGCTCCACCATTCCTGCAAGACATGGATCCATCTTAGATCCCTTCCCTGCATGTTTGCTCCAAGCTTTCATGCCTGCATAAGATTGAACCAATAAGAAC
The DNA here is from genome assembly GCA_016584305.1 of Chionoecetes opilio. Lineage (NCBI taxonomy): Eukaryota > Metazoa > Arthropoda > Malacostraca > Decapoda > Majidae > Chionoecetes > Chionoecetes opilio. The sequence goes on along the minus strand of JACEEZ010018459.1, from coordinate 57,025 downwards.
ATAAGAAAATAAGGAAGCTATAAGAGGCCGCAATATATTTAAAGTTTCTACTATTTCTTTTATCTCTTCGTTCAACTTGATAACAAACTTGTTTAAAAAATCTGTATTACTAAGAGCACTTGGTCTGTCTGTCTGTCTGTCCGCAATCAATGTGTTTGGGAAAACAAAGCATCAGTCAACACAGAATACTCGAGAACCAGGATGAATTTTTTTTTACATTAAAAATGTCCAGCTCTGTCAAGTTATGTAAAAAAACATTGAATGGGAAATCAAGTGTCTAGCAACAAGGAGCAGCGCCATGACATGTGTTTGGCCCACAGCTGACCGGCTCAGCGGATCTCCCATGAACATGTCTTTCTTGCAAGAGAGCCTCTCGCTCCCCCTGGCTGTCCTAAAACTAAGGAGTTCCAAGTCTGCTGCAGCATTGCTGCACACATATGGCTGGTCTTTTTATCAAATGTCATTCTAACCAAAAGTTAACTGTTATATAACTATTACTTGACTTATGTTACATTTACCTTCAGCTTATGCTTTCTACAAACATAACCACACTCACTTCACAAGTTAGGCCTATAAATATTTCCACTCCATTCAATCAATTTCCCTTGCAGTAATTCAGAAACTAACAAAATATCAAACACAATATTACACATCCTAACTGAAACATTCATCCATCTTAAAACATTCACTGGAAGCTCTCACTATGTCTGTCACATACAGAACAACTTCCATGAAATGAGAACACAATTTATGATAGCTCCCCAGGTTTTCCCGCACCCTGGCCACACAGGTGCCACAGTCACAGCGCCGTGCCTCATCCACTCACTGAATACAAAAGATGACATAGAATGCTTAAGTTCACACAAGCACTAGGCCAGGGCAGGGACAACTTTCAGAAAATAACAAAATGAAGTGAGTCTTATAATAAAAATGTGCATTAATTCTGTTCCTATGTCCAACAATATAAATTTAGTTCATGTTTTCATATGATAAATATGAACACATAAATAAATATGCATTGTTCTCCTTAGAGCACACCACAACCACCACCACCACCACAGCCTGGTACCCGCAGGACACAGATGATGACACTATCATAAGCATAACAGGACCACGTGGGCCTCGGATCACTTTGATTATACGTATATATAATTACTCTTCAGATACAAAAACGAAGCCACACTTGCTCAACATGGGTGAGCTATATAATAATTATGTAAGCATTCATATAAAAAAGCTTTTGGTTCATTTCCTCATACAAGGAGAACACACAACACATTTGCTTGCACAATAACAATTGTGAACGTTGTTATGAGTTGATGGTCCACTTCCTGTAGAGGAGTGACTGCTGCATCCTGGTCACGATCTGTTTGTTGGCGGGCAGGTGGTGGGTGTCCAGGTGGGTGGCGGCAACAGCAGGGGAGCAGGTGGAGTAGTGATGCACCACGGCCACACCGGGCGGCACATGCTGGCTCTTGGTGGAGCTCTCCCCCGAGGCCAACCCAGCCATGAGGTGGGGCCGCAGCAGGGCCACACCGGTCTCCTTGGTGGGCCCGGCAGTGTGCACCTGCTGTGCCAGCATCAGCGTGCCGCGCCGGGTGTGCTGCTGGTCCAGGCACACCGGCTGGGAGGACAGGTGGAACTCTGCCACCTCCCGGCGTGAGCGACCGGCCCCCTCCAGGGCAACAATGGCACCCTGCAGGGATGAGGGGCGGCCCAACACAACAAACTGGTCCAACTCCAGCACCAACACATTCTCGTGGGAGTCACGGTGGCGGTGCAGACAGTCCAGCTCCACCACCCGCCGCACCACCGGCAGACTCAGCCCAAAGCCCCGGGAGGTGCTGAAGAGCAGCTCCTGGTGCGTCAGCCCCATCTCATCCCCAAAGCGGTCCAGCAGCCGGCGCACCAGCGGGGTGAGCACCGGCCCGTACAGAGTGAAACGCTCTGTCCCGATGAGGTGGTGGTACCCTATGAACTCCACCAGGTGTAGCGAGGTGACGGGCTGCTCCGGGGGCACCACACACACGGCTGTCTTGTTGGCTGTGGTCTTGAGGATTTCTACCTCGTGCACCAGGAGGGGCTGGGAGGGATGCTCCGTCCCCACCCTCAGCTGCAGGGCGTAAGGGGTCTGGGTGAGCATGAGCCGTGTGTTGCGGGGGCTGCACAGGAGGTACAGGACCTCCACATCCTCCTCCTGCGTGTGGTGGCCATGGACTCTGTCTGAGGCAAACTGCACACTGCATGAGCCTGTTGCCACCTCTCCATTGGACTCAAACCAGATCAGGCAGGTCAAGTCAGCTGGCAACTCTGTGCTCTTCCTTACAGCTCCAATAACCCTGATCTGCTGCCCTCCCACCAAACCCTCCCCCTCCAGGAAGGCCGAGTACACCTCCAAGTCAGAGGTGACCTGGACCCAGTCTGCTGGAGGCGAGGAGGTCACCGGATGGACGTGGTAGCCGCAGGGGTGTGGCGCCTCCCCTTGCGCCGGAGGCTCCCCAAACGTGTCCAGGTACTCCAGGGTGTAGCGGAGGCGCTCGTACTCATGCTTGTAGAAGAGGAAGGCCACCAGGCTCACCACGGCCACAATGGTGAGGGCCAACTGCTGGTACTTGCGCATGGCTGCGTCACCCGGGTGGGAGGCCGGACTCTCATGCAGCTGACATCTGCCCTTCTCCACAAGTCTAGGCATCCATCTGCAGTACCTAGGAAGCTCTCTTGCATTCCAGCCACACTGACGGGAAAGATGAACAACAATTTGTAGTGTTTTCGTAAAGGTGTTGACAGCCTGCATTGCATACATGATCTATAGAAATGCAAAGATTTCATTCATACATCTTTTTGAAGTACTCTGTAATTGACAAAACAAAGAATAAACAAATGATCTTTTCAAATTTACGGAGACAAGGTGCACATGTGATGGAGTCGCTGGGTTGTTAGGTTTGTGACAAAACAATCAAAGGACATTGTTAATTATCAATTTCTTTTGTCTATTCTACATGTTTCGTCAAATACTGAGCCTTTTTTGCAGCAGTATATCATCATACTTCCACTTGTTTAAAACTTTCATACATACTTGTAACATTCAGCTTTCCCAACATGCCTTGGAAACATATTCCATAAATTACAAGAAACAAAACTTCTTGAAAATCGGCTAGAAGTTCAAACAAATAGCTGAAAATGCTACATAATTTTGACTTGCAGCAAACCTGGCTAGCCGAGATGGCGGAAAAGGTGGTGAAAGCATTAACCCCTTCAGGACCAGAACGTAATTTCCATTGTAATTTGACCACGGTTAAATTATTTTCAATGAATATAAGCAATGTTTTTATAGATATGACCTGTTTAGTATCCTTGTCCACTGGCTAATTTGGTATATTCAGTTACTTTTTGAAATTTTATGGTTCCACAACAGATACATTTTTAAAGCAAAGGAAAGATCTGGGCGTGAAGGGTTAAGTGTGTGAAAAAGATATTCTGTTATTTGTTATGCACTGACATATATGACATGGGTAAGTGAAGGGTGTCTGGGGCTTTTGCTTCACATTCGACTATAATTATAGTGGCATTCTCTAAGCACTTGTACATATGGGTAGGAATTTCACGGGTGGGAAAAGAAAGGCTTTAAGCTTTATGGTTATTGACTGCACAATTGGTCATTAAAAAAAACGTATAGGCATTTGGCAGTGATTATTGATATGTATAATGATATCCTCGCCCACTAGTGATGGGTGGGAGTCAGCCACTAGACTAGAATTTCCTACACAATTGGAAGTATGGTTTCTGTTTACCTTATTAGATTCAAAGAAATATTATCTATGAGTTCCATTGCAAATCATTACTTTTGGAGATATGATATGTTGTTTATAGGGAGGAGAGAGACAAGTATTTACTTGCGCCTCACTCTTCTTCCTCTTGTGACCTGCATCGCCTCAATTTTTCTCTTGCCGCGGACACTTTTTAATGCGAGTTTGGCTTTAGTTAGGAGGTTAAAACCTGGGATCAGGTTAGATTAGGTTAGTGAATCAAAAGGTGGGGTAAGGTTAGTTAATTTTCATATCTTCTATAGGCCTTTACACCCCTTTTGGTTTCTGGAACTGTCGCTGATAGGAATTCTCGCCAACGTCAGCTAGCGTTCCAATTATAATTATTCATATCAGCGAGTGTTCCAGTTCTTGATATTACAGTACCCAATATATACAATTAATCAACTTTTACCCGCGTTTCTGCATTTAGGTTAGGTTGGGTAGGTAGCCACTGTCCAGGTTGGGTTAGTGAATGAGTGGGGGGGTTCTGGGAGGGGCGCAGCCCCCCCCCAGTTAGGTCAGGTTATGTTAACAATGTCAAACTGCAGTTTTTGTGTTTTGGGACAGGCAAAAAATGTGCTGTCCAATAATGAAATAGCCTTTATTTTTCCTTTTCATCTATTACAAGTGGAACTGTCGCTGAAAATTTCCACGTCAGCGAGAGTTCTCGGTTGGTGTTTCGGCGAGAGTTCCATAAACCTCTCCTTCCTATTAAAAAATCTTATATCTCCGAAAGTACTAGTAATTTGCGACGGAAGCTCATAGAGAGAATGTTTCTCAGAATCCATTAAAGTAAATAGAAATTGTATTCCCAATATCTCGTTCCAGATATTAAACTAACCGTCTTTGATATGGGATGGTATTGTACCAGAAAAAATGATTTTGGGGTGTATACTAGATCACATTTTGTTTGAAATGATTAGTATACAAAATGAACACATATTTTTGTCATTCTTTTTCAAGCTTTTATATATATATATATTATATATATATATAATATATATATATATATATATATATATATATATATATATATATATATATATATATATATATATATATATATATATATATATATATATATATATATAGCTAAATAAAATATTGATTCAAAACATAGATATAGAACCTCGGAATCCCTGGATCTCCAACACACGTAGGCGAATGTCAGTTATGTTATATAGTACTATTTTACTGTGAAAAGTATGCCTTCACATCATTTCTGACTCCGGCTGCTTCTGTATCAATACATTCTAAACACATGACATGGCGGCAGTACTCTGTCAACGTGTTTTATTAAAGAATGAAGAAGATTTTGATGATTTTCCATCAACATTCAGTAGTCTATATGAAATTGAAGTAAACACCTGCGATGTAGTGAATTCTCAGATACTGTTTACACAAAACAATAATAATTGGTTAGTATAAAGGAACTGTAGACTGTTTTTATTGTCTTGGATAAATGCTTAAAAAACATATGACACTAGGCAACTTCGATTAAGATCACCCCTCTAAAGCTGTCCTGTAGGTGAAGACTGTCCTTTCTTTAGTAAATAGTGGAGCGAGCTATTGTGTAGAGAATCCTGGTCCTAGAGTAAAAATGTACTTTTTCTACATCCAAGCATCTTCAAACATCTTTTACTTTACCACTGATTTCCCTGAATTCCAAACGAGTGGCAATTTTATGTGTAGCGTTAAAACACTAGCTGGCGACTTTAGTATAGCCGTTACCAAAGTCACCACTCGGCTGATTGTTTGGTAATGTGTTCAGTTATAACCATAATATGACACAGATGAAGACATAACATGACACAGACTGTCCAGATATTCCATTTTAACTTGAGTGAAATAATGATTTGAGAAATGGGTAAATATGCAGTTTCAACCAATACTCTCTTGAGATAACTAAGGGGGGGACAGCCCCCCAGACTCCCCTGCTAGTTAAGCTAACCTAACCTAATTTCGCTGGGGGGGTTTCACCCCCTCAACCCCCCTAGTGTAATTTTTCATTTGCGACAGCGGTTAAGATTCGTTGTATCAACCCTGCCGTATCTCGTTTACTACATTATGAAGGACTAATCTTTTGTCATATAAATCTCCTACTAACCTTCAAACCTCTTGGCAAACTATTACTTTTGTCAAAATCACGGATAAAACGTATCTTATATGAATAAATACAACACTCTGCCGCCGCCATTCACGCAGCCCAGCAGCTCGCCTTTTCCAGGCCCGCGGCGCCAGCCACGGCGTGCTCAGTCCTCACTTGTCCCCCCCTCAGGTTAGGTTAGTTTAGTTTTATTCATGAACCATATTTTTCTGGTAGATTTTGATGTGTTTAGGAACAATCTGAAGTCTGTTTTTCTATACCCCCCCCTCTCCCCCAAAACAAGCTTGGGGACCTGGGGGAATGCGGGATATTTGGCTGGGGTACAAAATATTCGTCGCAACCACATAGTTTTTGAGTTATGGGTGTTGTAAAAAAAAACAGATCTAGGGAAAATGGATTGGATTTCTTCTAAGTCCAGAGATGTGTGAACCTGACGATCCTCACAAACAGAATGATGACCGGAACGTCGAGAACCCCTCCCACTTAGAGGTAAGGTAATATTTTGGGTGACCAAATTTTGTTAAGTTACTGGGGGGTCTATGGGGGCGGAGCTACCCCCCGTTAGAAGGTTAGGTTAAATTAGGTAAGGTTCGATTAGGGTTAAACTGCATAAGCACTGCTCCATACTGATCTGAATGACATTACAGCAGCATACAGTAAACTTACTGTACTTTATATCTGCAAAGGTTTCAGTGTGCGGTCAGGCCTTTTTATATATACCACACTGCCTTTACAAAGTCTGAGGTGCTTGAAAAATTCTAAGTCCAAAGGCAAAGGCTAGGAGTTTAATATGCCAGGTTAGGTTAGGTTAGGTTAGTTTAGTTTAGTTTAGAATTTTCCCTAGATTAGGCCACCTTTTTTTTTAAACAAGTGACTTTTTTTGTCTCCGCCACTCAAAATCCCCGTTCCCGACAGGTCACCAATTTTGTTGGATAGAGGGGAAGATTTTAAGTAAAAAGGGTTGGAGTTGTTGTGCAGTTTTACCTTACCCTAGATCTAGGGAATTATGGCTCTCCGACATACCTGTAACTCCAAAAATAAGTGTTTCCGACACACTATTTGCTCCCCACCCAAAACCCCCGCATTCCCACAGGTCCCTAAGCTTGTTTGGGGGAAGGGGGAGAGTATGGGCAAACACTAGAAATTTACCAAAAAAAAACCTAGTGATTGCCAAGAAAAACAAACATCAAATTATTTAAAAACGCATCAAAATCTATCAGAAATTTTTTGTTTTAGGTTATAATAGAAGAGAACTGTGCGGTAGCTACCGCCGTTAACATTTATGTTTTCTATATTATTTTTTGCTCAGTATACTGTGTAGTATTAATCCACTTCCGCGTAACCTTCAAAACTTATTGTACATACACATTGTAGAAATGATATACTGCAGTTGTCTAATAGCGCATACAGACACACTCTCCCGCTCCAGAGACCCCCAACCCTTAAGGAGGTTAGGTTAATAATCTCCTTCGGCTAGAGTAATAATCCTCCCGGCCAGGCGGGACAGAGCGGAACACTCGGCGGCTGGCAGGCGGACTGGTGAATGCGGGGCGGGGTACACTTGTTTTCGTAAAATTTCGTCACTTGCCTGGTTTCTGAGACACTGACTATTATTTCCTGGCCAAGTTTTAGTGCTTTTTCTGATGGAGATACATTGTTATCAATGGAAACGGTGATCATAGGATTTGGTGATGAAAATTACAAAAAAAACTTTTTAGTGGGTTCCGGAAAATAAAAATATTTCAATCTGAAAAAGCACCACTTTTAGGCAAGAAAATGACCGCACAGTCCTCGTTCATTTTTATCTAGTTTCATCTGAAAAAAAGAGGGTTGATAAAACGATTCTTTACCGCGACAGCTGTTGGAGGGGGTAAGAAATACTCCTTATGATGAGAACGAAACGTTCAGGATACTTAAAACCACCGATCGTGTATTGGTTTAAACTGCACATATACCGAAAAATGCAAGTTTGAACGCCATCAAACGTCTGTATATCGAAAAAAAAACCTTTGTCCAGGCGACTTAAGTGTTGTTGACGGTAGCTTTCTGCCGTACATCTCTTTGTCACTGTCAACCTTAATCAGTGAATGTGTACAGTTGTGCTTGGACTGTTGGTGTTACAAAGCTACCAGTGGCTTTGTGGAGGTGGCTGGGGCATGTACTCACCAGGGGCGCTGCGGGCTAGGGTTGGTTAGGCACCGGTGGTCAGCCTCACACAAACATTGCCTCCAGGCTGCGTTCGGGCTTATCAGGCTGTGGTGAGGCTTGTGCTCACGCTGTAATTTACTGATGGATACTGACTTAAACTTTCACCGTCAACCACGACACCAAAGACCCCAAAAAGACCCACATATCGGCCTGTCTTGCCGTCTGTCACCACCGCCTCCACATCACAGTTCAGTGAGTTGTTTTGCCTGCGCGCGCACCACCATGCGAGGACTACCTGTGTAAAACTTTCCTGCAGCTGGGAGTTTTAAAGCATGATTTCCTGTGGTGAAGAGCGAGACTCAACGAAGTTTATTTGATAGTTCTTGTGCCAGGCAACATAGACTATGCGGCACTAATTCATGTTTGGTAGTGTGGTGCATAATTATCTCCTTTCAGTGGTATAAGAAAAACAGAGGGTTAGGTATGTTGACAGTGGAAAAGCGTATTAATGCACCCTACTATCCATTTCAGACCCCATGAGGCATCATTTTTCGCAAATATCTTCTAAACAAACAGTCGGATCAAAATGACAGTTTGGCACAGCTTGTCTGACACCGCCCCCTAATTTATGGCAGTAAAGTGCATTGCCAAGTGTGTTTAATGAAGGAGTTTACTCTTGGGTTTGACGGCGAAACTGGCATGAGCCGAGTATACATTCGGACAGGGTAAGGTTTGAGGTGACGTATTTGTGACGTGTATCAAGCCACGCCCTCATCCTCCCCTCCCGACTTCCCCTCCCTCCCTCCTTGCCTTCCTCTACCCTCGTACCCCCACCTTACCTCACGCTCCCATTTACCTATCCTCTCTCTCTCTCTCTCTCTCTCTCTCTCTCTCTCTCTCTCTCTCTCTCTCTCTCTCTCTCTCTCTCGTCCACTTGCGTTGTGCATGATATGACGCCATGCATATGTTACTTGTCTATAATGGCAGATAACCCGAAAGTATATGCTAAGTATGGTAGGGTGTTTATGTACACGACAGTGATACCTGTTCCAGCGTAATTGGCTGTTGTTTAAGTGCTGTATGAGGTTTGTTGGGTAATTATACAACCATTGAAAGTTATATATGACCCCCTTTCCCAGATGCCACGTTGTGCGTATGATATGGGATGAAGTAGCTGTGGCTTGATTATTTATAGGACGTAAAAGAAATGTCAATTAAGAAATACATGAATACATTAATTCTGACGTTAGGAGCATCGACAGCGACGACGGAGATGAGCTGTTTCTCGATAGTGATGATGATTAAAATAGAATATATGGTCAGTTTATATGCATTATTAATCCACCCAACCATAGACCACTGTATACCTGGACTGCGCACGGAATATCGGCCTGTTGCACATGGCCTGAACTTGCCCTGAAGTCGGAGGGCCGCTCGGATTCACACACATATATATATATATATATATATATATATATATATATATATATATATATATATATATATATATATATCCTATATATGATATCCTTCACGATAAAAGTTGACTCGCAAATTTTTAAATGGCGAAGAGTTGAAGTGAATAATGATATGGGATGATTAGTTCATTACGAGTTCATGCATATTTCTTCAGTCTCGTAATGGCATTTCTTTAGCGTGTTTTACTGTTTTTTATTTGATAATGTTATAGAACAAGCATTTACGAAGATTACAGTATATCATATATACTGATAAACCAGTCTATATGATGCGTATATATATATATATATATATATATATATATATATATATATATATATATATATATTATATATATATATATATATTATATATAAATATTCACTTCAACTCTTCGCCATTTAAAACTTTGCGAGTCAACTTTTATCGTGAAGAATATCAATAGAAGCGCAATTTTATTAGCTTTCCATTGATGTATTTGTTTTCTGATAAATAACTCATTCTGATATTGGTAACTCTCTCTTCTCTCTCTCTCTCTCTCTCTCTCTCTCTCTCTCTCTCTCTCTCTCTCTCTCTCCTCTCTCCTCTCTCTCTCTCTCTCTCTCTCTCTCTCTCTCTCTCTCTCCTCTCTCTCTCTCTCTTTCACGAGATTAAATTAGAGATTTCTCTAATTTAATTTCTGATTTAATTTCTCCGAGAGAGAGAGAGAGAGAGAGAGAGAGAGAGAGAGAGAGAGAGAGAGAGAGAAGAGAGAGAGAGAGAGAGAGAGAGAGAGAGAGAGAAGAGAGAGAGAGAGAGAGAGAGAGGGAAGAAGAGAAGAGTTTACCAAAATAATTTTTCTACTTTATATATATATAGTAGATACAGTATTTTGGTAACTCTCTCTCTCTCATATTTCTCTCTCTCTCTCTTTCACGGAGAGAGAGAGAGAGAGAGAGAGAGAGAGAGAGAGAGAGAGAGAGAGAGAGAGAGAGAGAGAGAGAGAGAGAGAGAGAGAGAGAGAGAGAGAGAGAGAGAGCTGGCACCTATTCTGCAAGTACATGGCAGAAAGTGACAAGCTGCCACCTACAATGGGTGCCTTGAAGCAGCACATCATGAGGACACATGTGCAAGCACGAATCTGGGGTCAGGCTTCTCTTCCCCATCAGGATCTGCTGGACCCGCTTCAGAATGGGTATCACAAGGGTGATGATGGCCAGCTAAAACCAACGACCACAAGCCTTCCCCCAGCACCCAAGGCCATTCTGGAGATGGTGAGATGTCATTGCAAAAAAGACTGCTCGTCCCAGCGCTGCTCGTGCATGTCCAAGGCTAAGTATAATGATTTATTGCAAAAACACTGTTCCATTATATTCCTCGCCCTTGAAAATGTATATTTAGACACCAAGATCAGATGTCTACCACCATTAGAGGCAGAGATATCGTGAAATCCATGCGAAATTGGCCGCCATTTTGAAAATCCAAGCTGGCCACCATATTGTGATTGAAAAAAATGTAAACATTGATTTCCTGGTTCAGTAGGTCCTAAGCTTTATGAAAATGTATAGTTTTGCAAATCTCCAAAAAACTCCAACGAAAGTAGGTACATAAGGAACTGGACTATCATCGCTATATTCCTCGCAACACCGCCCACATACCTGCTACCCTTCAATCATCGGGCCTTACATACGACTAATCAACAGATAAATAAATACAATGAAAAGGATAGTAATAATATTATAGAAAGGCAGAGATAGTGTATAAAATGTATTGACGTCCAACCATGATCTACATTCTCACCAAACCTTCTATTTTTTTCGTATATAACTTACGTCTGCAGTAACATTGGATGACGCCGTAATACATATAGATATATAAAAAGACTAAAGTTCCTGTTGAATTAGTTAGGCCTACGTTACGTCTACTATCACGTGACGCCCCTCACGAGAGCAGGGCTAGGGGGAAGGGGGCTGGGGAGGCGACATAACCTGCTGTCCCTCCGCCACCGCCACTACCTCGGTGATGATAATAAATAATGATGCATCTACAACAAACAAATATAACGACAACAACAGCAACAACCTGAATAGACTTTCGCATGGAGGACAACATATAAATCCTATATCTTGGATGAACAATTACATATAAATTATAACAGTGGCAGCCATATAAGCAAGAATAATAAATAACAAGATGAAAGTGACGGACAGTCATGGGGGAAAACTCACTTTGCATAACTATTGACAGCTTCCTTCCATACCTCTTCTTCTCTCTTTAACAAACACGCATACACACACACACACGGGGATAAGGATTAATAAATAATGCGTTGACACACGGAAAGGATCAGGTGAGCAGAGTATGACGGCGTGGAGGCCTGAGAGGGATGTAGCGAGCCTGACGGAGGTCATGTAGGTGAACTACCATGGGAGCAAATACCCCAGGATGTCCCCCGGGTCCCGGCGCAGACAGACTCCTGCCCCAGCCACCCCGCCCTGCACGTTGTCTGCCTGAAGTGTCCAACTGCTGCTGCCGCGAGTCGAGGCGGGGCAGCTGCCTGAAACTAGGAGGCAGAAGCTGCACGTAAAGAGGCGCAGACAGTCTACCTGTGGTATGGTGCGGGTCAACTTCTCCCCGTGCTCTGTCAGATTGCTGCCGGGGTTCTAAGCCTTCCTCCTGCTGCTGTTGCTGCTGTTGCTGCTGTTGCGGGTGCTGCAACGAGCTGCGAGGTGGAGGGTCGGGGGCCGAGAGGTGCAGCTCTGGGGCACTGGGGGAGGACACAGCGTCTGGTCGAGGGTGTTGTCTCACCCATCGATGGGGCGGTGGACTGGGTTGTGGCGCCCAGCCCCTGCCCACAATGGTCTGGGGGGAGAAGTTACGGTTCCGAGACTGGGACGGAGGGGGAGGTGGAAGTGGAGGTGGGGGAGGAAGCCACTCTGGAGAGGAACTAGGATGAGAGTCCTCCCTGTGGTTTGGGGGGCAGTCCGTACACTGAGGACTGGCGGGGTCTAACAAGGGTTGGGGAGGCGGGGCAGGGGTGGATGACGGGGATTGAGACCTTGATCCCGGGCGGGGCTGTGACTGCGGGCGTGAAGCCTGCTGAGGTCGAGTCTGAGCCAAGGAACCTGTTGTGGCATGTGACATCGGGTGTGGCTGGGGGTGGCGACCTGGCACCTGCAGGGACTGTGTGAAGTAAATATTGCCCTGGTGTAGGTACCGCTGGGAGCCCGTGCGTGGGCGAGGAGGCTGTGAAGGAGGACCTGGAACTGACTGAGGTTGAGGGCTTGAACCTGGCGGGGACTGGAGGACTGACGGTGGGAAAGACTGGGACTGTGGCTGTGGCTGAGGATATGGGTGAGGGTGGGACTGTGGCTGGAGCTGAGGCTGGAGCTGTGAGTGAGGCTGGAGTTGAGGCTGGGGCTGAGGTTGAGGCTGGGGCTGTGAGTGAGGCTGGGGCTGTGGCTGGGGTTGTGAATGAGGGTGAGGGTTTGAGTGAGGCCGAGGCTGTGCGTGAGGCTGGGAATGTGAGTGAGGCTGAGGCTGGGGCTGAGGTTGAGACTGGAGCTGCGAGTGAGGCTGGGGTTGGGGCTGAGGTTGTGAGTGATGTTGAGGCTGTGAGTGGGGCTGGAACTGTGGCTGAGGCTGGGAATGTGGCTGAGGTTGGGGTTGGGGCTGTGAGTGAGGTTGGGACTGAACCTGAGGCTGAGCCTGGGGTCGCGAGTGAGGCTGGGGCTGAGGTTGAGGCTGGGACTGTGGCTGATGTTGTGAGTGAGGCTGTGGCTGTGAGGGAGGCTGAGGCTGGGGCTGTGAGTGAGGTTGGGGCTGAGGTTGAGGCTGGAGCTGAGGCTGGGGCTGAGATTGAGTCTGGAGCTGAGGCTGGAGCTGAGGTTGAGGCTGTGGCTGTGAGTGAGGTTGAGTCTGGAGCTGAGGCTGGGGTTGAGGTTGAGCCTGGAGCTGCGAGTGAGTCTGGGTTTTTGAGTGAAGCTGAAACTGGGGCTGAGGTTGAGATTGGGGCTGAGGTTGAGATTGGGGCTGAGGTTGAGGCTGGGACTGGGGCTGAGGTTGAGATTGGGGCTGAGGTTGAGGCTGGGGCTGGGGCTGAGGTTGAGATTCGGGCTGAGGGTGAGATTGGGGCTGGGGTTGAGGCTGGGGCTGTGAGTGAGGCTGAGGCTGAGACTGGGGCAGAAGGTGAGATTGGGGCTGTGAGTGAGGTTGAGACTGGGGCTGTGAATGCGGCTGGATGTCTGCAGGTGGTTGTGACTGTTGTTGGCCTGGGGTTGGTAGATGCTGTGTGTGGGACTGGGGCTGCAACTGGGAGTGAGGTTGGGGTTGGGATTGAGACTCAGATTGAGGGTGAAGCTGTGGTTGAGTCTGTGTCTGTGTTTGAGTCTGGGCTTGTATCTGTAGTTGAGGCTGGGACTGAGACTCTGACTGAGGCTGGATTCCTATAGGCTGCTTTGGCTGTGGATCTGAGCCTGGTAGATGTTGAGGATGAATCTGTGGTTGAAGACTCGAAGAGGGTCGGGACTGTGGTTGGAGGCTTGAGGCTGGCAGGGGGTGAGACACGAGGCTTGGAGGTGGTTGTGGTGGGGGCTGTGGATGGGAACTTGAAAGTGGTAGTCGAGACTGTGATGTTTGATCTGGTAGGGGCTGCCATCGAGAATCTGGATCTAGATGGGACTTGGGTTGAGGCTCTTGATCTGGCTGGGACGTAGGACTTGTGGCTGGAAGGGGTTGGGGATGAAACCGAAGTCTATGGCCTGATAGAAACTGGGGACCTGGGACTGGTTGAGGACGAGGACCCTGAATTGGTAGGGGTTGAGTTTGAGGGCCTGGTAGTGGCACAGGCTGGTGCTGGGGTGCTATGGCAGACTGATGCTGGGGCTGGGGACTAGAGCCTTGACGGGGGTGTTGCGCTGAAAGGGGCAGAGAATGTGGAATTGGAGTTGAACGCGCTAGGTTTTGTCCATTTCTAGCCCATGTCCTGGTAACATACACTGGCCCTGGGGTAAGGATGTGCTTGGAGTGGGGATGGGAAAGAGATTGAGCCTGAGGGAAGGTTAGGGTGAGAGCTCGTGCCCGTTCTCGCTCAGGAACATCCCCATCAAAGAGGCTATTGGAGTATAGGATAGGAGTGAGGTGGGATTGGGGTGGATGAGGTGCATGGGAAGGGAGATTGAGGGTTGGGGGAACCATCTCTAGCCCCAGTATGTGCTCCAGCTCCTCCCCGTTGATGTCACTCCTACTGGAGGAGTCATCGAGGCTAACAAACACCCGCTCCAGACTTTCAGTAGGGATGAGGTTGGGAGCAGTGGTGGTTGTTGTGGCAGTAGTGGTAGTAGCGAGGCCCTTGGAGGTGGTTTCAGTAGTGGTAACATTGGTGGCAGCGGTTGTGTTAGAGGTGTTGATGGTTGTGGTATTTACTGGTAATGGAGTGGTGGTGGGTAGAGGCGTGGTGATGAAAGCGGTGGTAGCACTACTATTTCTGTTACTGGTAGTGATGTTGGAGGCATGTGTGGCAATGGTGGTGGTGGTGGTGGTGGTGGTTTCTGGAGTGATGATATTTGATGCTTCAGTGGTGGCGGAGACTGCGGTGGTGGTGGTTCTAGTGGTGTGAGTGGTGGGGAGTGTGACAGCAGTACCAGTGGTGGCGGGGGTAATGGGGGGAGTGTTGCCGTATGTGGGGAGAAGGTGAGGATTATGTCCAGGAGATAGATTTGGGGCGGGGATAATGTTCACAGGCTCCCCTCTGGTCACAGCCACCCATCCCTTCCCTGGCACCACGCCCACAGCAGGAGGGCGGCCATTGAAGGGCTCCCGGGAGGGGTGTCCGCCGTAAGAGGTGACTAGGAAGTGAGTGGAGATCAGATTCGGGGTGTGGCCGCTGAAGGGAGAGTTGGGGAGATTGGGAGCTAAGTTGGAGGGGTAGTAACTGGGGTGTCGTGGGCCATGAGGACTGACGTTGGGGGGAAGTTGGGGAGGTGCTGGGATGTTGTGGTGTCCTGGGGGGATGTTGGGATGGCCTGGCCGGGCTGGGAGGTCCTTGTTGGGCGCCTCGTGGGTGTGGTGGGCCCCCTGCAGCAGTGGATGGGTGTGCAGGGGCGTAATGAGGGTGTGGGGCTCTGCGGGCAACAGCACGGGCGAGGGTACGGGCTGGTGGTGGGTGAGGTTGGCGCCTAATAGGGATATTACCTCGTTCTCCACTTCCTGTAGGTGAAGCACAGGTGGAAAGAGTTAAGATGGAACACTACACACAAAGAACACAAATATGCCAACACTAACACGTACATAATAACAAAAATAGGGATGACTAAGGCTAACAGGTAACGTATAAATAACATAAATAGAGGTAGGATTAGTGGTAATACAAATAGATTCGAAAAAAATGAACCAAAATGAATTAATTTTACATAGAACATTGTTAAAAGATCCATCACCTGACAAAAATATTAATGAGTACAATTTCACGATTACAATAAATAAGGAATATGATGCAACACAAATACACAAACCTTGGGAGGGGCGTGTTGGGGGGGTGGGTGTGAGGGCTGCGAGAGGCGGCTGTCAGAGGGGGGTGCAGGGGCGGGGGCGGGGGCGGGGGCGGGGGTGTTAGGGGGCTGGGGGCTGTCTGGAGGGTCTGCGGCGGCGTCACACTCGCCAGGCAGGAGGGACAAGTGCATGGCCTTGCCGGACACCAGTGTTGTGCCGCGGTGACAGAAGGACATCCTGAATAAGGGATTAAATAGATAAAAGATAGATAGATAATGAATAGTTAGATCACATACAAAATAATCTCTAACACAACACATATTCTCTCTCTCTCTCTCTCTCTCTCTCTCTCTCTCTCTCTCTCTCTCTCTCTCTCTCTCTCTCTCTCTCCGACCCAAACGGAGCTTCTCGGGATAGCAGCGGCTCTGGCAGCAGTCAAGCGAGAGGCCGGAGACGTCATCATTGCCTCTGACAACACGACTGCCCTACAGTCGATAACATCCAGGAACCTTCTTCACACCGTCCTCGTGAACAGAATTATTAAACTTGTGTATAAGATAACGTGTCAGGACAGAGCTGTGAACTTTATATGGTCCCCATCACACTGTGGGATAGCGGGTAACGAGCGTTCAGATGAACTCGCCAACAGTGCTACGACTAAGGATGGTGTTGGGTTTCCGCTCCCTCTGTCCCTTGGCCGTCTAAAAACAGAAATGTGTGCGAAAATGGAAACGTACAATAAGAGACATATTGACAGCATGCTCGGTCAGTCTGTTTCTCTCACTACATATATGGACCTAACAAAAGGGTGTCAACCTCACTACATACAAAATGGACTAATTACTAGGCGCCAGCAGGTGTGTTATAGTAGGCTAAGGTTAGGGTATAAGTACATGTGGGAGGTAGCTGGCAGTGACAACATCAATATGAAAAAATGTAACCTGTGTAAAACAGAAGAGAAGCACACACTCCGCCATTATGTAATGGAATGTCAAGAAATAATCTTTTTTAGGGGCAGCTGTGCCAATGCCTCCTATGCTGGGCTGCTGCACTATTATCTACAACCATGTAACCTTATCCAAGTCAAAAACAGTCACCCAAACTTTGCCAATGCCTCATAAAGGACTTAATAAATATATAAAATTATGTAAGATAACATAGTCTTTTGTATATGCATATCTAAATGCAGTGGTGGGCGCCGTTAATCAAAAAGTTAACTTCGTTAACCGTTAATCCGTTATCCAAAAAATTAACTTCGATAACCGTTAATCAGTTAATTCTTTAAAAATGTAACGGAAGTTATCGATAAACCGTTAACGTTAATTCTTATTCTAGAAAAGAAAAAAAAAAATCTATTTTTGCTCTAAAACCATCTAAAACACCTTTGAAAAGTGCCAAAACTATAAAATCAACCTTTATGGTTTTTTTTAAGGGCTTTAGAACCCAAAACTATAGTATTTTTTTGCTTTAGAGTTAAAAAAAGGCAGATTTTATAGTTTTAACTTTAAAAAAAACCTAAAAAAGGCTAATTTCATAGTTTTGGCCCTGTTTTAGGTTTTTAAAGGCTTTTAGAGCCAGAAAAGGGTGAAAAAACACTTAAATGAAACACAATATTAGTACTAAACTAATTTAAAACTTTTAAACGTTTACCGGTTTTTAGGAAATTTTTGGGTTAGCGGACTTGAGTTAACGGAAGTTAAATGTAACGGAAGTTAATTAGTCCGATAATGATTTCCAAAGTTAACTTAAAAGTTAGATCGTTAACGAAAATGTTAACTTCGTTAATTAACGATTAACGGATTAACGGTTTGGTGCCCACCTTTGTCTAAATGTAATTAACAATGTTACTATCTAACTTCATTAATCATGGCAATCCTTCCCATGCAACCTGCATGGGGGGTGCGCCCTTTGTCTATTTTGTACCCTTAATTATATATGTATTATGTATAATGTGTACATTATTCACAATAAACGTTTTAATCTGATCTTTCTCTCTCTCTCTCTCTCTCTCTCTCTCTCTCTCTCTCTCTCTCTCTCTCTCTCTCTCTCTCTCTCTCTCTCTCTCTCTCTCTCTCTCTCTCTCTCTCTCTCTCTCCTGTCACCCTGTTCCCTCCCTTAATTCCCCTCCCATCTTTATGTCCTTAATATCTCTCTCTCTTTCTCTCTCTCTCTCTCTCTCTCCTCCTCTTCCTCTTCTCTCTCTCCTCTCTCTCTCTCTCTCTCTCTCTCTCTCTCTCTCTCTCTCTCTCTCTCTCTCTCTCTCTCTCATTCACTTACATCTGGCCGAAGCTGTCCATCAAAGCGAGCTGATCAATGGCCCACCGCTGGAAGCCCGAGTAAATCCAGCCCGGATAGGCGGTGTAGCGCAGCTGTACGGCGCGGATGTCTGACAGGGCGGGATGGGGCACCAGGATGCGGATGGTGGTGCCTCCAGCCTCCATAGCCGTGTCCTCACTCCTGTAGATACGTGGCTTGGTGAGGGAATGATGGTAGTGGTGGTGGTGGTATAGGATGTTCAATAGGAGTGATGAGTGAACATACTAAACAGGAAGGACGTAAGAAAGAAGAAAAGACAAGAAAAGAAGAGACATAGGATGAGGAAGAGAGCACGAAAGAGTCAACAAGGAGAGAGGAAAGAGAAGAGAATAAGGATTTAAGGGAGAAAGGAAGAACGGAAGGATGGATGGATGGAGGGAAGGAAGAAAGGACGGAAGGAAGTAAGGAATTGAAGTAAGGAATTAACGGAGAAACGAAGGAAGAAAAGGAGGGATGGAATGACAGTTTTAGGAAAGGGAATGGACAGTGATGAAGAATAAATGGAAAGTTACGTGAGGGAAAGGGAGAAAGAGGGAATGGCGGAATGAAGGGATGGGAGATGGGTTGATGGGAAGGCTCACATATGATGGGGCAAAGGAAGGGAAGGGAGAAAGAAAGAGGAAGAGGAGTAAAATGAAAGGAAGAAGTGAAGAAAGAAAGGAAATACGGAGAAGAAAAAAGGAAGAAGAAGGAGAGAAGAGGGAGAAGGAATAAATTATGGAGGAGAGAGGAGAAGAGAGAGAGAGAGAGAAGAGGAGAGAAGAGAAGGAAGAAGGAGAGAATGGAAGAGAGAGGAGAGGAGAGAGAGAGAGAGAGAGAGAGAGAGAGAGGAGAGAGGAGGAGAGAGGAAGGAGAGGAGAGAGAGAGAGAGAGAGAGAGAGGAGAGAGAGAGAGAGAGAGAGAGAGAAGAGAGAGGAGAGAGAGAGAGAGAGAGAGAGAGAGAGAGAGAGAGAGACCTACCTACATACAGACAGACAAACAGACAGGTGCATCGATCATAAAGATAGGTGAAAGAAGAAAGGGAGGGAGAGAGGGAGGGAGGGAAAAGGGAGGGAGGGAGGGAGGGAAAGGCAGACCGTAAAAAAAGGTAAGGTACGTACGCACATCTAAACCTTCACTATGCAAATGTTCACTAAAAAGTTATGACCCCAACACACACACACACACACACACACACACTCACCACACACACACACACACACACACACACACACACACACACACACACACACACACACGAGTTGCCCAGTTACTTCATACCTCTTCATGCATGCATACATACAAACACACATACATACATACATACAATCTATCCATATATACATACACACATAAACTGGATTAAAATACACATATCGGGAAGCAGTTCTAACATATTTTTAGAGAGAGAGAGAGAGAGAGAGAGAGAGAGAGAGAGAGAGAGAGAGAGAGAGAGAGAGAGGAGAGAGAGAGAGAGAGAGAGAATTTGCTTCGTCACTTTACGTTCCATTAACAGGCGATTAAACTAGCGGTACACACCCTGATTTAACGCTATAATTCTCCCTCCCTCTCTCTCTCTCTCTCTCTTTCTCTCTCTGTGTTTTCCCATGTTCAGCGCAACAGTACAATACATTATAATCAATACATATCCTCCTCGTTCCATCACCCCTTTCATAAATTCATCCCCTTTGCATTACATTCGGCCATTCCATCAGACAAGTTACCTTAATTACATCCCACGTCATTCCTCATCCATCATTACCAACATTACTTACATAAGAACAGATAGAAAGCAAAAATTCGATGAGAGACAAACACTCACTCGCATAAACACATTATTTCTCACGCTGATTATTATTAAATGAAAACAAATAAAGAAAGAACAATTGGTAGAGAGAGAAATACTCAGTGTGTCAGGCGAAGGTGAAGGGTGAAGGGAAGGTAAAGTAAAAATGTAACCCCTTGAGACCCAGAACGTAATTATCATTGTAATTTGGGTACCATTGCACGATTTTTAGTGAATATAAGCAATGGTCTATAGATATGACCTGTTAAGTATCCTTGTTGACTTGACTAGCTAATTCGGTATATTCAGTTACTTTTCGTAATTTTATGGCTAACAACACACATTTTTATATAGCAAAGGAAAGATATGGGTGTGAAGGGGTTAAGTTCGCAGGGAGATAAATACTTACTGTGTCAGGCGAAGAGTCTCGTTAATGCCATCCGCCGTTATGAAAGTAATATCTAAGCGGCCGTAGGTGGTGACGGGCTCGGCAGGCGGCCCCCCGGAGTGTCTCAGCATCACCTTGTACTGGTTGGCTGCGGGAGACGAAGTGGAGAGAAGGTTAGAGGAGCGAGGGAGGGAGGGAACAGGGGACGAGGGAAGGAGAGTCAGGAGGGAGGAAGGGAGGAAACAGGGGACGAGGGAAGGAGGGAAGGAAAGCCAGGAGGAGGAAGGGAGGAAACAGGGGACAAGGGAAGGAGAGTCAGGAGGGAGGAAGGGAGGAAACAGGGGACGAGGGAAGGAGGGAAGGAAAGCCAGGAGGGAGGAAGGGAGGAAGGGAGGAAAGGAAAGCCAGGAGGGAGGAAGGGAGGAAGGGAGGAAAGGAAAGCCAGGAAGGAGGAAGGGAGGAAACAGGGGACGAGGGAAGGAGAGCTAGGAGGAAGGGAGGAAACAGGGGAGAAGGGAAAGAGAGGTAGGAAAGAGTGATCAGACGGGGAATTGTAGAAGCGAAAGGAAGGGCTGGAAAAGGTTGGTAAGGAATAACAGGACATTTTGGGAGGGATTTAGGTGATTTGGAAGGTAAGGTAGAGATTAGAAAGGGTGATTAGGAAAGGGAAGGGCTTTAGGATTGGTAGAGGCTGGGAAAGAAAACAAGGCAGGGAAGTGATTAGGAGCGACAGTGAAGGGAAACAAGAATGGCAGGGAAAGGGAGGTTAGAAAGGGAAGAAATTAAGGATTGCCTGGGTAGGAAGGGAAAGGGGGATATTAGTAAACAGGGAAAGGGTTGTTTTGTAGAGAGAAATTAAGGAAAGGGAAGAATTCGTGGGTGGAATGAGATAGCGTGTGTAGTAAAAGTTGAATTTTTTTTTTTAGCTCAATTCCGGTTTACATCTTAATATTCTTCGCCTTAAATAGAAAAAGAGGGAAATAATAAAGCTATGAACAGTCCTTCATTCTTGTTCTTCTTCTCTTCCTCCTCCTCCTTCTCCTCTTCCTCTTTATCTATCTCTTTCTCACCTCTTATCTAATACGAGTAACAATTTTCTATATACCAGTAAGACGCCTTAATCGGCGAAGGACGAGCGAGCCCGTAGAAACCCGCCGCACGTGCGCACGTGCGGCGTCACCCGGAGTTTGACCTGTGTGACATTGCTAGGTGTGTGGTCTCAAACCACACACCAAATTTCAACTTAGTCGGTACAGCCGTTTCTCAGCTATAGCAAGATAACGTTGTCTGACACCCCTCACGCGGCACGCGCCATGCTGATCCCTCACGTGAGACAAAACATGTCAAGCACAAATAGGGATTGAATGGGGCTATCAGATGGCGAAGACTGCTTGTCAATCGGAAGCGGGATTCCAAAGATATAAGCTCCTGAAAAGCGTACGGTCGGTCGGGTCGGGTCGGCCGCTTATCCCGGAAAAATCCCGTATCAGTGAGGACTCACGAGCGCTTCGCGCTTGCTCGTAATTAATTACACTACTCAAAAATATCATGAGAAGAAGTCCTTCTACATTCAGTCTACTCCTTCTCCTTTTTCTCACCTCTTATCTAATACGAGTACCAATTTTCTATATATTAGCTACTTCCACTACTATCACTAATTCCCTTCCTCCTCCTTCAGCCCCTTACCGCAGAAGGGCTCTGTGTCCCTACTACCAGCCAGATTGATTTGATTAACTTTTGCCTTACAAATGCTCATTCAGACATTTTGGATGGTTTACTTCCATATATTGGGTGAATATCTTCAGCAACGTCGTTCCTCAAATCGAGGAACGAGCAATAACTACAATAAATCTTTTATATATTCCATTAGTATAGTATTGAATCAAACTATACTCGTTTATAGCTATGTATTTGGTAATCAAGAAATTTTAGGGCATTATATATATATATATATATATTGATGTTTCAGGGTGACAAAGACACTCGTCATACTTGGGGTTGTTTATGCGCAACGTTTCGCCAAGGCACTTGGCATCATCAGGCTGGGCTGCTGGGAAAATTCTTAGTGGATTTCCTAGTTGGTAGTACATGTGACGATCTGTGTATACCTGCCCTCCCTGGGCTGCTGGGAAGATTCTTAATTGATTTTCTTATTTGGTACATCTTGATGTTTCAGGGTGACAAAGACACTCGTCATACTTGGGGTTGTTCAACCCCAAGACAACCCGTCAACAACCCCAAGTATGACGAGTGTCTTTGTCACCCTAAAAACATCAAGATGTAAAAAATAAGAAAATCAATTAAGAATTTCCAGCCAGCCCAGGGAGGGCAGGTATACACAGATCGTCACATGTACTACCAACTAGGAAAATCCACTAAGAATTTTCCCAGCAGCCCAGCCTGATGATGCCAAGTGCCTTGGCGAAACGTTGCGCAATAAAAAACCCAAGTATGACGAGTGTCTTTGTCACCCTGAAACATCAAGATTTTACCAAATAAGAAAATCAATTATATATATATATTTTATATATATAATATATATATATATATATATATATATATATATATAGTGTCGGGTGACACTCCTCGTGTCGGGGGGACACCAAAATGTTGGGATTTTATATCCTAAAGACCACAAATTGTATATTCTCGTGAGTGTAACTATAGATACGCTCTCGGAGAGTATACAGTTTGTGGGCTTTAGGGAAATTTATTGAAACACAATGTGTAAAATTTAACCCACTCCAAAACATCTGTGCTGCGCCTACAATGGGTGGGGCGTGAGGCAGGGAGTGTTTGCTTGCGCCTGACTGCGTTTGGTTGAAGCCGGTATTCATATATATATATATATATATATTTTATATATAATTTATATATTATATGATAACCGGCTTCAACCAAAAACGCAGTCAGCGCAAGCAAACACTCCCTGCCTCACGCCACGACCCATTGTACGGCGCAGCACAGATGTTTTGGAGTGGGTTATTATAACATTGTGTTTCATAATTGCCCCAAAAGGACCACAAACTGTATACTCTCCGAGAGCGTATCTATAGTTACACTCACAGAGAATATACAATTTGTGGTCTTTAGGATATAAAATGCCCAACATTTTGGTGTCACCCGACACGTTTAGGAGACCTTATTGATGAGGGGAAAATAAATAAATCTATATCTATCTATCTACCATATCTATCTATCTATCTTCTCTCTCTCCTCTCTCTCTCCTCTCTCTCCCCTCTCTCTCTCTCCCCTCTCTCTTTCCCCTCTCTTCTCTTCCTCTCGCTCTCTCTCTCTCTCTCTCTCTCTCTCTCTCTCTCTCTCTCCTATCTATCTATCTATCTTTTATATATATATATATATATATATATTTTAAAATATATATATATATATATATATATATATAATATATATATATATATATATATATATATATATATATATTATATATATATATATACTATATATATATATATATATATATATATATATATAGATATACTATATATATTATATATATATATATATATATATTTCCTACAACAGTATTATATATACTTGAAGTAGCATAAAGCAATACTGAATGTTTTGATAGGTGTTAAAACAATACATGTCAAGAATAAAGAAAGTCAGGAGTGTGATTTGTAGGCCTGGGTGGAGGCGAGACCGTCCAACCTCAAGATTCCGCGTCATACAGCTCAGCCATAAAAAGACACTCTTAAGTATCCTTCAAGCCTCCTGTACTTAAGTACTCACTCCGATCTTTTGCCTTCTCTGCTGGTACTTTCCAGCCTCTTTCCGGCCGTTGTCCACGCTTCCGTTTTCTGCCTGCTTCCCCACCAGCGTTCCTCCTCCTCTTCCTCCGCCTCGGAGTCCGTGGAGGTCGAGCACTCTGATCTGCCTCTCTTGCTGGGACCACCGGCCTCTTTCCCGCCGTGTCCACGCTTCCGTTTCTGTCTCTTGTTCCGCCTGCTGTCCTCCTCCTGTTCCTCCGCCTCGGAGTCCGTGGAGGTCCGCCACTCTGGCTCAGAGCCCTTGGCCGACGCCTCCTCCGCCTCATCGCCAGACACGCCGCCAAAGGCGGGGTCCCAGGACCAAGAAGAGCCGTCGCTGCAGGAAGTCTCGTTCCCAGACTCCTCCTCGCACTCGTCGTCGAGGGACGCGTCACCCTCGGACTCCTCGTCGGTGGAAGAGTCACTCGTCGCCTCGGACTCCTCGTCGGTGGAAGAGTCACACGTCGCCTCGGACTGGGGCTCGAAGTCAGGGTCGTCGCTACGACAGAAAGGGTTGACTTCTTCCTCGGACTCTTCAGACGCCGTCGACTGCTCGGACTCGTCCTCAGACTCCGAGTCACTGGAGGAGTAAGGCTGTCCTCGGTCTCGGCCTCGTAAGAAGAGTCAGAATCCTATTCCTACGACCGCCGCTCACTCTCTTGTTCTGGCTCTGAATCGTCTTCAGAATCATTCTTCGCCTCGTCCGTCTCTGCCCCGGAAAGATCTTCACCTCTCTTTCCTTTGTCTTGCCATCGCTTCCTTCTCTCGTATCTTTTTCTCCTTGCCTCTTCCTGCTTCCTCCTCATCTTCTCCTTCTCCTTGTTACTGTCTCTTCTCTATCTCTTTGCACGTCGCCAAAACTCGTCTTCACTGTTATCCTCGCCTTCATCCTCCTCTTCTTGGTGGCGTTTTCTCTTGTCCGGCCTCTCTGCCTCGCGCTCCTGTCTCCTCCTCTTGTGGTCCCTCTCCCCGCCTCGCTCCTGCCTCTTCCTCTTGTGCTGGTACTCGCGGTACTCCCGGTCATAGCGCGCCGCCTGCCGGGGGTCGGAGAGCGTGTCCGCGGCGGCCTTGATCACCTTGAACCGCTCCGCCGACTCCACCACGTCGTCCGGGTTTTTGTCCGGGTGGTGAAGGAGGGCGAGCCGGCGATAGGCTCTCTTCACTTCGTCGGGAGTGGCGTGGCGGCTCACGTTAAGCACCTCGTAGTAGTCTATGAAAGGCTGCATCTTCAGTCTATCTTTACCTTCCTCAGGTTCGTGATTGCAGGCACCCCGGCAATATTAAGGATGATTTTTTTAAGATTGGAACCCAGAGAAGGGAGCTTGGAGTTGGTGGCCGCTCACTCATCGCCCTAACTCCAATCTCTCACGAGGGTGCACCAATCATGAACAACCACTATATCTTCACTACATGCACGCTGTGAGACTTCCCCTATTTGTTCTCTTTTTTTTTCTTTCTCTCTCTCTCTCTCTCTCTCTCTCTCTCTCTCTCTCTCTCTCTCTCTCTCTCTCTCTCTCTCTCTCTCTCTCTCTCTCTCTCTCAAGCCTTGATAGAATCACTGCAGAGGAGGATGACCAAAATGATACAGGAGATGCGTAATTTTAGTTATGAGAAGAGATTGAAGCTATTAAATTTACACTCACTTGAGAGGCGTAGAGTAAGGGGAAATCTGATAGAAGTTTTAATGTGGTTAATAGGATACAACCAGTAAGACGCCTTAATCGGCGAAGGACGAGCGAGCCCGTAGAAACCCGATAGCAAGGAAATTTGTCTATAGGCGCGAATAGGGATTGAATGGGGCTATCAGATGGCGAAGACCGCTTGTCAATCGGAAGCGGGATTCCAAAGATATAAGCTCCTGAAAAGCGTGATGGTCGGTCGGGTCGGTTCGGCCGCTGAAAGCGTGATGGTCGGTCGGGTCGGGTCGGCCGCTAAGTGAGAAAAATCCCGTATCCAGTGAGAACTCGCGAGCGCTTCGCGCTCGCTCGTAACAACTACTCCTCCTCCTCTTTCAGCACTTACCGCAGAAGGGCTCTGTGTCCCTACTACTACTACTACTACTCCTTCAGACACTTACCACAGAAGGGCTCCGTGTCCCTGGTGACGAGGTACAGCTGGCCGCGCCCCTTCGCCTGGTTCGCGAAGTAGCCCATGTTGCCGCACGTCTGGCACGGGAAACACTCGCCCTCCAGGAAGGTGTCGTAGTCGCGGCAGACGAAGGCGGGGAAGCGACACACGGGCATCACTGAGTCCAGGTAGTACTTGTAGCCGCGGCGGTGATTGCACAGGTAGCGGCCGTCCCCCTCGGTGGCTGTGGGTGGTGATGGTGGTGGTGGTGGTAGTGGTAGTAATAGTGATATACTGTATAGTAGTACAATCAGCAATATTAGTGGTTGTTGTTGTAGTAGTTGTTGTATTATAAGTATTAGTAGCGATAGTAGCAGCAGTAGAAATTATAGTAGAAGTAATAGCAAAAGTAGCAGCACTAGGAGTAGTAGTTGTAATAGTAGCAGTGGTGGTAGTAGTAGTAGTAGTAGTAGTAGTAGTAGTAGTAGTAGTAGTAGTAGTAGTAGTAGTAGTAGTAGTAGAAGCAGTAGTAGTAGTAGTAGTAGTAGTAGTAGTAGTAGTAGTAGTAGTAGTAGTAGTAGTAGTATAGTAGTAGTAGTAGTAGTGGAAGTTTAGCACTATAGTAGCAGCAATAGCAGTAGTAGTAGAAATGGTAGTGATAGCGGTAATATTAGTGGTAGTAGTAGGAGTAGCAGCAGAAATAGTAGTAGTAGTAGTAGTAGTAGAGTA
>JACEEZ010018459.1:20000-25000 GCA_016584305.1 Chionoecetes opilio | reverse complement strand
TTCACTCACCCATTACCCATCACCCCCCACCCATTCACTCACCCATTACCCATCACCCCCCACCCATTCACTCACCCATTACCCATCACCCCCCACCCATTCACTCACCCATTACCCATCACCCCCCCCACACCATTCCTCACCCCCACCCATTACCCATACCACACCACACACCCATTCACTCACCCATTACCCATCACCCCCCACCCATTCACTCACCCATTACCCATCACCCCCCCATTCACTCACCTTACCCATACCCAACACCACACACCCATTACCCATCACCCCCCACCTATTCCCTCACCCATCACCCATCACCCCCAACCCATCACCCCCCACCCATTCACTCACCCATCACCCCACACCCATTACGCATCACCCCACCCATTCACTCACCCATTACCCATCACCCTACATCAAGGCTTCCTCAATTCTCGCAACCCACTTTTGTTTTCACAATTCTCGCTAATAGGCTGCTAAAAAAGAAAGAAAAAAAAAGTGATCGGATCATCTCATAAGTAGGCTTATGACCTTCCCCTGGTCAACCTGATTCCAAAAATGGGCCATATGAGGTGTTTGCGCCACGGGGGGCGGAACCTATACCACACACACACACACACAGACAGACAGACAGACACACTTTCGCTTATATTATTATAGACAGCTTACAAACACAACATTCCAACACAACATTCAAACACAACTAAACACACAACATGCATAACATACAAACAGAACACACAATGCACACCAGAAACAACCTACAAACATACAACCAGCAAATAGACAACACAATATACACTAGCATCACAACTTAAAGGCGGCGTCACACTAGCACTTTTTCCGTCTAGTTAGACGATCTCCGTTGGTTTTTTCTCGCTCTGACTAGTTAGTCCGTCTGAATCAGTCAGTCCGAGTCAGACGATCGTGATCGTCTTCATATGGAAAGTTGAAGACAACTTTCATAGTCAAATCAAAATCCATAGTGATTACTTTAAAGGTATTTGATATAAATTAGTAATTTTTTGCAAATTATAATTCAATACATTTGAAAGTATTAAAAATATTAAAGTGACTATTGTACATGTAGATACATTTAAAAGCCGGTTCTATATAACAGCCAACAGTCTCTCGCATGACTCAATTGTTGTTGTTCTTCTTCTTCTTGTGACCTTTTCTGTTTAGTATCGCTTTGTAGGTCGTCTGTCAAGCTCGTTGTGTTTCTTTTTCAAGACATACTCAAAATTTGTTTCTCACTCTTCAAGACTTCAACTTAAGATTATAGACGAAATGCTGTGGACACGCAGCTCAGAAGAATTTCTCGTTGAATGCATACGCGTGGCCACCCAGCTTGTCTCTGGGACCACAGATCAGACTTGTACACCAAGAAGGCCTTGATATTCTAGGTCTTATCTAGGTCTTATTATATCTAGGTCGATATTAGGTCTACTATTGATAAATAATACACATAATTAAGTGTATACCAGCAATAACGTCGGAGTCATGTTTGTCGAAGGAACAGCTGACTGGTAGTGCAGGCGAACGATTGTGTGTGAGTGACGGCTTGCAGTCAGAAATTTTTTAGTTATTAGAAAATTGCTGAAAAAACTAGACGGAAAAAGTGCTAGTGTGACGCCGCCTTTACACACACAATACAAACAACACACTAACAACACAACAAACACAAACAACTAACCACACTACACAAATCACAAACACCAGCACAAACAACAAACGAGAAATAACCATCTCACCACTATCATCATCACCATCATCACTATCACTTTGCCATCATCATTACGTACTCTCATTACCACCGTCACCATTACCACCACAATCATCATAATTAACTCTACAGCGGTATAGACTCAAGAAAGCGAATAATCACCACTACCACCATTATAAAAATATCCCCATCATCACCATTAAGCCCATTGTGATCCAGCCTCATTAAGGAAGTAGAAAGAACTAGACCCGGAAATAATTAAGTCACCAAATCCTCCAATCACGTAAAGTTACACCTGTCTGTCTGTCTGTCTGTCTACCTGTCTATCTATCTCTCTGTCTACCTGTCTATCTATCTGTCTGTCTTCTGGCTATGTTTACAAGTCCCTGAGGAAAAGCACACATACCTCGTAACACTATAGTCTATTTTTTTTAACGAGGCGAAAATTTCATTCTATCTTAAGGTCTCATGCTTAAATTATGCCTATGTTTACCTGATAATATGATTGACTATGATAAAATACAGCTGAAATTTATTAGAACCGTATCATTTTCTTTTCCTGGCACCAAATATCAGTCAGTAAGCAAGGGGTCAGGATTTTACCTCTTAAAAAATAACTGAGTATAGCACGCACACATTAGCAAACTGCCAATAATACTAAAACAACCAGCAAATTACTACCATTCAGCAAACACATCTAGTAGTGATTTGAAAAAAACCACTACATTTACATAAGAACAAGTGCTTGGACATCATATAACCTACAATAACACTATACCATCAACGCTAAACCATCAATTACCACATTGGTCATCTTACAACTACCCCTACATACACACCACTACCATTGCGACCCGAGGACATTATAACCTTATTCAGGAAGCCACTATAGTCTCACAGTGGGTTTATGATACACCAAAATACTCCATCAGGGAAGAGATAAGAGGCCATCGTATCATAAGGGTACACATGGAAATCGAAAAGACAACATCAAGATAAAAAGTGACGGAAAAGAATTAACTGAAATCACCTCTAAAATTCCTTCATTTGGACACACAACACCCTTAAAACTCCTTTATAACAACACCAACAACCCTAAAACTCCTTCATAGGGACACACAACCCCTAAAATTCCTCTACAAGAACACAACACCCCTAAAATTCTTTCGTAGGGACACACAACAACCTTAAAACTTTCATAGGAATACCAACACCCCTAAAATTCCTTCATAGGGCCACACAACACACCTAAAACTCCTTTATAAGTACTCCAACACCCCTAAAACTCCTTTATAAGTACTCCAACACCCCTAAAACTCCTTTATAAGTACTCCAGCACCACTAAAACTCCTTTATAAGTACTCCAACACCCCTAAAACTCCTTTATAAGTACTCCAACACACCTAAAACTCCTTTATAAGTACTCCAACACCCCTAAAACTCCTTTATAAGTACTCCAACACCACTAAAACTCCTTTATAAGTACTCCAACACCACTAAAACTCCTTTATAAGTACTCCAACACCACTAAAACTCTTTTATAAGTACTCCAACACCCCTAAAACTCCTTTATAAGAACACAAACACCCCTAAAGCTCCTTCACGGGGTCACACAGTCCTTCTTAAGTCCCCAAGCAAGCAAGACATCCACGCCACGCCATTCCCTGTAAATGAAATGACCCCAAAAACATCACGTAAAGCACAACTCGGCTATCCAGATCACCGCTCGTCCACCAAATACCTAACTGTTCCCAGGAGACATGTAAACACCCACCCACCCACACCCGTGCACGCGTTCCCACCATCAAGGCCGGGCGTGGGAAGGGAGTGACGTACTAGAGGAATGTAGAGGAAAAAGAAAGTAACAAGGAAAACAAGAACCGGAAGTCAGGTGACAGAAGAACCTAACCTAACGTAACATTTTCTCGGTTACTATTTTTTTTGCTACTTTCTTGCTGGTTTTTATGTACTAGAGGATTTTTTTTATAGTCGCCCCATCACTCTCCCGGGAACACTTAGAAGGTCATTAACCGCTTCACGCCCAGATCTTTCCTTTGCAATAAAAAAAGTGTGTGTCGAGCCATAAAATTACGAAAAGTAACTGAATATACCAAATTAGTTAGTCGACAAGGATACTAAACAGGTCATATCTATAAAATATTGCTCATACTCATTAAAATCGTCAATTGGCCTATCTAAATTACAATAGAAATTACGTTCTAGGCATGAAGGGGTTAAATAGAAGACAACAGGAAGAAGAGAACGATAACCAGCGACCGCTCTATTATTGTTGAAGTAGAGTAGAGTATACGCCACTGCAAGTTACTGCCACTGTTAATACGTGGACATATGCGTATTGCGGAAAAGGGAGTATTATAGTGCAAGTAAATAAGACGTAAATAAGGTAGATGTAAGGATTGAGAGTATTATACATGACGAAAGTAGTTAAGAAAATTACAGGAAATATCGTATTTTTGGAGGAATGCAGGAAGGTAGGATAACTAATGATAGTAGATGATAGTGATAGTGATGAAGATAGCTAATTAGTAGAAAAATAAAAGTACGAAAGAAATTGAGGAAATAACATATCAACAATAACAACAAACATATCAATAAAAAAAGACTGAAACAAACTACGGACAAAGCAAAGGAACATAATAAAACACGAAACGGGACATAACGAAAATACTAAGAACAAATATGTGGCTACCATTGACAAAATCGGGAATATTAAAAAACAACAACAACTGACAACTGATCTAAATTGAATACAAGAAGAATACGAAAAAAAACAATAAAAACACAATACAAACGTCATACAGCTGTACACACAACGCAACAGCTGACCACTCAAACAGGAGGAGGAACAGGTAGCGAGAACAACAACAAAAAATTATATGTACAAAGAAATCGAACCTACAACAAGTAAACACGAAGACACGAACATGATGTGGTAGCGACTCATCAATCTATCAGTGTACATCATTATTCTTGCCTCCACGACAGGTACACGGCAACAGTAACACCAGCAAGGGAGTAATACTAGCTAATGTGTGTCTAAAAGGTGCACCATTGCCGTATGTTAGGCTACAGCAAGGATTTATCTGTCTAGGTTACGTCACTACAGCTTCCTTGTGGTACTGAAAGGGTGTTTGTGGGGAAGGATTAAGATGGGAAAGAGGGATGCTTGTATTATAGAAGCAAGAAGAAGATAGATAGATAGAAGATATAAAATAGATATAGATAGATAGAAGATAGATAAGATAGAAGC
>JACEEZ010018459.1:12500-15000 GCA_016584305.1 Chionoecetes opilio | reverse complement strand
AGAGAGAGAGAGAGAGAGAGAGAGAGAGAGAGGTGATATGATATGCCTTAAATTGTTAGTCACAACAAAACACAATCCATGAAACAAGAACGAATACTTAAGCAATACCATATAATTACAAGGTAACAACTGTACATTCCCTTTCAACTTCACTCAAGTCTCTTTTACCATCAATCAAGATATATTTTTGCCCTTCTAGGATCATGAATATATTACTGATATGTATACAGTGCGATGGGGGAATACCATAGTGCGTGGAATACTATATAAAAAGGCGTGGAATAGGTATAGTGTAGTGGTGAAAAAAATATATAAGTACAATACTTTCGAATACATTGTTTGACCTGCTTGAAGTGTGGCGCTGTAACCTGTTGTGTGTGTGTGTGTGTGTGTGTGTGTGTGTGTGTTGCACTTGTGACACCAATGTAAAAAGCATCGACTGAGTGAGTGTGATCATGCAAGGACGATCACTATACTACCACTACTACTACTACTACTACTACTACGTACTACTACTACTACTACTACAACGACTACTACTACTACTAGTTCTACCACTACTACAACTACTACCACCACTACTACAACAGCAACAACAACTACTACTACCACTACTACAACCACTACCACTACCATTAAGGGAAGTAACAGGTGGTTCCCTACCCCAGCTGGCCACGCACGCGCCTCAACCACCAATAAGCACAGGAAAAAAATGGCAGAGGAGGAAAAGAAAGGGAGAAATAACACACGACGAAAAGAAGAATAAAACGAGGAATGGGTGAAAAAACTGTGTATGTCTAGAGGCGAAGAACTGACAAAGGGATAATTGATGGCTGGCTTACATTTCTCCCCTTCCCTCCACCCCTCCCTCCCTCTCTCTACTTCCCTCTCTCTCTCTACTACCCTCCCTCCCTCCCTCTCTCTTTCCAGCTACCACCACCACCACCACCACCACCACTCTAACTGCCTTTCTAAATTACTAGCTTTGCATGTACACATTCTTGCCGAGTGTGTGTGTGTGTGTGTGTGTGTGTGTGTGTGTGTGTGTGTGTGTGTGTGTGTGTGTGTGCAGCGGCCTTGTGGAGGTTGAGTGAGAGGAACATCAGAGCGAAAGGGGCACAACTCCCTCCTTCTTCCTCCTCCTTCTTCCTTCCTTCCTTCCTCCTCCTCCTCCTCGACCGGTTTTCATGTCCGTAAAATTTTCACCGTATTCGCGAACCAGACGTAATGATGATGATGATGGTAGATAGTGATAATAATAATGATAATGATACTAATGTTGCTATATCATTACCACCCCATCATTATTATCATTGTTATTATTATTGATACTATTTATGTTATGTTGTACTATCATCATTGTGAGTGTTATTATTTCTATCACTATCGTCATCATCAGTATGAATAGGAGCAGTGGTTGTGTGTTTATGGTCGCTTTCTTATTCTTTCTTGGAAGAGAGAGAGAGAGAGAGAGAGAGAGAGAGAGAGAGAGAGAGAGAGAGAGAGAGAGAGAGAGAGAGAGAGAGAGAGAGAGAGAGAGAGAGAGAGACTTCCGCTGACCCAGAACTTGACTACACGTTTGACACACAATTAACCTGCGTGAAAAGATACAAAAAACCAATACACTAAAAACAGTTAAATGAATTCAAAGACTTTAATGTCACCACACCACACCACACCACACCACCACGCACCATCTCCTCCACCACCACCACCACCACCACCACCAAAAGCCTCCTCCTCCTCCAATAACCTTTAAATGATCGCAACGAAACTGTAAGGGAAATGTAACTAACCACTTAATAGAAAATAAACAGAAATTTTCATTGCAAAGGAAAAGGAAAATTAAGAAGAAAAAAAAATGTGTGTGTGTGTGTGTGTGTGTGTGTGTGTGTGTGTGTGTGTGTGTGTGTGTGTGTGTGTGTGTGTGTGTGTGTGTGTGTGTGTGTGTGTGTGTGTGTGTGGTGATTATTGAGATACTTCACATGGATCTCTCTCTCTCTCTCTCTCTCTCTCTCTCTCTCTCTCTCTCTCTCTCTCTCTCTCTCTCTCTCTCTCTCTCTCTCTCTCTCTCTCTCTCTCTCTAACACCTTTCTACACCATCACATCAAACACCATTATCTTCACCACATTATCATCCTCATCATCATCATCACCATACAACATCCTCTTGTCTTGTAGAAATCCACATCCCTTCTATATTATCTTACTTACACATCAGTCACATCCACACATACATCCACATGCCTTATATGGACGTTAGTGTGGATGAAGATCTTGTGAGGGTTAATATATTCACACACACACACACACACACACACACACACACACACACACACACACACACACACACACACACACACACACACACACACACACACACACACACACACACACACACACACACACACACACACACACACAATATACACACACACACACACACACACACTCACATACTCAAACACACACACACACACGCACAGGTTTGAGCAAAGTA
>JACEEZ010018459.1:5000-7500 GCA_016584305.1 Chionoecetes opilio | reverse complement strand
TCACTTAAGGTCTGTAATAGTTGACCCTCAACGGTATAACGCAGGTAGGGTTTATATTAGTGATGGTTGTGATGATTTAGACTTTAGAGCCTCATGATCCTTCTCCCCTGGTGTCCTCCGATGCACTAGCCGTCAGAGGTAAGGTTGATGGGTAGCAATGTGAATATGTTTTTTTGTTGTGCCATTTTTTCCTATTATTTCACCTGTGCCATTTTCACCTGTGCCATTTTTACCTGTACCATTTTTACCTGTGCCATTTTTACCTGTACCATTTTCACCTGTGCCATTTTTACCTGTATCATTTTTACCTGTACCATTTTCACCTGTGCCATTTTTACCTGTACCATTTTCACCTGTGCCATTTTTACCTGTACCATTTTCACCTGTGCCATTTTTACCTGTACCATTTTTACCTGTACCATTTTCACCTGTGCCATTTTTACCTGTACCATTTTCACCTGTGCCATTTTTACCTGTACCATTTTCACCTGTACCATTTTTACCTGTACCATTTTCACCTGTGCCATTTTTACCTGTACCATTTTTACCTGTGCCATTTTTACCTGTGCCATTTTCACCTGTGCCATTTTTACCTGTGCCATTTTCACCTGTGCCATTTTAACCTGTGCCATTTTTACCTGTACCATTTTCACCTGTGCCATTTTTACCTGTACCATTTTTACCTGTGCCATTTTTACCTGTACCATTTTCACCTGTGCCATTTTTACCTGTGCCATTTTTACCTGTGCCATTTTTACCTGTACCATTTTCACCTGTGCCATTTTTACCTGTGCCATTTTCACCTGTACCATTTTTACCTGTACCATTTTTACCTGTACCATTTTCACCTGTGCCATTTTCACCTGTGCCATTTTTACCTGTGCCATTTTTACCTGTACCATTTTTACCTGTGCCATTTTCACCTGTGCCATTTTTACCTGTGCCATTTTTACCTGTGCCATTTTCACCTGTGCCATTTTTACCTGTGCCATTTTTACCTGTGCCATTTTCACCTGTGCCATTTTTACCTGTGCCATTTTTACCTGTACCATTTTTACCTGTGCCATTTTTACCTGTACCATTTTTACCTGTGCCATTTTCACATGTACCATTTTTACCTGTGCCATTTTTACATGTGCCATTTTTACCTGTGCCATTTTTACCTGTGCCATTTTCACCTGTGCCATTTTCACCTGTGCCATTTTTACCTGTGCCATTTTCACCTGTGCCATTTTCACCTGTGCCATTTTCACCTGTGCCATTTTTATCTGTGCCATTTTCACCTGTGCCATTTTCACCTGTGCCATTTTTACCTGTACCATTTTCACCTGTGCCATTTTTACCTGTACCATTTTCACCTGTGCCATTTTTACCTGTGCCATTTTTACCTGTGCCATTTTTACCTGTGCCATTTTTACCTGTGCCATTTTCACCTGTGCCATTTTTACCTGTGCCATTTTTACCTGTGCCATTTTCACCTGTGCCATTTTTACCTGTGCCATTTTTACCTGTGCCATTTTTACCTGTGCCATTTTTACCTGTGCCATTTTCACCTGTGCCATTTTTACCTGTGCCATTTTTACCTGTGCCATTTTCACCTGTGCCATTTTTACCTGTGCCATTTTTACCTGTACCATTTTTACCTGTGCCATTTTTACCTGTGCCATTTTCACCTGTGCCATTTTTACTTGTGCCATTTTCACCTGTACCATTTTCACCTGTGTCATTTTTACCTGTGCCATTTTCACCTGTGCCATTTTTACCTGTGCCATTTTTACCTGTACCATTTTCACCTGTACCATTTTTACCTGTGCCATTTTCACCTGTGCCATTTTCACCTGTGCCATTTTCACCTGTGCCATTTTTACCTGTGCCATTTTCACCTGTACCATTTTCACCTGTGTCATTTTTACCTGTGCCATTTTCACCTGTGCCATTTTTACCTGTGCCATTTTTACCTGTACCATTTTTACCTGTACCATTTTCACCTGTGCCATTTTTACCTGTACCATTTTCACCTGTGCCATTTTTACCTGTACCATTTTCACCTGTGCCATTTTCACCTGTACCATTTTTACCTGTGCCATTTTTACCTGTGCCATTTTTACCTGTACCATTTTTACCTGTGCCATTTTTACCTGTGCCATTTTCACCTGTGCCATTTTTACCTGTGCCATTTTTACCTGTGCCATTTTTACCTAAATTTAGCATGTGGGTATAATTCGGTCACTCCAGGATTACGAACACAGGACTCGAGTTCACTAATGAGGCTGAGGGAGATTATTGTCATGACTCAACTGAAGGAGGAGGATTAAGGCCGCGTAGGGTTCTCTGAAGGGGCTCGAAAGAAGACTAAGGCCGCGTGAATAAGGTGTGTGTTTCTGCATTTTTGTGTGTGTTGCTGCATGTTTTTGGCCTGGAATTTATTTTATATTTACTAGTTTGGATTTTTTTTCCATCTTTTATGCATGTGTGTGTGTGTGTGTGTGTGTGTGTGTGT